>JAPQRP010000030.1:12474024-12491432 GCA_037367295.1 Apogon hyalosoma
GCTGTGCTGCTCTGTCCCATTCAACCAACAACTGAACATTTTAGGTAATTGGCTTGAAGTTTGGACATATTTTCAGTTTTTACTACAATCGCTGCTGCTGACAAACAATTATGTCGTACTCTGAGAAACATTCGTTGGAAGTCTGGACCTTATATGTGCAAATGTCATGACATAACTAATTATAGACATAACAAATTAGGCAGGAATTAAATGGGTTGTAGAAATCCACTTGATTTTTGTCAGAATGAAAATAAAGATAGCTTTGCAGCACCTAGAGGGTTCAAATTCAGACTTTATGAACTATTAGGGTCCAAATACACAAATAAATGAACTAAAGACTAATAAAAGTGGGTTTGGCAAAATATGAGCCTTTTAACACACAGGTAACAACTTTACATAAAGGAGAAAAGAGTTTGTCTGCATCTAAGCCTGAGCAGCTATGGTTTACCTCTCTATGATATCCGCTACTATCACAGACAGGTAGAGATAAAAGGAATTTAAGTAAAACTTCATAATATTCGACTCTCTTTTCTTTCAAATGTCTTTTGCGTGTGTTACTGTCTTTTTTTGTAAGAGTTTAGTGTTTTTAGCTGAACCATTTAAGAAATTAATTTTTCAGTGCAATAAACATAATTTTCCACATTGACTGAACCAAAGTAGCAGCAGAAATAGATTTTAAAATCTGAGCAAATTGAACCAAAACTATATGACCGAGTCACTACAACAGAAACTGAGTTTGTTTTGTTGTAAATAAAGTCCTAGGTTTCTGTTCATGGTTTAACAACTTCTCTGTCCTTTGTTCAGTGAAACTAACCTTTGACCATAAAAGAAACAGGTTTATGAAAATAACTTTTGTAGCAATAATTAAACTTCTATGCCAAGGAACTGTTATACACATTGTCCTACACAGAACTCTTAAGAAATAGACGATATAAAGATGGACAACAAGTGAAACCAAAACATGTGTGTGGGGGGGCATATACCCCTCTCCCCACATCAGTCCATGGCACTTGAGCCAAACTAACAAAATACATTCAATATTGTTTCCTCAGTGTGATTTCTACAATTTTTGGTATATTTCATCAGACACATCTCTGTTCATTCTGTCATCATCTTTCTGATCAGTTTTGGCAAAACATGTGATGATATAAAAACTGGTGATTGACAACTGAATGACCAGTCGCCGAAAACTGAAAGACCAATCGCCATCAAGACATGCAGAAGGAAACAACTGAGGATGTACATAAGAGACCTGGATACAAGACTCCCATCATAGAACTCCAATATTTCATCAAGTTTAGCAGAACATTATAACACAGCCTGTAAGCATCATCTAGGTACATCAGCTAACATTAATTTCAATTATTTACTGCTAATTTGGTCAACTAATAGAATTCAAAGGTTTAAACTCTGGTGACAGTAATGTCAAATGTCTAAACACAGCTCTATGTGGTAACTGTTAGCAAGTAGCTGAAATCGTTTGGTTACGTTTAGATTGACAGTGTTGGTGGTACAGTTGTTAACATCATTATTATTATTATTATTATTATTATAACAACCTTTATTAAACCAGGAAAAAAAAGCTCATTAAGATTAAAAATCTCTTTTTCGTGAGTGTCCTGGCAACAGCAGCAGCAGAATAAGTTACACAAAATGGAAATCACAGCCATACATCCACACTAAAAATATACATAAACACAATGAAAGTCAGTACTAAAATCAAACTTAAAACTGATAAGTACATACGTATAAAATGTCACCATTATTTTCAAAGATACTCAAAGCATACAAATAATGTTCCTTACAAGCATCTCAAAGCCAACCCCAATTCAATTAATTAGAAAAACATCTACATCCACATTTGGCCTTTTCCCATTCATTTAAAATGACTTTGAATGTACTAAAGGGTCAAAACAAGGTATTTGAAATCTCTCTGACATTTTAGAGACAATTTGACAGATTAGTGTTGCTAAATGACCCACCTTTTTACTTTTAAATTAATTTTTACTTTAGTTGGACCATAAGGGATTATCCAAAACAAGGAGCTACTTTATATTGAAATAAATGTTGGAATGCCAGTCAATTAAAGTTCACTCTCTGACGGGACATTACTGTGCTTTGACCCTAAAAAGACATTACGGTACATTCAACCTATGACCTTTTCCCACATACCGAGCTCTGTTGTTTTGTTCAAATATGGTCACTCTGGCTCTAAACAATTAATAATGTTGGTAATGTTGAAATTACAAAGCTGAGGCTTCAAAACCGTAGTCCAAAAATGAATAGGTGATGTCACAGTAGCTGCATCTACTTCTTTTATATAGTCTCCCAGAGTCTGAAATCCAGTGTTAATTATTACAGGGTCTTACATTAAAATTAAAAAACCACATGGCACCTCAGGTAACCAAAATACGTTTCTTTCACTTTTCTGTAATAAAAGAAAGTGGTGTCATGTTGTCCATCTTTATACACAGATTATGAATAAAAACAATTGATTTACATTGAAACAAACAGATGAGGTAATGCATGATTCGAGTGACTACTGGGGCTGATCTGCAGACTGCTATCAGCACACACACTTAATGATAAAACAATGACATCCTTTATGTACAATGAGGAGAAGTTCTGGAGGTTGATTTGACTGATTGTACCTGTTCACAAAAGGTGTACAAACAGACACGTGTCCTAACTCTTTTCAGGGTGTAGTATCTGATGATGATGCATAACACACACATTCTACTGGCATTCAAGTCGTGCTAACACATGTTTAGTTCTCATAAAAGCAGGATGTGCTAGCAGGTTGTGTCAGAGAAGGGGTGTGATACTGCAGGAGTTCTTTAGTAGTGGAAGTCATTTCTAAATAAATGCCTTGTGTTTTAATTGATTAGTAGCTCTGTGTACTTGAATGGGGGGATGTGGAATGCTTTTATGAGAGACATGGCTACTGTATCGGACAGAAAGACAGACAGAGAGCAACTCACCGTCTGAGAAATGACAGAAAGCAAGGGAGAAAAAGCAAAGTGTCAGTCAGGTAAGAAGACAAAGACAGAGCACAGGAAAAAAGGGCAAACGGGGCATTAGATCCTCGGAGGGTAAAGGGAGGGCAGTGAGAGAGAGAAGCATTACAGGCAAATCATCTTGATCAGCGCTTGTGTTTGTGCTCTAAGGGCTAGTTTCAGTTGCAGAAAATCAATTTGCACAACCAATTTAGTACATTGAGGAAATAGAACCGAGTGCACTCTACATATTTACAACATCAACAGAGGATTAGTCATCACATGACTGTGGCATTCATACAGCAATACTAACAGATCTGTAAAAACTTTAGACAAAAACAAAGTGAATGCCATCTAAACATTATTCTAAAAATGTAAACAATAATACCATCATCATCCACTAATAATAACAGCTAACGGTTTTCTCACAGCAACACAGTATTTGTCGTGTCAGAGCTAGTGGTGCAGCTGCTAAATGTGAAGCTGTATGCCATACTCACTCTACCTTTCAGGGCAATGACCTTGCTGGCGGGGTTCATGATGGCGCTGTCAGCAGATATGGGTCTCCTAATAGGGTTGGTGGGGTCGGACATGTCCACAATCACTACCTGGTTCTGCTCGCCCACCTTTTCTCTGACACAGATGAACTTGTCTGACTCCATGGTTAGATAGCTGAACCCGATGTTTGCTGGGTTCACTCCCAGGTTCTGCAACTGTGGAGAAACAGTTTCAGGCTGATTACGAACATTTGTTTATTTTTTTTTATTTATTTGATGATTACAATGCATATTAATGAACACTCAGTACAAAAAAAGCATTGCTTTATGTGAATATGCCTGATTTAGCCGGACACCGTTTTCCATCCATAGTCTTCTATATTTAAAGACAGACTAAACATACAAACAAGGCAATACAGTGAATACAATACATCACTATATAGAAGTGCACATCGTACAACACATTGTTAATACAATAAATACAGTATAAAACTGCCAAGAAGAACAGGCCCTAACTATTGAGATGGAAATGAAATGTTGATCAGACATCACAGGTCTTCACAGGTTTGATTAGATTTTATCCTTTTTTTTTTTTAGCTCTTTTTTAAATCTAGACAAGGTGGAGATTTCTCAAATAGTCGTTTGTTAGACTATTCCAGCTCTTATTGCCTACAACAGAGATGGTGTTTTGACCTGTTTTAGTTCATCTGAATGGCACCTTGCAGTCCCCTCTAGAGATGGATATTGTGCTCTCTTGTGATGTCTCTTCATCTAATAAATTCTTCGGGGGGGCCAAACCATGGAGGGACTTCTAGATAAGACAAGTGAGTTTGAAAAATATGTTTTCAAAACTTAACCGATTATATTTTTCAAGAATTGTACAATGATGACACCTTGATGTCTTTTTTATAAAGCTGTTCTACAGGTTTCAGTGCAGTTGTACCTGCGAGTGACCATATTGTGAAGCAGTGCTCAATATGAGAAAAGATCATGCAGTGTAGATATGACTTGGCAGCATCAATTGAAATAAAAGACCTGATTTGTTTAAAATTTTGTCAACACTATACATTTTGGAAATTTTATAGTGTTAACAACTTTTTTGATATGTTTTTTAAAGGTTAGACTGGAGTCCAATATTATTCCAAGGTACTTAAATTGGGTCACCCTTTCAAGTGCCTAGCTTCCTATACATACATTAATGCAGTCATTCTCAATAGGCCTTTTGGTATTTGTCATGCTAAATGTGCTGTTCGCCCGTTTTTGTTTTTTTTTTTTGTTTTTTTTTGTGTTGAGCATAAGACAATTATCTTTGAGCCAATTAGTTAACTACTGTAAGGCATTTGGAAGCTTGGATGAGATACTGTCAATTGTGGAACCATGAGTAAAAATAACAGCGTCATCCACATACATTTGAATGTTGAGATCAGGGCATACATCCAGGAGGTTATTTATGTACAGTGAAAATAACAGAGGTCCAAGGACTGATCCTTGTGGGACACCAACTGGACAACCTAGGAAGGATGACTTGACACTGTCAACAGTTACACATTGTGTTCTCATTGATAAATATGATTTAAACCACTGTACACTGTCATCAGAAATATTGAAATATGTAAGTTTTTTAAGAAGAACCTGGTGACTGGTGGTGTCTAATGCCTTCCTAAAGTCAAGGAATACAGCTCCTACACAAGGATATTTGTTCAATAAAAATGTGATTTTTTTCAGTAAGCATGAAGTTCACTGACTCAGTTGAATGATGGGCCTGAAACCCAAACTGCATTGGGTGAAGAGCAATAAATCCTTTATCCAAGTGTTTGATCAATAGATTTCCAACCCATTTCTCAGCTACCTTGGATAAAATTGGAAGGATGCTGATTGGCCGGTGGTTGGCCTCCTGAGTTTTAGAGCCAGCTTTAAAAATAGGCAACACCGTAGCTATTTTCCATGCTAAAGGAACGGTTTTGTTGTATTAAAGCACTGGAATTTATTTTCACAAAATGTCCTTGGATTTAGAACATTTTAGTGATCTAATAATTTTTGAAACTTCCCATTCTGTTATTTTCAGATGAAAAATGGGCTGGTCATGATCAAACAAGGCAAAATGGTTGCGTAAGTGAAGAGTTTTGTTATTTCCAGCACACTGTTTAAAAAGTATTAAATTAGCAATTCTTTTTCGTGACAAAATTAGAAAGGGTGAGTGTTTTACCTCGCTTACAAGTTTTCAACTATGTCTGCATATAAAACACTCACCCTTAACAATTTTGTGGCAAAGAAGAATTGCTAATTTAATATAAAAAACCAAAAAAATTAACATAATCAATCCATTTAAAAATAGTTGTTAAAAGTATTTGCTAATTTTGCAGGGTCTTTCACCAAGATATTATTTATGTGTTTGTAATAAATCCATTAACTGGAGGTGCACAGTTCTTTCAACTTCATCACTGCGAAGTGAACATGCAGAATAGTCACATCATGGGATGTACAAGGTCTAGTGACATAACTCAAATCATGTCATTCTACAACTTTTTCCTGCTTGAGACAAGAGAAGCTCCCACAGTTTTCATTTTCCATCTAACCTACAAAATTAATCGGTCTTATTTTGCCTACAGTTCTTGGACACATGGAAATGCGCTGTTTCTGAATGATGTGCAGGCGCTATGTGTACAGTGAACAACCAATCACAGATATTCACCATTAGTTGTTAAAATATCATTGCAGCCCCAGTCAAGCCCCATGATCTGAATGGTTAGTTCTATAGAATTATTTCAGTTACAGAAACAATGATATTGACAATAAACAGATACTTAGAAGACAGTGCTTTCATGGTGACTTTAACCAGCACGGTGAATGACTTAATTTCCCTTCCGAATATCACTTCAGAATAGTAGTCCCCCTGTCCACCTGATTTACTGTTCGGTATGTTGAAAGCAATTCCACGGCACTTAAGTTCACAAAAAGGTCAAAAAAGTATCAACAGATTCAGAAAAATTCTTATCACATTTTGAAGGGATGTCCTTCAAAATGACCTTCATCAGCATATGGAGTTTGCTAAGCTATTATTCAGAGTAGGCCAATGACAATGTTAGCTACAGTAAAAAAAGAATTGCTACGAACAACTCTATATTTTTTAATTCATCTTTTACAATGAATTTACCATAGATATTCCTAGTGCAATTATGAAGGAATGTGATTTAATGATCTGTAGTGATGAGGAGTAAATTAAGATTCTAAGTAAATTTGGCAGAAATATCAAAACATAAATGCATATTTAATATATGCTGTATTTTACATATTTATGGAATCAGGGGGGTCAACAATACATCTAGACTCCTCACTGTTTCCTGTACAGTTAAACCAATATTGACTAAAAAAAATTAAGTACAGAACTACAGACTTGGTGTTGTTGACCAAAAAAAACCCCCATCACTATAATAGTTTGCCAACAGATTCCTATATTGTGAATGAATGAAAAACTCAGTTTGCATCTGAATATCTAAACTGAGTGTTAGAGTGAATCATGTTTACATCTCTCATGGCATGGCAGCAGCTGACATTTGCCTTAAAGGGAAAAACAGCAAGTGGTCAACCAAAACAGTGTTTCGATTAAAACAGCAGCAGGTCTGCTCTAATTTTCCAGGGATATTCTTAAAGGTTGTTTATCAGACTGGAGGTCTGGTGGTGCAGAAAATCAGGGAATAAGCGTGGGCACCAAATAGGATGTGAACTCAACACAGATGATCTTAAACTATATATACACATCTCTGTAATTCAGTAGATCCTGACACTGCATTTATTCCACTATCTTAGTAGCCAGCTACAAAAAAAAAAACAAAAAAAACAAACAGTTGAATTATCATCATGGCCCGAATAAAAGTAAACACTAGATATGTTTTGCTGGAGAGAACTGCTGAAATCAGGAATACATTTAAAGCTTTAACAAAAGTCAAAAAACGCATGAGCGCACAAAGACCGAGCTGATGTCAACATCTGCTTTGTCAAATCAAAGCAGAACTAATAAACATGAAAACCTGAAAACCTCTACCTTGTATTCAGGGCTGCTGAACACGGGAATTATTGTGCACATTGTCAAACTAAGTGTGAACTGCGAGGACAGACCAAAACACGCTCACTCCCTCTGATGACTGAACTGACTGCATTATTCAGTCTGAGGCAAGCGGAAAGGAATCCTGATGCTCATCACAAGGACAGCACTATCCCACATTTGGCTTGGAGAGAAGGAGAGCCCAGCATGACTGCTGAGCCATTTAACTCATGTCATCTACAAAACAGGAAGGATGTAACAGTCCACCGTCAGCCTGGATATTTGGGATGCAGAAAGATGTAGTATTTCTAAAGTTTGCTAGTGTGAAACATGATGTCTTCTGCATAAAAATACAAATTGTTTTACACAAATCCGGCATTAAAACAGCCTACTTGGACAAATGAAGATCGAAAACCTTGGATAGCAGTGAAAGGGTCTATATGTTTCAATTAAGATGAGCGTAAAACTGATTTATTGTTTAAAGTAAGTGCTACGTATTCATGGTCTTAAAACTGCAAATTATTAGAGGTGGAATTAAGTCACAGAGTGAATTAACATACATATAGTACCAAGTACAGTAATTATGTGATATCTGATAAATTGCAAGACACTTATCTATGATACATAACAATGGAACTAAAGATGAAAAGAAACATCTAAAAAGGCCAAATTTCAGTGCCTTGTACGGTTAGTTTCACAGAATTTAGAAACTAGGTAACACAAAGTAGTACAAAAAGTGCATCAGGTCCTAGTTTAGTGGCTTTTTTTACACACGTCAAGTGGAACCTCCATGACAAATAATAAAAGATTAACTCTACTTATCCTCTGAGGGTGCTCAATGTCTGTGTGCCATCATCCCAAGTAGTAGTGACTGGTGAGTCAAATTAACAGCACAATTTGTATAGAGCATCTATGTTTAAGTAAAAACACCAGTATCTGGCGCCAGCATGATACAATATAGAATTGTATAATAAAATCTACTCCCATAGTGATATTATCACAGTGATATTATATATCAAGTAAATATGGAACATGAATCGCATCACATATCTGTCACTCACACTTTCACTCATTCTTCTAGAACTATATTGCTGGATGCATTATTCAGATCCCAGCCCAGGCCTCTGAGTAATTATACAGCACATTTTACATGGACAGCAATGCTAAAAAAAAATAAAACAAAAAATAAAAACAAGTGATGATCTTAAATGCTGCATTACTGTAGACCTAACTCCAGCAGTATAAAGTACTTTAAATGAGCTCAACGTGTACAGCAGTAAAATGCAACATGTGGGCAATAAAACAATACCGATATATATCGTGAAATAACTTTTCCTTAAAAGAAATATGAGACGTGTTCAATATAATTTTGATAGAAATCATTTGTCCATGTTTTGACAGACATAAGGACAACCAATCATAATTAAGTAGCACCGCACCAAACCAATCGCACTAGAGCCACGGCAAGTTAGGTTGACACACACAGCACAGGCATAAGAGCAGGCGCAGCACACACACTAATGTTTGGGCTGAAGAGGGAGGTAATGAGTATTCCCTCAGGAGAAAATCTGATGGAGAACCTGGGCAACCAGGTTACTGAAAAGTAGGGTGTGAACCGTTCCGGTTCCGGTGTACAACAGAGGCACAGAAGCCAGGAGTCAGACATTCAAAGCATGTTAAGTTTCACTTTCCGTTGATGGCAGTTACAGAACACATCCCCACATACATAATGCATTTTTTGGTGAAGATGCTCTGTTTTGTTTGTGTTCTCTTTTAAAACTTGAAAGTGTTTGCCTGCTGGTCAGACTTTTAGTTTAGTTTTAAATATATGTACTTGTTTAATTGATCTGAAACAGTTGTATAATGTTCTTCAGAACATCTGTCATGTTCAACCTCTGACAGAAAATAAATCATATTTAAATCAAAAATAACCTTCTGATGTCTTCACAACTAACTTATGAGTAATAGAAAATTTAATATGGACAAAAATAGTGATTTGATTGACATCCTCAGGATATAAATCAATCAGGGTATTATCCTGATACATATTGATATCGTCTGATATGAAAGTTATTGTGATAGGATGTTTTTCCATGTCGTCCAGCCCAATGAATACAACAAAGGAATCAAAACCATGATACTATAGTGACAGTGAAACAGTGACAGGGAGCCTTTTACTCCTCAGTAACAACTGGGACTTTTCACACTTGAAATGCATTTTGCTAATAATAGTTGAATTATTTTATGATGTACATAACTTTAACTTATTGTGACATACTTTCATCATCTTCTATCATTTCTTTTACTTAAATAAAGGATCACAAAAGTGTGTACTGATTTTATCCATTTCATCTAATCCTGCTGAATGTGATTTTAACACAATTGGCAGCTTGAAATACATATTATCAGACAAAGCACTTTACTGCTTTACTACTAAGGATTAAGTATTTACAACCCTTTGTAAATTTACAACTGCTCTTTAGTGAAATCATGGGTTAATACACTGGAAAAAAGCTTCTTGAAGAAGACCTAAGGGAGGATTAGAGCCATATGCTGCATCTCCTCAGGACTGCCAAAACTATTTCTGAACAGGGAGGGGGAGGAAAACCATAATAAAGATACCAGGACGAAAGATAGGGATGGAAGTGAAAGGAGGAGACATAGTGCTGTCCAGCATCCTGCAAAAAAAGCAAAAAGAGGAAGAGAAGCCAGAGTGACACATATTCCTTGTATGAGAAATGAGAAAGGAGGGATGAGCGATATATCTATGCAGAGCATTTCTAGGAAAACAAGCCTTTGGCAATGTACAGTTCAAGGTGGGGCAACTGAGTCACTGGAGGAAAGCTCCCCCCGGCACACTTTCTTCGTACGAGATTCCACTGAAATCATACTCCAACTACAAACTCCTGTCTTCACTGATCCACAAATCATCTATAGTAACTGACCTGCTCCAAGTCATCTACCATTTAAGATGAATACTCCAAAGATCAGTGTTAATATCACAACAACGAAGGCAGCAGAACTTCACTGATGACACAGCGTTGACGGTATTTGATGAGTCATAGCCTGGGTGGACGCATTGCTGAGGCGCTGACACCGTCGCATCAGCAGCTGAGGGTTTTGAGTCCAAGAGCCGATTAATAAAAGCAAAATACATCTAAAGAATGCAACAAAAAGATAGAGAATGTCGCCTCTTGCACATTGAGGTATTTCAGATCATTTTAAGTTGAAGGAGCCAATGACTGCTTAAAGAAAAAGACAATGTGCCAATTGTACATGTGACTCACTTCTCTATACATGCATTCATGACTGTCTGTTGGTGACTGAACGCAGACGCTCATCTTCTGTGCCAGTCACACTCGGGGTCGCAGATGTGTTTCTGTTCGACTGAGAGTGATGAAATCATTTCCCCATCCTACTTCCTCTCCTAATGTGATTTGCTGGACTCAAATTGACCTGCTTACCTACCCTCAGCTGTCTATTACATCTGATACCATTGGTTCATCAGTGTACATGTAGCAACGCAGCAGGATGCTGTGAACAGCCACAGGGCAGCAAGTTAGATCTCCTCTATCTAAACTCAACAAGACAATGTTCAGGCACTTTAGAGCTGTAGAACATTTTTGCACTTACACAAGCTGCTACAGTACGTAGGCTGCTGCACAGACAGCCAACAGCAATGCCACACAAGCTGCAAATGACTCTCACTTTAACACTTTCATAATTCAGTGAACCACTCTCTATCTTTGTCTGTTTTTGCCACCAAGCTCAGGCATGGTTTGAAGGCCACAGTAAACATGTTTCACATAATTGTGAATAATCTTTTTTAATATCACAAGAAAAGGAAATAAAAGGAAAGTCTGAATTAGGCACATTTCCATCAACAGCAAATGAAGTCAACTGCATAAAGGCTGTGTTGAACCAGGCTCTAATAACCAGAGTAGGAGTAGATTCCATCAACCAGGAAAAAACAAGTAATTTTAAACCTGCTGAAAAGAAGAAGAAAATGTTGAATGGAAGGTGCAACTACCTGCCATGTTTTCCTGTTTTATGGAAACATACAGGAAGGTGGTAGAAATAGCTTTTCCTTCTTCACTTCAAATGGAAACATCACATCAGTCATGTGAGGTAAATGTTCACTATGTCACAACATATGGGGAAAAGGTGTTTTCATGTTTCCATATGGAAATATAACTAGTGATGTAGTCTACACTGAGATCCATTTAACTTTTGGCACTGTTTAACAACCTCAGACACTAATCAAAGACACTTGCACAAAATGCAAGAGGCTGATTTCAGCTTTCAGTTGTGAGGGATGTGATACTATTGCTTGCTTGATTTAATGC
This sequence comes from Apogon hyalosoma, assembly GCA_037367295.1. Classification (NCBI taxonomy): domain Eukaryota; kingdom Metazoa; phylum Chordata; class Actinopteri; order Kurtiformes; family Apogonidae; genus Apogon; species Apogon hyalosoma. The sequence continues at coordinate 12,485,906 of JAPQRP010000030.1, forward strand.
CCAAATGAATAGCTTTCAGTTATGGAAGGGACATCTGAGTGTACATAAGTCGCTATTTTGTTAAACTCACAATATGTAATTTCTAACACTTGGGGCCTTTCAATTAAGACATAGATGACACTGTAAAGTAGAATGGGATCATGGGAGTTGTTGCTTTCACTACCATCGTCAATGAAAATCTACATGACTTGGTTTGTGCATAAAACAAGTTTACAGACAAGGAAAATAAACAAGGTTAAATCATGTTAAAAACAGTTACATGTTAGTAAAGAGGATGGGATGCCATTAAAAGATTACAGTTACACTTAGTAAAAGTATGCATTTTACAGAAAGTGATGATGAATTATGATTTCACAAGAACAGTCTGAGTTTAGGAAACTGATGAAGAGTGAGGAAAGGACTAGCACTGGTTCACTCTAGTAAAACAACAGCTCTGAGACTCTGTCTTAAGCACATGAGTATATAAAAGTGTTTGTTATTGTTACAAACAGATATCAGGATCATTTGCATGGCTCTTCAATTCAGTTTTGAGGAACAGCTCAACAAGCTGGTACCTTCTTCAAGACAGACCTGGTTGCACTCCTGAACCTAAGCCCAAACTGTAGACAGAGAGCTGTAAATACCAGACCAAGGAAAAAACTAAACAACTTGAGGCCCAAAGTCCTGGGTTTGCAAATTCCAAGCATTTTTCACTCTGCTGGAGCCACCTAGATTCACAGGGGGATATGACTGGGGCACAGCCGGGATTTCACTGTTAGAAGGCGGAATGTAAATCAGTCTGCTACTTATCACTGTCTACAGGCAAGATTTTCTATAGATATATAAGGGAAAGGTATGTGCTGTTGAGAGCAATTCCAACTAATAACCCCAGACACTGCCAGGTGCTGCACTGCCCTCCATCACGAGCAACAGCAGAGCAGAGTGCTGTTAGGCAGGAGAGGAAGCACCCGCTAGCCCGTGAAGTTCTCTTGGCCAGCACAGTTTGGTGGATAAAGGATCTCTGGCTGAAGAAAGGGGGGCTACTGGCCAGAGGAAGAGGGGTGGGGGTTGTGTGCTTTTTTTTCCTAGTGAAAGGCCATTTCACTGCCTGCTGTTACCATAACAACAGGCTACAGGCAAGAGGGGTGCGTCACAAAGTTTCTCTTTGGTTGCAAGACACCACGCACTGGGACTGTTATGGGACAACTATTATCAAAGTCTGAACAGAGGGAGAAAAGGCAGCAGAGATAAGTCCCCTTCAGACAAAACTGTTAAAGGGCTTGGTCGTTTAGATTCTCTATGGGTATTTACGTTGGGGTTTTTCCCACTGAAAGATTGCCAAATAAACTGCAGCATCTGTGAAACTCCATGATTTTTTTTTTTTTAATGATGGTAGCACTAAAACTAACATACAAGTATGTTATAGACGATATTTAGATTTCAACTTGATATTCTGTCTTGCCTTGGCCTTTCCTTGGTAATAATGAGGTAATTTTTGTTGGAACCTGCCACTATATATATATATATATATATATATATATATATTAAACTGAGCTACACTTAACTGATCTAAACTAAATGAAACTGGACTGAAATGGGTTTGGTTTAATGCATTATCGTGTTCTAGGCTGCATTATGGCTCACTGACAGTTACCTGGACTTAGCTCTTACACCAGAGTGAATGAAAATACATCTTTCGCATAGGTCAGACTGTAGGAGTCTGTCATTTAGTTCGCCTGTATTATCAGTGCTGTGTCCGTTTGGAACTCAAGCTGCATACAAAACCATATTGGTGCGGGTAAACCCAGGCCAAACCCGGCGTTGTTGAAGGCTCCAAAGTCGGAATATGTTGCTGCCAAGACATGACAACATAGCAGCCACAAAGCTTGAGCCCTAGTGCCATTCGGGTCTCAGTTACAGTATTACCACGAACAGCTGACCTCAGTTGTCTGCAACAAAAAGTGTCAAAACACCGCAGTTTCCAGCGGCGCGAGCACCCGGTTGGTAAATGACAGCCGGGGAAAAAAAACAAAAAAAAAAAAAAAACTGCGGCGTAAACACACACAGGTCCGCATTGGAGCTGTGGCTATGATAGGACTGTTCAATTTTTACAAGTCATCATCTGCCCGGCAGGAGAAAACTAGGCCTGTAGCTATATTGAGCACCACCCTGCAGCCCTATTTCAGATTCCATTTAAATGCGACATGTGCCGTACGTGTGCGGATGGACACGGCCGAAGAGCTGCGCAAAAACACAGCAGCTGAAGCGCATTTGGGGCTTTTCTGTCTGCGCTGCCTTACCTGCAGATGTTCCTGGAACCGTATCGGCAGTATCTGAGCCATTTCTGGAGGGTTTCTCTGTCCGAGGAGTCCGTGAGGAAGGAAAGGGGAAGGGGACAACAGGAGGAATAGAGGTGGTCTCGTTCCGGATGTGTCCCAAATGTCCCAAAAGTCTAGTGTGATGGACAGTGGTCGGTGGTCTGCGCGGCTCGCGTCGGAATCACACGAATCCAGTGACTGCTCCCATTCACGAGCCCCCCCACACCAGTCCTGAATCAAAAACTCCGCGCCTCCGCTAAGAAAACTAGTGCACTTCAACTACAGCCGAGCCCCGGGCGTTAACTGAGTCCTCCTCGGGCCTGGTGAAGAAGCGGGGTTGAGCCTGAAATACAAAGGGGGTGAATCCGCAGAGACGGGCCGTTCGTTTGGGGTTTTTTTCTCAGAGCTGTCAGTAGAAGAGGTCGGATGTGCCGTGTGTAGCCCTCCGCCGCAGCCCCTTCCCCCTTCCTCTACCACCAACTTCGAACTGAGGGCTCGTGACAGGGGCCCCACCTCTGCATGCTATCTACACCATCACACACACACACACACACACACACACACACACTGAAGAAAACGTGTTCTTCCATCCTTGAGTCCCACACACAGCTCTGTCTCCAAGTGCATTAATAAAGAGGTGGAGGAGCATTTTCAGGGCCACCAGAGGCTCCACAGTGGACCCTCTGCCACTGTTCTGATTAACTGTGGCACCTGGAGCAAAACTCATGAATGCTGATTTTGGTACATTGAAGTATTTCAAAGTTATTTTATTTCCCCGTATCAACTTTTAAAACAACTATTAGGAATTCATTTGGATTCATTTTGCGTCGTGAGCCATCTTCAGCCATTTAACCCTTCCACTGAAACATACATTTAAGTTACATTTTATGCACACGGTGTCTTCTTGAACTCTGTCAACTTTCTTTGAATTAGATTAAAAAGTTCAGTGCGTAGGATTAAGTGGCACCAAGCAATCAAACTACAGATTGCAGCCAAATAAATCTGCTTGTTAAGCTATGACTTCAGTTCCTGTTTCCAGGTCCTTTAAATTATTTTCTGACAAGAGATGCAAGATTCTGTAGATTATAGATGTAACCACATCATAGCCTTGGGCTCAATGAAAGGAGTCTGAGTGCGATCTGTTTGAATGGAGTCTCATGGGAGAAGTGGATCAGATCTCTTTATCAACAACTGTTTTGTCAAACCTCTGTGATGAGCGTTTACATCTTGTCCATAGACTAGTAAACTCCACACCACCTGATAAGATCTAACATTAACTAAATATTCATTTACTGAGACAAATGATAGTTCAAGGGTTACAATGCATAAGGTCTATTAACGGCAGCTCTACAGTGTCATATAGCTGAGCGATGGACCAAACAGACACGACTTTTTATATTGATTTCCCTCTTTATCATCAAAACCAAAGGGCAAGGTCAAGAGCGTCACGGATGGACAACCCGCTACTTTTTGAATCATACCTTTTGAATCAGGCAAGTTTAAGACAATTATTACACATCATTGTAAAGGTCTAAATGCCATCCTAAACATACTTCAAGGGCAAATTTTAGTTTCAAATATTTTTAAATGAAAATATCATAAATTTCTTCGCCACGGACGGACAAAAAAATGAACATTTATTCTTTGCAAGAATAACAAAGTTCTCAAAAGTGAAGTTCCTCTGACATTTTCATCCACAAATGTATTCAGTGTATACCTTAAACCCTCTATTTTACAACCTAATAATTGGTTAGAGGAAAAAATGTTTGATCAGACCTAAATAGCAAGAGTTTAGAAAAATGGCAGCGTCACGGATGGACAACAAAAGTAAATATCAAATTAAACATTTTCTGTTTAAATTATCAATATCATAAAATTTAATAATATAACTTAAATGATAAATTATAAATAAATACATTATAATATAATTTAAATATTTAATCACTTCTTATTTTACCTCCAGCTGCTCCTGTTTAATTAGATGTCTGTTTTTTAGTTCATCTTTATTACTTTTACTTTTTTGGTATTTCTGATATGGCATTGTATGTTTCAAAGATTGTGTTTTACATCCATAATTCCATCTTATTATACCTTCAACAGCTCCTGTTTTTAAGTAGACTTCCCTGTTTTTAATTCATCTTTGTCACTTTTAGTTTTTGGTGTTTCTGATATGTTCATTGCATGTTTCAAATGTTTTGTTTTGTCTCGGCTATATTGTAAATTAGGTTGCTTCTTCAATATATTTCCAAGTTTAAATAAAGGTTATGAATGAATGAATGAATTTATTATTATTATTATTTTATTTATTTATTCTTTTTTTTACAATATTTACAACATACAAATAATCTTAACATTATATTCAAATATATTTTGCTTAGACATATGGATTTATTGATTTTAAACACTGTGTGTTTAAAATCTGTCAATGGAACAAGCGTAAATTATCTTGGTAAGATTTCTGAAAATAAGATTTTCCAGATCTATTGTCTAAAAATAAGTTCTTATATCTCACTGAAACGTTACTCATTAGGTGATTTTGTCTTATTTTAAGTGTAATAAGATATTTTGACTAGAAATGAGAAAAATACACTTGGTAAGATTTGGATTTTTTCCAGTGCAGTGTAGCTGAAAACTAACTTGGATATTGCACCCCACTAAAAAATTATTTCACCAGCCACCACTGGTTCAGAAACCAGTGGATGACACCCTGGATCCTCTGTCTACAAATTATGTACAGTGTATGAGTGTCGGTGTAGGTACAGATTGCAGTCAGCTGAACACAGCTCACCTCACCCTCCCTCATGGTGGCGGCTAAAAATGAAAAAAAAATAAAATAAAAATGCACATCAAACTTGCTGGAGCCAGTGTTCAGTTTAGTGGTTCTGGACTTTTAATGGGCTATTAACCCTGGTCCGTACTCCATAGTAGGAAACAGTGATGGAGACATGCCACCTGTTATAAAACGGAGATAATAAGACGTCCTTTGTAATCTACTGTAAAAACATGATAGACTCTATGTAGTCCCTCTCTTTGTGCACATATAAATGGCTTACGCTAGGTACAAAAAACAGTTCTTGTTTTCAGGGAAACCATGGTAAAACTGCAAAACATCACTTTGCTTACAGTGTCATCATATTTTTAGTCATAACCTTGGTATTATAGATAGATAGATAGATAGATAGATAGATAGATAGATAGATAGATAGATAGATAGATAGATAGATAGATAG
>JAPQRP010000030.1:12505796-12521384 GCA_037367295.1 Apogon hyalosoma
CGGTACCATGAAGTAATGGTACTAATGTAAGGAATGATGTTCAAAGGGGTCATGTGGATGTGGACAGGGGTCTGGAACAGCACTGATGTTGGTCTAATGTTCTAAAAGTGATGTTGTAATATTCTGAAATCCATGTTTCTTTCACCTTACAAGTGTTTTTTTATAGTTACTTCTTGGATTTTATTTCATTTAATTATTTATTTTTGCCACTTATGGGTAAGGAACCAAATATGGTAACTTCATTAACTGTTATTTTCTACATAGCACTAAAAATCTCAAAAATTTCACAGGCGTAAATAGCCTTGTTATGTCCCTCAATAACACACTGAGGTTGAAATTTTGAATATCAGAGTATTATTGTGAATGAACTATAAAGAGTTGATGTAAATAAAGGAGCCGTGTGTTTCCTCCAACGCTGCTGATACACATAAACAGCAGCTGTAAAATTTTCATAAGGTTTTTAAACTTTGACCGTAACTATAAACACTGCCTAACCAATAAAACAAACATTTATTTCAGCACATGTAGATGAGAAACATTTCCAATGCTCAAAGTTACTCTTAACAGCTGGGTGTTTTTTGGTGTTGTAGAAATGATCACCTTCCTCGACGTTGGAAGCAGGGGCAACAGTGGGAGCAGGGATTGGACTGGGTCGCGCTGGTGGTGGAGGCATCTTCTTCTTCCTCCCTGGCTTCTCATTTCGGTCCACTTCAGGAGCTGGACGGGAGAAAGAGGACAAGATGCAATTGAAGATGCATTGAAGAGACGGGCTGACAAATGACAGCTATAAGGAGGTCATATGTAGACCCCTTCAAATCTGCAAAAATACTGTGGAACCACTCACGTTTCTTGGTTTGGGAATCAGGGAAGAACTCCTCGGAACGTTTTGTCTTTTCAGCAACAGTGAAATAATGTGATTTAATAACAGTTCAAATAATTTGACGGAAGTAGAAACATCAGCGTCTAGTGTATGGAGGTGTAGGTTTATTTATTGATTTATTGGAGGTGTAGTTACCGAAGGTTTGTTCAGCCTGGGAGGAGGAGCAACCTGCCTCTGTGGAACACCAGGGTTGGAAGTCCTTTCTGCACAGAACAGGTCATCAAGTCACAGAATTATACAGACAAAAGGTGCTTTCTCTCATACAGCGGTAAATCGGGTACGACTGAGGGAAGACCATATGTAGTGAGTTTACCCAGATAAACGTTTTCTTCCACTTGTCTCTGTGGGACTTTAACTGTTCGTTCACAGGGAGGTGCTTCATACATGTCACCTTCCTCCTCATCGTCCTGAAAAAACAGTATTTAACGATTATATATGTATAACAATCGTATGATAACCACATCACTTCTTCAGTCGAATTACAGCTAAATATATAGAAGTCAGTAGATCATATTAGAACATTAGATGAGTTGTACAGTCCCATAAAACATGAAGTTGACATCATAAACAAGCAACAACACTCTACATTAAAAAAGATATATGCCTTATAAGAAAAGTGTACCAACTGACCCACATGTCAAATGTTTAGTCTCCATTTCTTTATAGTCATAGTATCTGAGTACTTTCACATATACAGTCGCAGAAAAAAATATTGAACCACCTCTTGTTTTCATCAATTTCTTGTTCATTTTTATGCCTGGTACAACTAAAGCTACATTTCTTTGGACAAATATAATGATACCAACAAAAATAGCTCATAGTAGTTGAATTTCAGAGCTGATATCTATCCATTTTCCATGTTTTCTTGATAATAACCACAATCACTTCAGTTCTTACGTCAATAATTGTGTCATTGTACTGACAAAAACAGTGCTTTTAGCCATACCATGTTTTCTTTTCTGTCTGTTTTAGCCACATGATGCACACCGGAGTAAGTACTTGATTGCATCACCATTGTTTTTGATGACTTTTGATGAGCTAATATTTTTTTCCACGACTGTAAATATGTATATAATAAGTTTTACATGAGGACAATCTAATCTAAATAATAGGGCAGTAACTTTCAACAGAATCTTACACTGTATTTGACTGAGGGGTATTAAAAGGGCACAGCACATTATGTTTTTATATATATATATATACACATATATATACATATATAGCAAATGGATACATATTTTTATTTGACAGTACTCAGATATTATAGCTGCACAAGGCACAAGGCCATTGGACCTTGAAATAGTAGGTCAAAGTGATCAGTTTTTAATATTCTTCTGCTCCATGCTAAGATGCATCCAGAGTATATACATTTGGTGCAGATATCTCAATGCATTCTTCAGATAATGTGATAACGTTGCTGAATTTACAGAATTATGTACAGAATGTACACAGAGGATGGACAGAACATTCTGTCTGTATCCGTCTGTATCTTTAACGTAGAGCTTAAATGACCTGGCTGTCCTCTTCACTTGCGCCAAACGTGGAAGGACTTGGAAAGGTGTGTGTGTGGGTGCTGGGGTGTGGCAGTTGCTGGTGGGGTGGTGGGTCACAGTGAGGTTCCCAGCAGCTGGTGTCGCTGTTTCGGGCTCTGGTTGGCACTGGGGCTGTGTTCAGCTGCCACACCTTGGGGGGACTCGCAGTGGTGTACAAGCGTGGGTGTGCTTGTACATGTAGGTGTGTGCATGTGGGGGGCTGTAGGTGAGAATGGATGGAGGTGTTTGTGCGTGTGGGTGTGTATGAATGGGCGAACATGGGGGGATGGCGGTGTGTGTGTCCGGGTGTCAGTGGGTGTGTGTGCATGTACTTAGGAGGGTTTGCCTGGGTGTGTGGAGGACTGGAGGGGTGTGGTGTTTGGGGTGGGGATGGGGGGCAGGTCTCCGAGTCCCCAGGGCACTTGGCCATGGCACCGGGGTGCGCACTGGCCCACGGTGGGTGGTTGTCTGAGGCGGTCTGGTTTCCCAGCATGCTGGGTGGGGCCCCTGCCAGGGGTTCAGCGGCTGGTGTCCCTGGCCCCCTGGGGCCTGTGCTCAGCTGCTCTGGGGCCTGTGACTAGGCCTCCCTTGGCTGGCGTCTTTCGGGTTGGGCGGGTTGGATCCCCCTCTCTGGGGGACACGAAAACCTACCTAGGTGTCAGTGCATTTGATCTGAAAACATGGCTGTAAATGGGCTTATATAGACTATAAATAAAGACACTGTGTTAAATGTGTCGATCCTAGTGTTTTTTCTAAACCAGACATGTGGGTTTTTCATGAATCTCAGTCTCATTCCAGGTTTTGTGTGTAACCCATCGTGTCCACTCACGTTACATGCAGAACCCGCCCATTTAAACACAAATAAATTGTGAATAATTTTGCAACATTTTTGTGAAACACTTTGCCTTGCATAATTAGTTTGATTCCCAAAATGTACCTGCGAGAGAATAAAGAGATATTTAACAAAATAGTAGCAAATAATTTCCATGTCCTTTTGACCGTGTTACATGCAGACTTTTGTATTGAATATAATGTAAAATAGAATAAAAATGTGATTTATCTGAACAATAGTTTCTCTTTTATCTCAGTAAGTATTTCTTTTTAAAATAGACTCAAAGTGCTTCCAAATTTGCTTCATAACATTCGTCTACATCTGGTTTGAATTTTTAGCCCCATGTCCTGTTTTAGGACCAGTTTCATAGAAGCACCCAAATACAGTGGTTGACTCAATTATTTGTTGTCATTTTTTTAACTGTAGAACTTTAGAAGTTATTGTTATACTGCTGCTGTTGAGATATGTAACAAAACAGAAGAGATGAAAACTAAATAAGGGTTTATAAACTATTACTCACAAACTCATCTGGAGGCCATGCAAACTTTGCATTGTTATCTGAAACAGATGGATAAAGAGACATGTAGTCACAGGAAAGATCAGTCATTCATTAAAGATTAAAAGAAAATGTGAAGTCTTACCAGTCCTTCGGGGTGGAGCTGGAGGCCCACTGTGTCTGGAGAAGAAAATAAGAGATACACCCATGACACAGTATATACTCCAGTGGAGTTTAATTTAAGACAAAACATGTAATCAGCAAATATAAATGCTTTGTACATTAGTAACCAGAGTTGGTGTACTTACAGGTTCTTCAGTTTTCCAAAGAAGCTCTGCAAAACACAGAAACCACAAATAAATGTTCAGAGATTTAGAGCAAACAGAAAGGGTTTGCACAAGATGAGGCTTTGTGTGACTCAGATAAACGTCTCTTATCAGTTAGTCCGTTATCCGTCACCTTATTTGTTATTAGGTTTGAGTGTCTAACTGGTTTGTAGAGACAGACAATAGTCCTTTATTAAGCTGAAAATATGGTACTTTTCCACCAGATTCACTAAAAACACACAAAGTGGTCACTTCATATGAAGACCTGTGTAATAAGCACTAGTTACTAAGTAATAAGGCCTTTGTGAGCCTTATCAAATGATTATTAACATTAATATAGCATTGCTAATAGTAGCATAGTGATAAAAGAATAAAAAGAATTAGAAAATGTTAATTTCTTCTTCATTTCTTTTTAATGTAAGACATTGTTTATGTGTTTGCAGACTGCTTAAGAAATGGTTTATTATAGCATGACAAATTCACATTATGAAGTTTAGCTAACTTATGTTATTGTTAAATATTTACTTACTTGTTTTTTTCTTTTTGCTTTACTAATAAATAAATGCTTTGATATGCATTTAGTGATACACTTATCAGTATTTAACTGTGCTTTTTGGCAGATCTAGTTTTCACACTCATAAGGTTGATGAATCTTTTATTTAGCTTTTAGTTACAGTTAAATAGTTTTGTTTTTGCCCCTCTCAAGTGAGTAATACATGGGGTTAATGTATATGTATACAAATACTAGGCTTTAATTGGAAAGCAACACTTACTTATACACTTTATGTAAGGTCCTTTGGGACTTTTTTTTTCTCCCCGGATTCTGTTAAATGTAAGTTCAAAAAACACTGAAATAAAGTTGGTACGTACTTTACATGAAGCATTACGTTTAGCAGCTTTATTAAATACTATATGATGTAGCTGAAAGTGAACATGTAGTTATGTAGATGTATGTAGTAATTTAAGAAATATATTATTCAACACTACAAAAAGTTACCGAGTAACTGGGTTCTGTATGACTTTTGTAGTACCAAAACTAATAGGATTTAATTATTGTTCATTTGAAATCCATGAATATCATCTGATAATGACACTAAAAGTGGAGCCACAGGCAGAATGAGTCGGATTAATCCTGTACAAATTGAATCAGGAAGTGGAGTGACAGTATATCTGTTTTCCCACAGTGCAGCGGTAGAGGAAGTGTTGATGTAGAGTAAATGATTACAGACCGATGAGAAGGGGAGGAGGAGGAGGAGGAAGAAGAGGAGGATGAGGGAGTGTAGGGTTTCTCTCTCAAACATGCAATGCAAGTGTAAACAAAGACCGATTGTTGATGTTACTGTGAATGCGTGATCTGCAGATGAAACATGTTGAAAAGGCTAAAGAGAACTACATCTTCTCTTCTTCTTTTGTGGTGTTTTTTCTTCCATCAGTTTCAGGATCCAGTGATACATTTTAACAATAGCGTTGACCTGCTCCAAGGGTTAACTTCTCTCTTAGTCATGGAATCATAAATAAAATCTGATCTAAAGAAGGATTTCAGTAAGACTGAGCCTCGTTCAAATACTTCACTCGTCAGCAGGGGTCTGTTAGGGCTGGAAATATCCAGGGCCCCTCCATTTAGCATTCATCAGCCTTACTGTTATTATTACAGCCTGACATCAATCAGAAACAGGCCTAATCTATGACAAAAACGCACTAGTTCTTCCGAGCTCCATGAACCTGTCGACAGTACATAAAACAATACTCACAACAAAGGCCAGTTGTTTAAAAGCATTTCTGTATGAACCAATATCTGGGCGAGGTCAAGGGCGTCACAGATGGACCGCCCACTGCTTTTTGATTCATAACTTTTGAATCAGACAAGTTTAAGACAAATATTCCACATAACTGTAAAGGTCTAAATGCCATCTTAAACATACTCAAAGGGCAACATTTAGTTTCAAATATTTTTAAATGAAAAATTTCAAAAACTACTGCGTCACAGATGGACAAAAAAATAACATCTATTTTATGCAAGAATTACAAAGTTTTCCAAAGTGAAGTTCCTCTGATATTTTCATCCTCAGATGTATTCAGTGTATACCTTAAACCCTCTATTTTACAACCTAATAATTGGTTAGAGGAATAATATATTTGATCAGACCTAAATAGAAAGAGTTTAGAAAAATGGCAGCGTCATGGATGGACAACAAAAGGAAATATCAAATTAAACAGTTTTAATTTCAATTATTATTAACATTATTTTTTTTACAATATTTACAACACACAAATAATTCTAACATTACATTCAAATGTATTTTGCATTGATATATGCATTTATTAATTTTAAACACTTTGTGTTTAGAATATGACGTAAATAATATAATAGTCAAATATCATTGTATTTGGAATAAATGTAGTTTATTTATAGAGTTTATCAAATGAACCCAGAATGACGACACAAAACTTTATCACTTTCCAAACATTCACACTCATAAAACTCTAATTTTTTTTTCCCCACAATTTTTTTCGCATTTCAAAATACATTTACCTGAAAATATAAGTAATTACCACCCCAAAAATATAAGTTTGATGTAGATTATTGTAATTTTTTTTTTTTTGACCAGGTGTTAATCTTCCCTTAACGTCGCTCATCTAAATTAATAAAGGTAGTGAGATATGTTTCATTTCATGTTACTATATTTAATTCTATTCATTTCAGATGCCAGGGCATATTTAAATACATTCTGTGACTTCATCCAATGTTTTTCCACCAACTTTCTTAAGCCAATATAGGAGGAATTTTTGGATACACCTGCATTAGACACTTGGAATTAATGTGGATGTGGACAAGGGTCTGGATCAGCACTTATGTTGGTCTAATGTTCTAAAAGTCATGTTCTAATGTTCTCAAATACATGTTCCTTTCACCTTACATGCATTTTCATTGTATTTTTTTTATTTATTTCTTGGATTTCATTTATTTATTGCCACTTCTGGGCAAAGAACCAAATATGGTAACTTCATTTACCTTGATTTTCTACATAACAATAAAACATTTTGAAAAAATTGACAAAAGTAATAAGGTCTTGTTATGTCCTCTAATAAAACACTTAGAGTATTTCTATGAGTGAAGTATAAAGGGTTAAATATGAAACATTTAACAAACACATCAGAGGCAGAGTCTTCAACAGTATCTTTTTTTTCCACAATCAGACAGTTTGGATTGAACCACATAAAAGTTACTTTTGCTTTATAAATGTTATATGTTTGCTTAATTAGTCAGTGTAATAGAATACAGGACATCAACCTGCAGTATTAAAACAAAACTCAATCACAACAACTACAAGGTCCATGAAACATGACACGCTCTATACAAATATAAATCTGTAACACTTTTATCAGTTAATTATTAGCAAGAATCTGTATCATCAATTGGTCAGATGGATCAAAGCCGTATTCCTAATTTTTAACAAATCGTTCTAAAATAGTTTTTAAAGGAATGAAGAACAAGCAGATTGAAGCATATTTGTTTTGTCTGCCTATAGTTTCTCTTATACTACACTGAAGTTTTTAAATGCACTTCCTATTCTAATATTAAATTAAGGCACATGACTCAGTGTTTACAGTACGAAAAGCCTGCCATCAACAGCACCTATTCACTTCCTTCTCGCTCCACCCAAAGTTTTCAGAGTTCAAACCAAAATATGTCTAAAACCATTGAATAAAGTAAGCAGTACATTACCATTGTTACAAGTTGGGCTTGAGTGGCACAGCTCAAGTCATGAGGAAATATCTTTCTTTCGCTTCTTGGATGCAAATGGTTTTTAAAGATTGAAAGTGAGAGATAGAGGCAGAACGTGAACTGCAGCGGCTCTAACTGATCTCATTTGCATTTCCTACCTGTGTCCCACACGCAGCCACACCTGCTCTGCTGCCAGACTGTTGGCCTGAAAGCTGAACCTGTCTGCGAACATGGCTCCAAATTTCCCTGCTGGTGGTCATATAAACCTCTGTCTGATGGCGTGTGATGAATTACAGCTGAGCTCTACCGCCTTTAAAACAGGGATGTCAAATTCATTTTCTTCCAGGTTCCGCATACAGCCCAATTTATCTCCAGTGGGTCAGACCAGTAACATAATAACAGAATAGCCTATAAATAATGACAACTACAAATGTATCTCTATGTTTTAGTGCCGAAAAATAAGCTTAAATTATGAAAATATGTACATTTACAAACTATCCAGACAAAAATAGATGTGAATAACCTGACAAATCTGAAATTTCTTAAGAAAAACAAGTGCACTTTTAACAATATTCTGCCTCAACTAATCATTTATACATGTGTGTTACAGATTTACAAAGGCACAAAACATTTAGTAACAGGCAGAATGTTGGTCAAATTACACTGAATTTTCTTTAGACATTTCAGGTTGTTCATATTTGTTCAGGTTAGTCACATTTTATTGTTAAAGGACAGTTTGTTAATGTGAATATTCATTATTTAATGTTTTGATTTTTTACCCCTCGGCCAACTTCTGGCCAAAGGGGTATTGTAATGGTTTTGTCGTCTGTCTGTCTGTCCATTCAACAACATAATCACATTATCTGAAGAATGCATGGTGATATCTGCACCACATTTATACTGTGGATGCATCTTGGCATGGAGCAGAAGAATATTGAAAATAGGTGACCTTGACTTACTTTTTCAAGGTCCAATGGCCTTATACAGTGATAATATCGGAGTATTTTCACTTATAAATATGTATGTTTTACACAAAGACACTAATCTGAATTATACACCAGTGACTTTCAACAGAATCTTACACTATATTTGGCCGAGAGGGATTAAAAATGCACAGCATGTCATTTTTTTTTTCCACCAAAACAAAGCAACATTTGGAGTTGCCATTATTTATAGGTATAATATAATATTGTATTTTTCTCATTAAACCAAGAATAACATTTGCAGTCATTATTTATGGGTTATGGTATTATTTTACTTGGGATCACACTGGTCTGTCTGTGGAACCTGAAATAAAATGGGTTCCACACCCTTGACTGTTAATATATTCAGTATGATTTTTGCATTTTGCAAATTCATGTCAGTACAATGAAAATTTTACTTTACCGTCCACAATGAATGCCTCAAGAATTTAAGACAAGTATAAACGTGTAAGTATAAAAATTGAAATGGAATAATTTAACTATGAAATTACAACAACCAAAACAAAGTGGCATTTAAAAAAGGCATGTAAAAGAAAAAGAACATAAAAAATATAAACTACTATTACTATAAAAAATAAAAAAAATATACAGTACCAGTCAAAAGTTGGGACTCACCTGGTTTTTCTTTATTTTCATAACGGTTTCCATTGTAGATTCTCACTGAAGGCATCAAAACTAGGAATGAACACAGATGGAATTATGGAGTTAAAAAAGTGTGACTTAACTCAAAGTATGTTTTATATTTTAGATTCTTCAAAATCACCACCCTTTGCTTTTATTATTGCTTTGCACAGTTTTGGCATTTTCTTGATGAGTTTCATGAGGTAGACACCTGAAATGTTTTCCATCGGTCTTGAAGGAGTTCCCAGTGATGCTGAGCACTTGTTGACCATCTCAGGTCCATCTGATGTCATTTCAATGAGAAGGTGAGTCCAAACCTTTGACTGGTAGTGTATATTTACATAAATGTGCAACATTATTGTGCAAACTGTCAGAGGTAAAACAGGGCTGAGTGGGCCCCTTTTTCAGCCTGGGAGTTTCCTGCCCAAACCGGCCCACTTTTCCATAGAGGAGGAATTTGGATAAATGAAACAGTCAGCTAGCTCTTACAATGCATTTGTATTGGGTATAAGTTCAGGTATTTGTTGATAAGTTCACTTCAACAATACATTTAATTCAAATTTAAATCAGATAAAGATTTATAAGGTCAAAAATATGATAAAGATGAAAACGTATTTACCTTTGTACAGGAGCAATAAGCTGAAATTAAAATGTTTTGAAATTAAAATTGCATGTTTCTTCCCAACAGAGAGGTGTTCTATTGTTAGGGTTACACTCATTTAATATATGACACTGCTAAATTATGCTGTTTACTTTCAGCGTAAATCTGGTTATTTGTGATTAATGGTGTGTATTGGGCTCTACTAAATAAACTAAGCTTAGTTGACATTGCAAACGTTGCACAATAGCCTTATAAACTGACAATACAAAGTAATTTCCACATGTGTGTTTAGCGGCTGCAGCGGGGGTCTGTCCTCTGGAAAACAGGTCCGTTCATTTCACACATTTGGCTCCATCTTCTCCCAGTGTCTTTCTTTTCTTGAACCTGGACTTCTGGGCTCCACCTGGCCTCATCCTGCCCTCCGTCACCGCCCACTGATGCTTCACACTATTCTGTTGCTGTATTTAATTTTACCGCTCCAGAAAAAAACGACTCGTGGGCCCAACCGACGCAAACATTTGGGAAGGAAGAATTCCCTCAGATGGTAGAACCCGTCGAATCTACTGTGATGGAGGGGCTGCGCTGTCAGATGAACGGAGAACGAACGCAAGAAGACGATTAGAGAAGTGACAGATAAGGGTCAAAATAATTTTTCCCATCCAACCGGCCAAAACTCCAGATTGACATGAACATCGGCCTGTCGGGAATCCTCCCCAATCTCCTGATCAGCCACTCTGGGCCTGGAGGTAAATGGTACACAGCATGTGCAAAACTGCCTGAGATAAGTGAGATGTGAAATGTGCAAAACTGTCAGAGGTGAACAGTATGACACTGGATATGTATATGTATGTGCACCCCTGCCTGTTTGACACCCCTGCTTTTTCTAGCTTTGTTTGAGTGTCAAACAAACCAGAAAACACTATAAGCATTCCTTGATCTTTAATTTAGCATTCATTTATCTTTAATATTTCAATATTTAGATTTGTATATGCTTGTGTTTTTATATGAAGTTTGTGTTAGAGTGTTGTTGTAGTAGTTTCATGTTTGATGACATTAGGTGACTCCATTTATATGCTGTAGTAGCTTGTGTTTTACACTGTCACTGCCATTGAAGAGGAGCAGAAAACAAACACTACTGAAGAGGGAACAAGCAGAAGGATTGAAAAACCAACCGAATGTTCTACATAGATCAGTGTACAGGCTGTGATCATGGATGTAAACAACTGAGACAGTTTTTTGCTTTGAAATTGAGTGAACGTATCAATAATTGGCTGGTTTAAAGTGTAACCTCTTGATAGCTTGCATCCACATAAATTATGTTTTGTGGTTAATGCACATTATACTTCATTCTGCTTAACTTAGACACTGGTCATGTCTTCTAGTGGTTTCACAGTCACTACAGCCTACATGGTAAGTACATCTCAAATCATTCTAGACTGCAAAAAAGCTTTCAAAAAATTAAGCCAAATATTTTTAAATATAACTACATTTAATAAACTATTGTGTATTTAACAAAAAAAAATGATAGGATGTTAAACACACTATATTTCAGACTATAATCGAGCCTAAAATTGCTGCCAGTTATGCTTATTACAAGCAACACACTCGTATACTGCCAACCAGTTTGACCCTGTGCTGATGCCACTTATAAGCTAACAGTCACTAGCACTGCTTAATGTTGCCAGAGAATTACAGTACAATTATAAGACCTTTTGTGGAAAACTGAGTCTTCATCATACCAATCAGTGAAAAGGCTGTTAATCTGTAGCTTAGTAAAAAAGTTCACTGATGTCAACAAACAATCGGCTCCAGACACAAAACAGACCATCACAGACTTCATATGAGCACATTAATCATGATTGAATATCATTCATTTTTAATCTATATTAATCATGTTTCATTTTGCATGAGCAAACAGACTCAAGAAAGAAGGGAATACATATGCATTTAACATGTTTATTCAACACCTTCAACCGTTTCAACAAAACAACTTGAAACAGCTGTTCTGTCTTGGGTTTTTTCTCCTCATATTTCCATCCAGAGGCCAATGTACTGTTTACTGTCCTCCATCTTTATGGGTTGGTTCTGCTGCCTGTCACTACCATTTGTTCATTTGTTCTGACCATTTGTTAAGCACTTGGACAAACAGCCCAAAATGCGTTGCCAGAGACAATACTGCAGATGGGTTAACTGTGTATATATATATATATATATATAGCGTGTAACTGTTAGTGACATCTAGTGGTGTAGTTGCAAATTGCAACCAACTGAATACTCATATCACCCTCCTGCTTTGCTTGAAAGAGTCAGTTTTTAGTTTTGGTAAAGAGAGTAGTAACTAATGTATTTACTGTAAGTAAATAGTAGTATTACAGAAAATGTATCTTGGTGCTGGACGTTCATTCAGAGCTACTGTATGAATCATTCCTTCTCTAGATATGAATCAGTCATTACAAGTCAATAAAAAAAAAATATATATATATATATTTTCAAGTGATTACACATAAATAAAAATAAAATTACGAATGTTTTACTACATTTCTGGTTAGTCTAACACTTCTAAAGTTATGGATGCATGCAGACAAAAAACATGATGAAAAATAAAAGAAATTATTTCAGATAGAATTTTATTGTTAAAGGACTATAATATGAGATGTGGTTATAATGACACAATAAATTACTAAAAAAACATTATAGACAACACATTACATATTTAAACTTCTACAAAACATTCAAAACTACACAGAAATATTCATTTAATACAAAACATCTAAAGCCCAGTTTCCCTTAAGAGTCTATCACATCACAACCCTAAAGAGGAGAAGGAAAACAAAAGATAAGAGCAAAAAACAGCTCCCAGTCAATTCAAATATAAAATCAATACACAGATAATACACTGTACATATTACACAAATGCTGGGTTCAACCCAGTTATCTGGAAAGGAAGTGTTCTGGAACAGGTCTGCAAAAATAGAAGGAGCATGGAGTTGTAATTTACTGAATTTTCATCTATAAAGAGACACAAAGCAATGGAGGGAAAAACTGCAAAAAGGTGCAGAATCTGAACCAGCAGATACGTGTTGGATGTTTCATACCTTACTAAGGAAAAGCAGAACATCCTGAGTTGGAGTTAAATGAAACAACACAACTTGTAACAAAATCCTTCTGTGAAAAGTGAAAAAAAAATGCCCTGTGGTGTAGACAAAAAAAATAAATAAAAACCTTCCAATGTGAGTTCCTGTGCAAAGATTGTGCCTTTGTTTGTGATTGTCCTATTGTAAAATGCTACTGACCTGAAGTCTACTTCACTAGCGTGTAAATCAGGGAGAATTCAGCCACACGGAGAGAAAAACACTGACATACTGTGGTGCTTTCAGGTTTAAGGCCTGAACCAAACAGCTTACCCACAGCGTGTGTCCAATGGTAGCAATACTGAAAAACTATTTAAAGACAGAAAACCACTACTGAGACAACAGAAAGAAAAGGGTTTGCTCTGTTTCTTTCCATAAATACTGTCTGTTTGATCACAGTAAAGGACATGGAGCTACACAGAGCAGAAGAACTAATGACTGAGGTCCCTCTGGTGCGTTTGTTGGAGTGGTCAGCTGGTTCCACACCTCCATCAATATTCAATCAACAGGAAAACAGGCTCAAAACATAATCAGAGTCCTGACAATCTCTGTGTTTATCCTGTACTGATAAACTATCTTACCCACACTGCTTGTGGGTAAATTCAACCAACAACATCATCTTCTTGTTTGCCCCTTTATCATTAGACTGGATTTGTCTTAATTTTGCCATTAATCCAGTCGATGTAATGGGTGACTCGTGTGTAGACCCCAGGCTTATCTTTCTGGCCACAGCCATCGCCCCAGCTGATCACACCCATCAGAGTCATCCTGTCGTTGTTTCGACAGACGAGTGGGCCGCCAGAGTCTCCCTGAAATGGACACAGAGCAGACAAACTCCATTAACAAATACAATCTGTGTCGCCTCAATCAGAACAGTAACAGATGCTGATGACATTGTGAAGTACGCAGCGAAGGCAACCCAATTAGAAACAAGCCAAATTTTCCCACGTGACATCAAATTGTCTTGAAATAAGCAAATAAATCTACCAGTGGGGTATGTATGTGTTTCACTTGGCTAAAGTTCTTACAAGAAAAGAAATACAGCCTTAAAAATAACAAAATTTGAGCAAATTGTGTTTATTACAAACAGTGAAAGCACATGCATTTACAAAAGACTTGAATTGATAAATACTGCAAGTGGTTTCATGCTTAAACTCAGATAAATCTTGTTTGTATGCTGGGACGTGACGCATACTGTGTTTTTGTCTGTTTTTTTTTTTTTACTTGTTAATGGTGAAACCTTGCTGTGTTTTAGCTGGAACTGAAAATGTGAAGTAATCGATTCTCAGGAACTCACTGTTAACATGTGGTGTATTATGGTGCTCATTCCTATGTTTTGTCTACTTCTAGGTGTTTTATTTTGTACAGCCCCCTCTGGTGGTCTGTGCTGCTTTGCACCAACTTCCTTTTTCCCTTTTACTGCCACATTGCAGAGCTAGTGTGACATTCCCAGTGCCAGTCACCATTTCTTTAGGCTGAGTTTGTTAATAAGTATGAAGCTTAACTTTTCATAAGGTAATGTCAAATGGATAAGTTTGCTTTAATGTTTTCATGGTTTCATTTTCTCTAGTTTATTTCAGTACATGATTCAGTATGAGAATTTATTCATACTCATCTGGTTCTTTTTTTTTCAATAATTCAATAATCTGTTTATTATTTGTTCGTCTAAGAGATATGACGCCAAATTAAAAAAATTACAGATTTCTCTGCATTTGATGCATACAAATCAATACAACACAGCCATATTTAATATCCTAAAAATGTTGCATATGATAACTTTGATAAGAACACACAGAAGTTAAGGCGTTCTCACCTTGCATGCATCGTCCAGGCCTCTGGTGTCGCCTGCACACAGCATGTTAGGAGTGATTGTGCGTCCTGACAGAACGTCTGGAACACAGCGTTCTTTGGGCCACAGTCGGACATAACCTCTCTTGACACGCTCAGAGTACTCTGCAGAAACTGTGGAGAGAATGTGTAAATGATTGTCTTAGTGTCTTTCTTTTTAAGGGTGAGGCATTTCACACTTAAAGCTTGTTTACACTGCCCTCTGCTGGATAACTAATGCATGGCACCAACTTAAGTTATAGGAAAGACTACTTATTTGAATAAAGGATTTAATTACTTTAATAAGCTACATGATTACTTTGAGCTATTAAGTCATTCTAGTGCAGTGTTTTTCAGCCTTGGGGTCGGGACCCAACGAGGGGTTACCTGGAATTCAAATGGGGTTGCCTGAAATTTCTAGTAATTAATTTAAAAAATAATAATAATAAAAACTTAATAAAAAAAATAAATGGTGAGTTGAGAGAGACAATCACAATACATAAAAGACATGACAAATTCTGAGTCTGAAACTGTGGTACTGTTTATCTGTCAAATGTTCAAACTGAAGCACTGTGGTACTGTTTATCTGTCAAACATTCAAACTGAAGCACTGTGGTACTGTTTATCTGTCA
>JAPQRP010000030.1:12529065-12549051 GCA_037367295.1 Apogon hyalosoma
AAAGTGTAACAAAGCAAAGGAAGCAGAATTAATTTATTTATTAGTTTGTAAAAAGGGGGTGGGAGTCTATTAGTTATACTTCTTCCCACTCATTTTCAAGTGCTGAAAGTTTTGTTTGGCCATTTGTATGGTTCTTTGTTATCTGATGCCTCTATGTGCTCAGAATAAAACTAAACTAACTAACTACCTAACTAACTGACTAATACAGTTGAAGTTAGAGGCTGAATATGTTTGTTGGTACTTACTGATCTCACACTGAGATCCACTGAAGCCGGGGGGACACTGGCAGATGTAGTCTGAAGTGTAGACGGCCTCTTTGCAGGTCCCGCCGTTATAACACTGTGACACGTAGCAGTCTGGAAGGAGCAGACAAAGATGTTAGTCATATGTTGTCTAGTAATTTAGCAACACAAACAGATTGATTATTCACAACATGGTTGATTGACTAAGACCACTGGCACATGCATGATTATATTTTTTGGGTTTGTCCTTGTGTGTCACATCTGAAACACCAAGTGGGTGTGTGGTTCATCATGATTTCATGTTAAAACACTATCCATTAGCTTGACTTTTAAAGAATACTGTATCATGTCATGCCAAGAGTTTTCCCGAGCTAACCTCGTTTTACACCATTACCACTCATTTATTATTTCAACATTTCCTAAAGGCTAGTGTTCAGAATAACAGCGTGGCATCCCCTGCCAGAGCTATGAGCTCACAGACTGTACAGTCACTCAGACTCAAATGTGGTTATAATTTGTCTGAGGGAGGGGCATTCCTGTCTCAAAGAATTCGTCAATGGGGGTGAAAATGCGCACAAGAGCTGGTCTGGCAGGAGTATTTCAAACAATCTCAGACTAAAATACACCCACTTAAAAACACAGAAACCCCACAGCTCTTCAGCTGGATGCACTGAAATAACAGAGATTTGGACTCATGAGCGAGGCAAGCCAAGAGAAAATAATCATCTGAGGTTGTGACGGCAAGTTAGAGGTGAAGGGAAGTTACAGACGAAGACAAAAAAGGTCAGAAAGGACAAGCAAGCAGACTGCCAAACAAATAATTAAATATACATAGACACTCTTAAGTAGACAACAGATACTTGGGTAAAAAAGACAAAAAGTAAAAGTCATGACTCAACTGATTTACTCATGAAATAGTAAAAAAGGACAAAAGCATATGTTCTGTGTGAAAACATACTGATCATCACATCCTGTTAATGTAACCTGGTGTAAGACTATTAAACATTCAATACGTAAGATAAGTAATTCATTAGCTATTGGCAGCTAATTTGGAGGAGGAGCAGAAGAGCAGCAGTTAAGAACTTGGAGGCTATTATATGTTTTCCTGTGGAGAAACGGATCTGAGGGCTTACATTTACAACAGTGTCGAGACTGTTTTCATAAATGTATGCAAATGAAATATGTGAAGTCTGTACTGGAGACTATTTTATGCTGAAAGTCATGTTTTTTGATTTTCACTTCCTAAACGATTAAGTGATGTTGTACACAGTTTGCTGTAGAAAAACTGACAAGAAACATGAGAAAATGTAAAATTTTCCAAAATTTCTATAAATTTGGCTAACATGAGCTGACAGTTTCCAGCACAATGAGTCCTACTAAAAACATCTTCCAAATGTACATGTTACATATTTGCATATATGTTACATGTAGTTACAAACCAATGTAACTTAAAATTTTAATAATGATCATTAACTTTGCTACCACGTTGAAGATTAGTTTTCAGCTACGAAGCTTAAAATATTATGACATCTTTTTTGTCATCTGGTTATTATGTTTGCCACTTGTGTATGATTTTGGGAAATAATTACCTTTGCCAAGGAAGTTATGTTTTCATTTCTGTTTGTTTGTCTCTGTCAGCAAGATAACTCAATAAGTTATGGACAGATTTTGATGACATTTTCAGGAAATGTTGATACTGGCACAAGGAACAAGTGGGGGGGGGGCTGATCTGCCTTGGCAGAGATCTGCGCTCTCCAAGTGCTTTTCTAGTTCCCATCAGTTACTGAAGAAACTAGCCCTCAGTTATTTGGCTAGTTTAGTTAAGAAGAGAAAGTACAGATACATGTCATTGTCTGATAAGTGAATATTCAAGTAAAATACAAAGTATTTCTACTTTACATTAAATTGCTTTCAGATGTAAACAAAGTAAAAGTTTGAAGAAAAAGGCAAAGGGCAAGTTGAGCTAAAGAGCACATGTTTGTGTGTCTGTGTCCTTGTCACACTCACTGATGACGGGAACAATATGACAACGCTCTCGTCCTCTTAATGCACAACGGCAATACTCCACACGCTGTCCCCTCCATCGCAGCCAAGTGTCCCCAAAACTACGCACTGCTGACGTCTCACTATCCACACATTGTACTGAGAAACACATGCACACAAACACACAATGAGTCAAGGAAAAAACAAGCCGATCAAACTAAAAGACAAAGAAAAGTCAGCGTCACACATAAAAGCCAAACGTGAAGCTGCAAAACAGAGAAAAACACAAACATATGAAAGCCAAGACACGTTTGACAGAATCACAAATGAAAGGACAGAGGTGATGGTGATGGTGATATTAGTGAAGACAAACAGGTGATTGAGCTCACAGGTGGTGTCATAGGAAGGTGAAGACTTCTGAACATGAATAATCAAAAGCGTCCGTCTAGCTGGCTGCCGTTCAGGCTCACCTCTGTAAAAACGAGTCCCGCGCTTGGTGCGGAAAAGCTTCACCTGAAATGAACAAGATATAATCATTAACCAAGTATGAATACTAGTTTATGTGTCACCTGGTTCAACTAGAGCAAGGGGGTCAAACTCATTTTAGTTCAGGTTCCACATTCAGCCCAATTTGTTCTCCAGTGGGCCAGAGCAGTACAATAATAACAGAAGAGCCTATAAATAATGACAACTCCAAATTTATCTCTTTATATTAGTGCAAAAAAATAAACTCGAATTATGACAATATTTACATTTACAAATTATCCAGACAAAAAAGATGTGTATAACCTGAAAAAAACTGAAATTTATTAAGAAAAATAAGTGCAATTTTAACAATATTATGCCTCAACTTATCGTTTAGATTTGATCTACAAAGACATAAAACATTTAGTAAAAGGCAGAATATTGGTCAAATTGCATTTCAGGGTGTTCATATTTGTTCAGGTTATTCCCATTTTATTGTCAAAGGATAATTTGTTAGAGCAAATATTTTTGTAATGCAATGTTTTGTTATTTTTTCACATTAAAGCGAGAAGAAAATTCAGAGTCATTACATTTATAGGTTATTATGTTATTATTTTAATTGCGATCACAATTGATCTGAATGTGGAACCTGAACTAAAACGAGTTGGACATCCTTGACTGTTAATACCTTCAGTGTAATTTTTGTACTTTGCAAATTCATCCCGCCAGCCGGATTGGAACCATTGTATTGTAAAAAATTCAAGATGAATTCATTCAAGATTTTTTTTGCTCAATTCAAGCAAAAACAAAATCTGCCAATGGAACAAATGAAAATTATCTTGGTAAAATTTTTTGAAATACGATTTTCAAAATATATTGTCTAAAAATAAGTTCTACTATCTCACTGAAAAGTTACTCTTTAGGTGATTATGTCTTATTTTAAGTGTGATGAGATATTTTGACTATAAATGAGAAAAATACACTTGGTAAGATTTAGATTTTTTCCAGTGTAATGTCTGCTATGAATGTCAATTGACCATCTTCCAGATCGATTTCCAAAGATATTCAGCCCTCCAAGCTTTCACTGATTTAATTCATCCATAAAATATAATTATAGATCTTTTTGATTTGTATGACATTTACTGTATGTTTGTCACGCTGTAACCAATGTAAGGCAATGTCATTACCTTTACTGCTGGTAAATCACACAGTGGTGATAAAAATGCAACAGTAGATGGAGTGAGTGAGTTACTGTGTGAATAGATTAATGTGACACATTAAAAAAGGGCTTTTATGTGAGATTTATATTTGAGCCAATGATTTGTTGGCAAAACAGCCTCACTCTGTAACTAATCCAAATGTATTATTACACTAAAGCCATTGAAGCAATTGAATTCATTTTATAACAGCCCTTTTAAGTGTTAATAACGTAATCACTTACAGTTAATGGGATGAATCATGCAAAAGTCACTGTTATGTTTCTATGATGGACATGATGCAGTACTTACATTGTCCGCAAAGCTGCAGCAGAGAGCAGACAGGAGTATTAACAACCCAAGTGTTGTGGTCATGGTTTATCAAAGTGTGCTTCAGTTTGCTGGAAACAGAAGATAAATACAAATTAGGAAGGGATGACTGATCATTTTATAGCTAATCTTATCAGACAGACTGTAATAGACAGAAAAAAAAAAAATTCTAAAGAAATTCAACTGAATCCACCGGTTTTGTCTTTTTTATGTTTTTTTGCATGTCCTCTCAATCTCAAAGCTTGTGTTTTCAGCTTGTCATTAACTAAGTGCTTTGGACAGACAACCAAACTGAAAACTGGTAACAACCTGAGATGACTGAGAAAACGAGACGTTAGTGTCAGTGGCTATAACATCTCATACAAAATGCCCTCGCCCAGATTTTTTACAGTTAGTTTGATCTCCTGTTTCCTATTCATTAATAAGTTAGTTTAGGTTTGATGTTCAGTCAGTGTATGTGGGCGTATTTTATGTGATTTAAATGTTGACTTTAACAGTTATTCAGGTTCTAAAAGACTGCTGTGTCAGACACATATGATGAGTTTAGGGTGTCAAAAGTGTCAGACTGATATTGATTAACTTTTTCCTGCTCGAAGTAACCATTTTTGTAAGAGCCTTTGAAAATCTAGTCAGTCGACCTCTAGTGTAGACCCCTACTGGATGTTTTTTATATGTTTGACAGATGGAGACAAATCTTTGGTTGTGAATCTGTCTTCAGGTTGAATGGACAATACCAGGAAAAGTATCAACACACCTCTTGACATTACTGTTTCTTTGTTCGCTTCCTTTCCTCAATAGCCCTGCTATTGTTCATGTCTACTTGAAGTGAGCGAGTCCACTGGGAAGGAAAGGGTGGGGTGTGAGGTGGGGTACATGTGGGAAACGGGGGGTCATATTCAGTTCCTTGAAGCTGTATTTACTTTTTGACATAGACAGGACATTTGGACCAGCTGTATACACTGAACAGCACACATTTGTTTTCAAGCTAAAACCCATTCAAGCGGTCCATTATCTCGGCACATTTTTCCAATAAGCCTCGTCCTTCACATTATTGACATGTACAGGGTATCGAAAACAATGCAATTATGATGAGTCCTCAATTTCATTCACAGTGGGAACAAACAGGAAGTGGATAATCTAGGCATTTTTACTACATGAGACATCAAACTCACACAATGTGTACAACACTGGAGTGATTAAAGGGAGCACGCAAAGTTGAAAGTATCTAAAAATGCAAAATTGCAGCTGTTTATGGACAAAGTGACTCAGAACTCTAAAGAGAGGAAAAGAGATGGAAAAGATTAGAACATAAATAAACATAGCTTTCACTTTCATATTCAGCAAAAAGATGTTTAATACTAGACTGTCTTTGTTCAAAGGATTGTCAGTGTGTAGAAAGGAAGTATAGAGTGGAGCGCCTGTTGAACTTCAGTCAAGTGTGAGTAAACATGAGTCATAAAAGAAGGGGGGATTAGAGGAAGGAAGAAATTTTGAAAAAGAAAGTTGCAGACAAAAATGGGGCTGAAACTATTTTTTTCAGTACAAAGAAATTCCCATTTGCTTTTAAAAATAACTAGCAGAAGCATCTTTTTACAGGCACATGCATGCAAAGGCCCAGACATGGACAAACATAACCACTGACAGTGACATTTCTATTCCTGTTTTTTATATTCCCAACGTTGTTCACCACTGATTCATCCTCTGCGGTCGGCTGGGCTAATAGAAAACAGCGTTGTGTTTTCATGTATGGCTGAGGTAAAATGGCTACGCTGGCAACCACACACAGACACATGATGGATATATTGGCTCACACATACAAAGTGCTCAGGAACGTGGAGCTAATCAGCACTCCTACATACAAAGATCTACTGCTCATTCTGTGTATTGTTCATGGAAACAAAGACTCCCTTTGCAGGATTTTAACACCCAGACACACACTTTGAAAGCAGTCACCCACTAAGAGAGAATAAGAGAACTCACACAACTCCTTTGAAAGGTATCCTCTTCTCGCAAAAGTACAAACCCTTGCTGTCCCGGTGTTTTTTGACCCCCTAAACTGAACCTCACTGACAACAGTTTCCTTTTTGTTTCCTTTGTGCAGCTGTTTCAGCTCCATTCACTCGCCCCCCTCTCTGTTTCTCTTGAGCTCTGTCAGCTAAAAACATATGTTTCCTGACACTGTCAACGCACTGCGGAAACGTGCGTACATATCAACACGTGCACACACAAAAACATAGGCCAACATGTACACATCACACGAAAACATATGTGTATCCCACCCATTTAAAAGCCTGTGGTATCTGACATCCAGGGGCCCTGTTTGGGAGTCGACAGCACTGTCATTACACAATCCCGCAATGCATCTGGCCTGTGTCTTGACCTTTTCTAATGTTTCTGTAGAGACAAATTACACAAAATAAAGAAATATATTCATTCTAGAAGTGTAATTTCAAAGATATAAACGATAACTGAGTGGTTTTTAGGTTAAAGTGGAATAGGCCTACTTGGAGTGGAATCATTTGTCTGTTACACCCAATCAGTTAGTCGCAACATGTACAACCAAGTATGCAGCCTGAGGAGAGTGCGGTTCCACTAGTAGGTCAAGTATGAATGGAACAAATGAAAATGTTGCTGGCGAGGCTGCTGCCAGAGTGTGAGTCAAAAGTAAATTTCTAACAGAAAATATGAAAATTGGAAGAAGTATTGAGAGTCAGCAGTTCAGTAAATACTCCGCTGCAGGTCTAAGTTATGCATTCAAAACGGTATTTAAGGAAAAGTATCCAAATATTATCAGCAAAATATTCAAAGTCCTTAAATGTATGACAAGTTGAAGGAGTCACTGTGCATTGAAATGGTCCCTGTCAGTGTTTTACCATTACATTCATCTTCTGAACCCACTTTGTCCTCACTATGATGATAATGATGATGATGATTTTCAATTCATTTGACTGCAGCACATGTTCAAGGCTAAGCTCATTTTAAAGGTGCAGTGTATAATTTTAAAGGCGCAATATCTAACGGTGCATGTTTGTTTACCTTCAAGTAAAAATGTGCGTATAAGGGTTTGTTAGAGGCTGTAAAGCTTTGGGAGTCAGTTATTTGTTGTCGTTAGCTAATTCCATTTCTGAGCTAATGGTACCTAATGCAGTACACTATTGGCACTATCCTATTCTAGATCATCATATTTGTGTAATGTTGCTGTCCTGTTAGAAACACCATTCTCTGAACAAATCCATTTTTCCTGAGGTCAGAAAAACAGACCCATTTTTCAGCTTTTCCAGTGAATCCAAGAGGCTTTCTAAACAGTTTAGTCAGCTCAAGTAGGTCAATTTTTAACTCAACCCATAGAGGAACAATTCATCCATCCGTTTATTATTTTTAGTCACACTCATTATACAGAAGGTATGTCTAATGTTTAAAGTAAATGGTTAATTCATTTCCGATTAGTGTGCTGTCATGCAGTTACAGTATGTTTGAAGGAAGTGGTCTTGACCAGCTGGCTGGGCTGACCACCACTTTCAATGTATTAGCCCTGGACCATTAGTAAGTATGTGCAATGATGAGGTTGCAAGGTCAGCGATGACACATTCTTCTCTTCCTGTTACTAAATCTCAAAGTTTGGAATGCTTTTCACATACCTGCACCTGCCTGTGAATTTTAACTTCACAGCATCTGTTACTTATCCTGTCTGTGCTAAAAAGGGTGCTTGCTTATCAACACTTGAGTGGAAAAGCCCACAAAACACAGAAGAAAGGACCTGCCAGAGGAAATACTTTTACACTGAGTATTGTAACACTTTCCTAATCTAACTGTCTTTCGCATTCAACATATCTAAAGTCTAAATCGCAATCATTTTCCTGCAAGTAGTGACCTCTGGAGTTGAAAAATGAAGCTAACGGCAAGTCCTAGAGCATGCAGTTCTGTGAATGGCCACTTGGGGCTGTCTTAATAGTGAGTCACTGTCCATAGACACTCCATGTTAAAATGTCCAACTTTACATCTGAACTAAAGATGTTCACGGCCTGATGCAAAATCCAATTTGGGTCTCTACAGCTAACTTCCCCATTCATGACTTATGGTTATTACATACTCTGCAAGAACAGAGAAATCTGTTCATTCTCCCAGGGCTGCAAGAAAAGACTGATGTTGTTTTTTTTCCTCACAGCTTCTTCTCAACACATCATCCTGGCAAAACTTTTTTTCTCATTTGGTGTCCAACAACTAGTGTGTGATTGGTCAGAAATTTGAATAGGGTATGGTTAATGCAGTAAAGACTACCCAAGAGGTCTGCACTTGAGTCTCTTATGAAGTATAAATGTCCTGGCAAAAATACACTTTGCTCTTGGCCTTGTTCTTGCCACCTCAAGAAAACGAACAAATTTCTCAGTTCTTGCAGAATGTAATAACTTTTAGGCTGAATTCTTATACAACTCCCCTTTGTAAATTACATTTAAAAATTAAAGATATCCAGAATCAACGACATAGCCACCTTGGCCTTGGCAGCTTTCAGAGGTAACTAAGTATACCGAATAAAACTTTTTTGTTCTGACTTTGTTACGCAAATGTTTCATCAAGTTTACAAGTAGTTGACACAATTACTGATCCCTAAGTACAACAAAAATTAGCAACATTAACTAATATTATCGTTCATTCATTAGTGCATGGTCAGTTAGCCTGTTAATTAGCTGGCAAAGTTGCGTCTCTGTACGTTAAGCAAAGTTATTATTACTGTTATCAGATACAACAGTATGTAACTGTATGAAATTAGCTGAAATGACTTGGTGTTTTAACAAATAAATTAAACTTTTTGAGTAATCTTTCAACATTTCATAGTTAGCAGTGTTGTTGGCTGGTGTATTCACTAAACTAGCCTTAACATTAGCATTTCTAGGGGATTTTCCTGTGACACACTTCCCCATATTCAACTTAAAAAATACAGTCACTATTGGCTCCTTTTATACCATCTATCTGTTCAATAGCAAATCTGAATATCCTTACATATTTTAAACCAGTTTTACCTGCTTCTGTGTAGTGTAACTGTTTTTTTCTGTTAAAAGCTCTGCATGAAAATTATATATGTATATGATGAGTTATTATGACATGTGATGTCATTTCAGTATGCTTATTAGCAGGCATTTAACATTCCTTACACAAGGAGACCTTAGTCAGGTTTCAGTAAATCAGCTATAATCTGGTGCTGTAACCCGGGTAAAGTCCCAAAGAACAGAGCAGAGCATTGTTGCCTTCAAACCTGCCTCTGTGAGCAATAGGAAGCTTTTAATCCCTTATCAGAGAAAAGGGCAACCTCATAGAGCCAAAAATTGGCAGTTAGAAAATGCAGGTGATGACATTAGATATGAGTACAAACTAATGGAGGGGGAGACACACAACAAGATGAAGGATGGAAAAAGGAAGACAGGGAAAGAGAAAGAGAAGGGCAAACAGCAGGGGAAAGAAGAGAAGATGATATTCCCAGAGGTCAGCAGAAAGAGTGAGTAGTTCTTAGTCATACTATCTTCCTATAGTGCAAAAAAGACAGAGGGAGGAAGAGACACAAATGGAGACATTGATGGGATCTTATAAAGAGCATTGTAACTGCAAGACCAGAATACAATCCCTGAATTCAGTCTGATAAAATGAGGAGAAAGACAGAATTCAGTGAATGCAACTGTAAAAAGCACTCATTTGCCAAATTGCAGCCTAGTTGAACTCCAGTGTTATTCAAGTTTTCCCTCCCATGGTAGTCAACGTAAACATCTGGTCATTGTTCTCACGGACTGACGAAGTGCTGTCTGACCTTTTAAATCATAGCTTAAAGACGCAAACCAAGTGGCTTATACCGTGACTCAGTAATGTCACTACAAGGCACCAGACTTACAAACCGAACTGACCACGCTGACAGGAATGCACATAGATACAAACTTTATCTCCCCCCAACAGTACAACGTATCAGACACTTAGCGCTGATGGATGCTAGGGAGGTTAATTCCCATGAGTCCAGCTCAGACTCCAGTTCAGCTCATCAGTCAGATAAGAACCGTGTGAGTTAGCCAATCCATAAGAGTACATTTTAGGGATGCAGACAGATACATGTGATGTGAATTACAGTATCATAGTGCAAACACGCACATAATAACGTCACATCTAGTGACAAGAATTAAAAGAATGCTTTTCACTGAAGAAACGGTCTTTGGGAACATTCAGGGATAAGAGATGTTTTGGAGACTGAAAGGGACCTTTAACAGAATGGACTACGCGGGTGGAAGAGGATGGAGAGTCAAACATAGTCCAAATGAATTTTACCAAGCTTATGACTAAGTTCAGTACTTCAATGGTACCAACCAAGTTACTCAGAAGCTAACAAGTAATGACAACTAATTTGATTCCAAATTTCAGTATCTAGGGAGTTAATGTACTCAGAGCATGCAGCACATATGAACAGCTTTCAAAAACACTTACTGTACACGAAAATGTTTTTCACAAGGTATAGGGATGAGGGTTATTAATTGTTGCCATACGTTCACTGTTGTTTATGCATTTATTTATTTCTTTTAGTTATTTATTATTCATTTATATTTTGCCAGCACAGTTAAGAAGAACAAAGGTAAAAGATTATATGTGTATGCGTGAATGTGTACTTGTATGTTGTGTGTATATGTATAAATGTATGTACGTATGTGTATACAGATGTATGAGTGTGTGTGGGTATGTGTGTATAACTATAAAAAAGTAATGTAAAAGGAAGACGGAGATAAATGTATATTATTATTTTATGGAGAAGGGGCGGGGTTACATAAGTTGCACTTTTTCCCACCGCTTTTCAGACATGTAAATTAAACTAAAAATCTCTTATTTTTCTTTCTAAGATTGCCTTGATTGTTTTTTGTATTATTTCTGTTCACATATATGTTAAATTTCACTGCACGTTTGGAATAAATCATTCCGTCTAATCTAAATCTAATGTGTAATGTGAAAAGTATTGTGATACTGAAGCCAGGTAATGTTAGTACTGATTTTTTGGCAGGATACTTAAAAGCCTTACATTGAACCTACATACCTGGATGCAAAGTCCTGTGGTGTGGGTGTCCCACCAGGTGTTCATTGGAATCAGAGAACAGCCACTAATCATCATCAGACATAGAATTCTACAAAAGTCCTATTAATGGTGGCACTGTAAGTCTGAAAGGTAAATAATAGAATCAACACATTCCCCAGCCTCAGTCCTTGGTCATTTGGAGGGTTTTCTCTCATTCTTAGGAACACTGTGCTTTGACTGGCTTTGACTTTGAGGAACAGAGGTGAGGCTGCATGCACGCGCATCCACAGGCCACAAAAGAAGAAAACATGCGTCTTACCGAGTCCGAACACTTCTGCAGCGGGTGGATGTCCAGTGAAGCTGTCCTCTGGATTTGAGTCTCCGAGTGATCGTTATCCCTGTTACTCCCAGTTTTTATCGCAGTTCTCCCAGCCCGGCTCCGTTAGGAGAGGAGGGGGCGTGGCCAATGACCTCAACGCGCGGGCCGGATGGGGATGATGCAGAGGGCTGGGCGGTGCGCGAGACGAAGCCGGCCCGTGCACTCCAGGGGTTCACCGGCCAAATGTACACTGAACGACTACAAAACATGCCCTCCAACATGTTTTATCAGTACTGACATCATTTCCCTGTCACAAAACAACCCATCGGCATCTGAGTTAGGTATATTTGAATAGTCATCAGTCCAGCTGCCCAGCCAGCATGTCCACGTGGGCCCAGAGGGGTTACATTTGGGCTGCATTTAAGGCTCCCATGTGGGTTTGTTTGCAGTTTCCATGGTGACCCCACATGTGTTTGCCCATATCAGAATCAGAGCTCTAAATATGTCATATTATTTATTTTTCACACTATTGATCCCACAGTATTTGTCTTTCATGTCATTTGCTCTACTTCTCATGTTGTTTGCACTATTTAAATTCAATGTTTTACGAATATCTTAGTTTGCAAAGATAAAGAGATTCTGATGCTGAATGTTTCCAAACACATGTGGGGCCACCATGGAAACTGTGGACAAACCCACATGGGACTCTTATATGCAGCCCAAATCTAACCCTTCTGGGGCCCACATGGACATGCTGGCTGGGTGGTACCTGTTAGAAAGAGAACGTGTCAACAGTTCATGAGTATGTAATACAGTGGTTCTCAAACTTTCTACAGTGGAGTAACCCCTGAAATAAACTTTTTTAGCCAAGTACCCCCAACTCTCACTTCAGCATTACTAATTTTTAAAAATTAGGCACAATTTGTTCCCATGCCAAAGGTGTCTGTTTTTATTTACAAAACTTTGTAAACAAACAACATATATGGGTGATTCTATGAAACTGGATACATTTTGGTATCTGGCACTTTTTCAGCTTTTTAGACCCAATAATAAAAGAGAAATGTAGACATATTTCCCCCAGTGATGACCAAAAGAATATATATATATATATATATATATATAATATTCTTGCTCTGAGCCATCCCAAAATTAATTATTTTTTAATAAATTATTTGGGCCAAAAATAGGAACAAAATTGGGACATGAAAAACTACCTAGGTGCATTTTATCTTGAAAACATGGCTGTAAATGTTCTTATATACACCTATAAATAAAGACACTGTGTTAAATGTGTCGATCCTAGTGGTTTTTCTAATCCAGACATGTGGGTTTTTCATGAATCTCAGTCTCATTCAAGGTTTTGAGTGTAACCCATTGTGTCCACTTGTGATACATGCAGAACCTGCCCATTTAAACACACATAAATCGTGGATGATTTTTGCAACAGCGGCCATTTTTGTGAAACAGTCTGCCTTGCCTAATTGGTTCAATTCCCAAAATGTACCTGTGAGAGAATAAAAAGATATTTTTAAAAATAGTAGCATATAATATTTGTGTCCTTTTGACTGTGTTACATGCAGATTTCTGTATTAAAAATAATGTAAAATAATATAAAAGTGTATTTTATCTGAACAATAGTTTCTGTTTTATCTCAGTGAGTATTTATTTTTAAAATAGACCCAAAGTGCTTCCAAACTTGCTTCATAACATTAGTCTACATCTGGTTTGAATTTTTAGCCCCATGTCCTGTTTTTAAGTACCCGTTTCATAGAAGCACCCATATTTAACTGTAATATAGAAAAAAAAAAACTTTAAGCAAGTTTGAGTTTAAATTTAAATACATTTTGTGTGCAAGTGCCCTCTTTCATTGAGAACAAAAATAATTAGATTGGTCATTAATGAATAAATGAACCTTTCATCAACTAAAAATAATTACTTATTCACTCAAACAAACTCATCTTGAATAATGTAAAATAGAATTGTTCTTAAAATGTTACCAAAGCTTAAACAAGATGACTGACAATAAATCAAGGAGTGTCAATTTTATTATATGATTGTATTTATTGTGTTTTACACTGTATTTCAGCATCAAGTACCCCCTAGGCTTCTTCCAAGTACCCCTGGGGGGTACACATACCTCCATTTGAGAAAGACTGATGTGATGTAATATAATTTCAAATAGAGCTGTGACTAATGATTGTTATTGTTGTTTTTTTAATCTATAAATTTCTTTGATTCAATTTTTTTCTTTATAACCCTTTGGAAGAAAAAAAATCACACTGATCATGTAGAGGGCTTCAAAATACATACATACATCAAAAAACGTTTGGCATTATAGGGTTAAACTATGTGTCCACAAATGTGGACGTCATGCATGAAAGGGTTAAAGCAATAATTTCAGTGGGAGAAGTCTGATAATATCAAAATTAGAATCAAATTCTGCCAACACTGATAGTTTGTACAAGGTCTGATTGGTTCTGATTCATTGGTATGGATATTTTTGCATCCAGATACTTTTTCCCTCCTGGGATTGTGAAGATCAGAGGGAAATTGCTCTGTGAATAATTCGAGAAGAATTCTGTTTGTCAGATTAATGCAGTTCATGTTAATAGATGTTATCATTATAAAATTAGACCAAATAAGATGAGGCTTATTATTCACATCAGACGGTGCATCTTGTTCTAAGGGAACAGAGTTTTAGTTTCACTTGAAGATGTTTTTACATTGGCTGCACTGTTTAAAAGCACTTTAACAAGCATATAAGTGGACTGAAGGGCTGTGACGTAAAAGTGTCATACTATTAACGAGCTCTGGCAGTTCACCAGTAGCTGTGGCTTCTACTGTATCAGTGTGGTTAACCAGTCGGCACCAGGATTCATTTGTCACAACCACAAATCCCTATAATTCTATACCC
Source organism: Apogon hyalosoma (assembly GCA_037367295.1). Lineage (NCBI taxonomy): Eukaryota > Metazoa > Chordata > Actinopteri > Kurtiformes > Apogonidae > Apogon > Apogon hyalosoma. The sequence goes on from JAPQRP010000030.1 coordinate 12,543,551, forward strand.
TTCCCTTCCTCGGGAAATCATTTACTTAGCCTCTAGAATAGGTCAGTCTTCTCTTGGAATAACAATGATTTTATTTAGATTGGATAATTCTTGTTCATTGTTTTTATTGTCTCTTAACTCCACTGTAAAAAAAGAAAAAAAAAAAAAAAGGGGGGGGGAAATGGAACTTTAGGGTATGATTTTGGTGGGACTCATTCATCTGCTTCAGATTAGCGCTCACTCCCACTTCTTGATGAGAAAAGTCACACTACGCTTGGGCTGTGAATACTGTTCATGATGCCATGTGCTGCTGGTGACTCAGTCCTACTACACATCTTCATCCAACAGTCTCTCACTGTGTCATTCTTGACCAGAGCATTATTTTTGCTGCATTCTGTTTTTATTATGCACAATTTCATATCAAATGACGTGTACTTTGCCAGTAATGACAGTGAGAAGCATTTTTAGATTCTGTTGCAGGATTACAGAAACGAGGGAAACCCTAGAATAAACACTTGTGTTTCTCATCTCAATGTTTGGGTGAGTGTTTTCACTATTCCTTGAGCTCAGAGCAAATAACGTAACCAGTGCCACGTAAACTGAAAGTAAATCTATGTTGATGAAATTAAGGCAGAGACAAACAGAACTTTGCAGACAAACATCTGTGGTGAGAGAAATTTATAGATTTTTCAACAAAAGTCAAATACCACACTGAACATACTGCACTATGAGTAAATATTCTGCATTTAAACCTTACTTATGTCACACTATGTAAGTATTATCAGTAAATTGTACATAAAGTATGCAAAATTTAAGTGTTTAATGAGCAGGACAATGCTCCTTAAGTGTTTTCACCTGTACGTTACATTAAGGTTGAACAGCTTTATAAACTGTTGATAGTTTCATCTACAGCAATGGTTTTAATCAGGTATTTCGTTGGTATGTTTGTAATATCACTGTCCTGAGAGAACAATGTTTCTTTATAAAAAAAAAAAAAAAAAAAAACAGACTTTCCTTGAGATATAATCACCTACATTAGACTTTTGAATACTTGAGCTAGTTTGGATGTCTGACCCATTTCCAAGAAACTGTTAATTTATTTATTTACTCATTTATGTAAGAACGTGTTTTCATCTTTCTAGTGTTTAGCCTTAGTTATTCTTATTTGTGATATTTGAAAGCACTTTCAAAAACACAGGTATGCCTGTATGTATATGTGTGTGGATGTATGAATGCATATGAATGCTTCATGCTTTTGTGGTTGCACTGTTGTTTTCTAAGACAAATAAAGTTCCTAACATATAAATCATGTTCTTTGCATGGTGAAAATTGAAGGGAACTTTTTTCAGTGAATCCAAAAGGTTTCTAAAGAGTTGATTTAGGTAAAGATGGGAGCTAATTTACACAAACATGCACAGTTAACATATTTTGGAGAAGTTCAATGCAAAAAGTAACAAACTGTCAGAAAAACGGAGCAAAGAAAGTAATGAGATTTAATGCACGAAATGGAAGTATTCAAGTCAAGAAAAAGTACCTCAAGTACCTCAGATTTGGACATAAGTAAAGGTGGTTCTTTGTTACATTCTACGAGTGCTGAAATCTCTAGATAGTACAGGTGGGTCCAAATGGTGGTTTAAGGGCCCTGTCACAAACCCCCTACCTTTTTAAACCCCAATGAGTTCATACATTCTATCGCAGACACATTTATAATGGTTGTCACTATTTTTGGATCAAACATTACACTTTAAGGACCAGCTTCTCACTAGTGGATGAATCAACTACCCTAAACTAACTGCCACTTCCTCCATGTCTTGTGGCATAAGAACTCATATGAAGCAATATTAGCTATCACCCTCCAGAATTAGATCAACACTTTGCACTCACACAGTGATCTTTTTTGGACATCTGATGTTCAGCCACTAGGTCTAAATATGTCTATAAAACAGCTTGTGACTTTGATCACAAATTCTTTTTCCAATCTGTAAAACCTGAGTGATAGCCTTATTGTCACTAATTAGTCACCATTAGTCTTTCTGTGCTTACGTACCTCAATCACTTCCCTCAAGGTGAACAACTTTGAAGATAACTCCATCACAAGTAGTCCATTTGTTTGCATACCAAACCGATAAGTCACTCAGGGCCAAGTGCATTGTGGGAATGTGAATTCCTCGCAGCCGCACCAGCAACAAACACGGAGACAACAAGCAATGAAACCATGTCCGCTACCGGAATCACTGTAAAGTCCATTGTCATCTTATAATATGGGATGTGTGATCATGAAAAACAATACTTAGACATCAGTTTCACGGCATTTTCAGAATATGTCATTGTGAAGGCTTATCAGACACATACTGTAAGGAGCGAGTGAGCAGTGAGGGCCCGGCCATACCCTGTATGCCTGTGAGGTGTGGATGATGACCCTACACTTACAGTGATTCCTTCCATTTCTTCTGTCCCGGTAGCGGACGCTGCTGTTGCATGGATCTTCCATTCCCACAATGCACTTGGCAACAAAATTTCCAAAAAGGCCCAAGTGACGTATTGGTTTGTTATGTAAACAAACAGACCACTTATGATGGAGTCATCTTTGAAGTTGTTCACCATGAGGGAAGTGATTTAGGTGTATAAGCACAGGAAGACTAATGGATTAGTGATAATTAGGCTATCATGTAAATTTGAAAAAAAATTGTGACGAAAGTCATATGCTGCTTTAAATGTTTATGTGACTGTAACCTGTTAAAAAGATTAATTTGCTGTATTTGTGAAAGATGCTCCTGCTCTTGAAAAGTGTTTGATTTTTGCTCAGATTGCACAAAGGGTAAATCTGGAAACTCAGTCTGATGCAATAAATGTGTCCTCCTAGTCTATTTGTAACCAAGCATCTGACGTTTCCCTGTTGTAAACACAAGTCCTGAAGGCCCGCTTATATCAGATTGGACATCGGAGATGTTTATAAGCTAGAAAAAACATTCCTGTTTACACTATCCAAATATGGTGCATCATCCTCCTGTGTTCCTGTGTCGGCTACACTGAAATCACAAGAAAAATGGAACTTATAATGAAAGATTGGTATTGTCTGATTTTAATTAGCTTTGTGTTTTTATATAAACCCAACGTGTTGCCATAGCTTACATGTCGTCAATAACATATTAGTAAGCAAATGTTGTTATTTTGTCACCAGTCTGATTCACGTTGTCACATCCACTGTCAGATATTATGTTACTGTGCAAATATCGACAGAAGTCTTTACATGTTCTTGTTGAAACATAAGTGGAAGTGCTGTTAATTACTGTTTTATGTTTCATTCTCTGTATTCTTAACGTTTTAACTAGTGGCTTTAGTTTTATTTTTCACAAGGATTTTCTGTCCCATCTGCCAAAAGAAACACAATAATCATCATGTGACAACCAGTCTGTACTTGCAAAGAATCCAGGTTTCACGTTATTGAAATATATTCAAAGATAACACTCAAAGGCAAAATCTATATTCATTTCAATCATCACCTCTGGCCTTTTGTCAGTGTGTGGTAGTTTGAGTGCAATGGCCATGCTTTCCATGGAGAGAGAACTTGTCAGGAACATGCCTGATTTCATTGAGAGGGTCACTGATCACTTTGCCTGCTTGAAAGAGAGGCCAGCAACATTTCAATACAAGTAATGAGTGAGTGTGTTATTAAATGGTGAGTTGTTGTACTCTCCAAACGTTGAATTGTCAGTAGTTGTACTGAATGCATATTGCCAGCCAAATATGTACTGAATAGGCTCTGGAAAGATTTGATTAATTACAGTTATGTCAGCAGTATAATTTAATTTGATTATTGCTATGGCATCCATGATGGCTATAAATTGTAGACTGTACTAACAGTGATTTCATGGGCAAACTAATGGATGACAATGTATCTGTTGGTGCCCACAGTGGAAGTGTTTTATTGTGGAACCAAATTTATTGTATTTGAGGCATTTAACTTGATATAGCTAAACAAAAATACTGTACAGTGTGCACCATTTATATCTGATTTCACCATCTAGTGGTTGAACAGGAAAACCAAATCAAACAAGTGCCAGGCACAACAAACCCCGCCCCTCGCAAACATTTTACCTGATTTGCCCTATCTCTTATCATTGTGAAAACACATTTTTGGTGACCTTGACCTTTGACCTACATTCACCAAACTTTAATGGGATCTATTCTGGACCACCTCGCACCTTTCCTGAAAATTTCATGGAAATTGGTCCAGTAGTTTTTACGTAAAGTTGCTGACAAACAAACAAACACACAAAAAGACAAAAAAAATGGAACCAAAAACAATACCCTCGCCTCCCCTTTTTTTTGGGAGGTGGTAACAATGCAATGTAACACTGTAAAGTTAGCTATCTGACTTTTATTTATTATTATTTTATCTACTGAACAGGTCATCTTAGCCATCATCGCAACAGTTGCCCCCCCCCGGGACATTTGTCAGGAGCCACCACTGCTATAAGTGTGCAAAATCATCACCTAACAGCAGCAGAACATTAAAGGGGTCATATTTTGCTAAACACACTTGTATTTGAACCCTAATAGTTCAAAAAGTTTGAATTTGAACCCTCCAGGTGCTGCAAAGCTATCTTTATATTAATCTTGGCCAAAATCAAATGGATTTCTGTAACCTGTTTTAAGGCAGTGATATTTAGCTTTTTTTTTTAAACGGAATCCTTCATTTTCAAACATTTCCCTGTGGTCTCCATAAACTGTAAATGTTCTGCTTGGGTCTGAATTCTTCATCAGTTCAACTCCACAGGTTCATCTTCAACACTATTTCTGAGTAATGACACCAGAAAGGGAGTTTTGAGCGCTGGCCCTTTAAATGCACGTGAGCCACTTCAGGCCCCGCCCCCTCCGGGTTGTTTGCTGTGCTGCTCTGTTCCATTCAACTGAACTGAACATTTTAGGTAATTGGTTTGAAGTTTGGACATATTTTCAGTACGGACTACAGTGCTGCTGCTGACAAACTAACATGTCATACTCTGAGAAATGTTCGTCGGAAGTCTTGACCTTATATATGCAAATGTCGTGATGTAACTAGTTATAGACGTAACAAATTAAGCAGGAATTAAGACACTTGATTTTTGCCAAAATTAAAATAAAGATAGCTTTGCAGCACCTGGAGAGTTCAAATTAAAACTTTTTGAACTATTAGGGTCCAAATACACAAATAAATGAACTAAAGACTAATAAAAGTGGCTTTAGCAAAATATGACCTCTTTAATGCCTGCTTAATTTGTTATGTCTATAACTAGTTACGTCATAACATTTGCACATATAAGGTTCAGACTCCTGACGAACATTTCTCTGAGTACGACATAATTGTTTGTCTACAGCAGCGATTGTAGTCCATACTGAAAATATGTCCAAACTTACCTAAAATGTGCAGTTGTTGGTTGAATGGGACAGAACAGCACAGAACAACAACCTGGAGGGGGCGGGGCCTGAAGTGACTCATTTGCATTTAAAGGGCCAGCGCTCCAAACCACCTTTCTGGT
>JAPQRP010000030.1:12602872-12613318 GCA_037367295.1 Apogon hyalosoma
CGGCTCCCACGCCTGGAAACAACCCCCTACACAGACATATACTGACAGACACCTTATATATTTTTACACAATTAATACATTTTATTTTCACTAAAATGTGTGTTATTTCTTTCCCTTTATATACAATAATCCCCTGTATATTCTAATATGCGTCCGCTGTTTATCCTCTGACTGTGTAACGGCGGCCCGTCGTTACAAGCCCCCTCTGAAGTTCCAAGGCTCAGTATGGAAAACGTGCACACATGACATCTATGTTGGAATCTTTTTTTGTTCTGGAAGCCAGTTGTTTTTAATCTGCATCTCTCAGCTAACAGTAACTTCCTTTAGCTTCTTGACTTTCAATTAAAGAATGAAAAGGGAGTCGACCTGGTCCTCCATGGTGATCTCTGTGGTCAGAGTGTTGTCTGTATTCCATTTCTGGTTGAAGCTCAGGCCCAGGTCACTCATTTTGTACTTGGTCTCCAGGTGGCCTCCAGACTTCCCAGTGTCTGTGTTGTTGGAGCCGGAGGTGGCAAACTCCTGCAGGATAAAGAGATGATGGAACAGTGATGATGAGGAGGAAGAGGTTGAGGAGGTGATGAAAATGGAAAATGTGGTGAGAGGGAGAACAGAGAGAAGACACAGTGACACGTTAGAGCTCAGCAAAACACACTAGAGGCAAAGACGGACCAGAAAGGGAGTGAAAAGAAGGAAAACAAAGGGAAATGAGCAGCGCTTCCTTGTTTTTCCTCTGCTACACAACCTATCTCAGGTCCACATGGCTTATTATTTACAAGGACTATGTGCAAAGGGAATTGTACAAAGCTCCAGAGTTGGCATGGATTGGAAAAATCTAGATATATTAAGGCTATGTTTTAATTCCTTTGAGCAATGAAGGAGTACAAAGGCTCCATTGTTGAAGTGGGATGCTATATTTTAAGTGCTTTACACATTGTTAGTTGTACTGCATCCAATCCACATCCTTCCTTGAATATCAAGAAGGAAGTAAAATTTCAGTTAATACTCTCAGGTCTTTTGCGATTACATGATAGTTGTGAGAAGGCAGTGTATCTTTGTATTTTTACGGCACTGGAAACAAAGTTGTCTCTAGATGACATAAAACCACTGAAATGTATGTTTTGTTTAGAGAGTATGATGCCATTAGAGAGGGAATCGTGTGCAAGAATGTACCTACTCATTGTTTTAAATATTGCAGTTACTGTCCATTAGTTTTCAATTCAATTTTAACACAAAAAAACTCTGTAGAAACCATAATCTTCCACAAAATATCCATGAAGGATATAGATAGGCATATATAATAGGTATAATTAGTACTAGTGCGTTGACCCCTGGGGATCCACAGGTTCTAGATGTGGTAGTTTTTATGCTGTCGTGTACTCGTGAATGCTGTACCGCATTTGTCCAGCAGTCACCGCCAAAGTGTTCTGGCCAGAGCAACATGAGTGTAAGGCTATTGTATTCCAAAATTACTAATATCTACCAAAATATTGGTTCTATCAACTTGCCATTTTCACTAGTCATTTCCTTGACCAAAAATACATAAGTGTGACAAACTGCAGCCGTCAGCTCTATACGGATTTTACACGCACACAGAGGCCACTTGGCTTTTATAATATAGATAGGGACTCATAGCCGCCACTAGCATATTATCAGTGATATCAGCTACAAACCATACACTAAAGTTAATTTATGCTATTTTATTGAATTGCCTCTTAGTGATTGACTGTATTCAAAAACAGAAGTCGATTACATGCTGCTGGGCAGTGCTGTTTCATGTTACAATGTACATTTCTACAGCTTTAGAAATTCAATAATATAATTTTGCTTTTTGTTGTTCTTGAATCTCGATCTATAACCTCGATCATCTCTCATCTGAAGTGATATGGTCTGACTGAAGTGTGTTTGTGTTAATATCAAACTGCATTTTGTATTTACATGCAAACGCCACAACTTGGCAAACCACTATCAACACAAACCTCGTGAAGAAATAAATGTTTCTATCTGCTGAGATGCTAGAGGGTTTTTGATTTGAGTTCTACTTTTCAGATACAGAGAATTAGTAACAAAGGCCTGTGTTTAATAAAATCCTGCTTCCAATAAACCTTAAATGGAATATTTGAAGACAGACACTATGGCAAAGGCTTTTATCATGAAGGACTAGGTCTGCTGTGCATTTGAGCTGAAGATGTATAAAGACAAAACACATCCCATCCCAAACTCATGATATATCTATTATATATAATATCACGGAAGGTGTAGGATCCATGAGCTTCACTGCAGCCAACCACCAGGAGGAGATCAAGATATTTTAGCTTCTTGCATGAGGAGCTGTCCCTGTGTCCATCTCATATGCAGTCAATGTTCACACTTGTCATACACTAATATACGATTACCTGAAGCAGCTTTAGTCAACTTCATGGTCTCTTCAGCTGCATCTCACACTTCTCTTGTGGTTATGTAATATTAAAACATAGGAACATATTGCAAACTGTGGAATCAAAATGTGGCCTTGATATATATATACTTGTCCTCTCGTCATGACTACTCCAGAGCTTCACAGGGTTATAGTCCAGACTGTGAGGGAAAGGCAGGCTGAGTGTATTTAAAGATGTTGGTGTTAGCAGTGAGGGGGAAAGTGACAATACTGCTGCAAAGACACACCTGACAGAAAGCCTGCATATTCTGTCTGCACACAAATAAAACTGGTGTCACTGGAATACCCTGTGGCACATGTGTGTGTTTAATCTTTACATATGTACACATTCTTTCTTACCATCTGAAAGGACATCCAAAGAGAAAGCAGAAAAAGAAAAAAAGAGAGGAAAGTTAGGGAGAAACTACACTGAATTTACATGCTGCAAAGAAATCTATTCACTGAGGAAAAAATGAAAAGCAGCACAACAGGAAGCAGTTGTGGAGCAGCGTTTTGTTTTTTTTTTCAACAAGGCTGTTTTTTGTGGTAAGAAGGAAACCCTGTATGAAAGTGCTCATTATGGTTTTAGCTGAGCAACAGTGTTACAACAACAGAGACGGAGTATGTCTGGAGTGTTGTAAACACTTGGTTTGTCATACAACAAGTTTCCCAAAAGAAAAGAGTAAGGAATACACCTGAAAATCAGCTAACTCAGTTTTACATGTACATGTCATGCAGAACAGACAAACTGCTGCAAAGTCATGAGTCACACCACAGAGGCCTGGACATCCTGCACATGAGGCTCATTAGCTGGGTTTCCATTACCCTCAGAAATGCCCAAAATGTAAATTGCACAATAAAAAAAATGGTAATGGAAACACCGAAATATCGCAAAAACTGTTAAAGATCGCAAAAAAGCTTTTACACTCTCATGAGGTGGTTTTTAAGAAGTTTTGATATAGAAGTATAGCACAAAAGTGTAATGGAAACACATTTTGTGCATTTTCACACATCTGTGTACGGTGGTTTTGCTCAGGCCAAGCGTCTCCCCTATGGCCCTGTACTCAGAACAGGTGGTTCTAGTTTGTATCAGCCAACTTTGTTGAAATTGTAGAAATATCTCTTTTATTTTGTGGAAAAGTGTAATGGAAACCCAGCTACTGATATGACAGCAGTACTTACAACACCACTCTGGGACTTGGTCTTTACGTCCAGTTTCAGAACTCCATATCCTGGGGGAAAAAGTAGGAAGAAAAAAATAACATAGCATGATACTAAAACAGCTGCAGCACAAATAAACATCCGGCCTTTAAAAGAGGACAGACAAAAGGTTGTGCGATATGAGCCTGGCTTCAGCACAGCTCCATCCTCAACAGTTACAGCCACAGAACAATATCATACCAATAGTAGAGGTTGTGAATTTCATGACTTACCAAAGCCCTTGTTAAAGATGTCTTTGGCAGACTTCCCCAGGTCTGAGTACGCAGGAGGGACAGCCATTGTGCCTGAGGACAAAGACATGTAGGGCAGGTACTTACTGACCGTACAGAGTTTTGAATCTTATAGGAAACTAAGCAGCACTATTTAAAGTTTCAGAAGGCAAATGGAAATCAGGAAAAAAAACATCCTTCCTGGATTGTTTGTCTGTCCGAAGACCTTCCCACTAGATGAAAACAAACAGATGTAAAAGAACTAACATAAAAGGAAAGGCGTACAATTGGTGAAGGTCTCATACATGTGCTAGATAATCATGAATAGTCACTTAAATGGAAGAAGTAACTGTTAGTACAAATGAACAATTTCACACCAAAATCACTGAAATAAATAGGAAACCCATTTTTCACAAATTACATATTTTGTGAACATTCTGAGTCAAATAGCATCAAATTAAGAGACAGTTCTAGTTGTGGCAACTAGCTGCAATAACAGGTAGAACTGAGCTTAATGTTTTCTCGTCTAAAGGATGCAGACAGGTAATATTTTCAGCTACAGGCAGGAATACGCTTTTTAAGTCGAGTCACAGGCAAAAGCAAAGCAAGAAAAATCAAGCCACTGCCCAGGTCAAGTGACAAGTCAAGTCAGACAAACGTCAGATGATGAACATGAGAAGTCGAGTCATAAATCACAACGTTTCAAAATGAACAGCAATGCAGTCTGATGCTCTGAATGCAAATGCAGACCTATTGTCATTGTTTCGGTGATTTTTCACACAAACATCTAACAAAAAAGCTAAAATAACCTAAACAGTCCCTTGAAACATTCACCGGCCTTCTATAGAATATAAAGAACTATTTTTACTTAGGGATCATTTAATTGTACAATGGACACTGACTTTTGACACTTAATATATTTGACTGATTAGACTTAGTATACAGTCCACTTTTAGCAAAGTTTTGTTATACAGTCCTTTTATTTATAGTGTAACTTATACTTACTATTGACTGGGTCGTACTTTTAGGGAAATAACCAGTTTGAATACTTCTTCCACAACTTCTGTCTTTATGAATACATCAAGCCATGAATTAATGAAGAGGTTTTAGTGCCACAAAATACTGATATTGATATGAACGATACATGTGATGCATTACATGGGATGCATATATTACTAACAGGCTCCAGGATTCTTCACCAAGTCATGTTTAAAAAATCCAGTCTGCCCTCTTCATATGTTTTATGCAGGATGACCTTTTAAGGTTATTTGGTACAAGTCAAAGTCAAGTCGGGTCAGGTGAACTCTAAGCCTAAAACTATGTCAAGTCAAGTCTATCATTAATGTTAATAAAGTCTCAAGTCCTACAAATCATGATGTAATTCTGAATTAAGTCACAGGACTCATTCCCTCCACCTCTTTTTTTTTCCCTATCACATTTCATACCAGCTGTATAAACCTGAATGTGCAAACTGGTGTTTTGTAATAACCTTCACTGGTTAATGATAACAATGATAATCCACTTGATGTTCATGTAACGTCTACAATGGTTTACACTTTGGCATCACAGTTAGAAGGTTAGAACTGGGTTGAGTTTGCTTGTTCTCTCCACACCTTGTGAGTTTCCTCTAGTTTCCCACGTATACGTAGTGACCACGGTGCTGATGAAAATCTGGACTTTGTCCCTGAACCATGACAGCTCACTACTCCTAATGTGCTAATGCTAATGCTAGGTGTCTTAAAATATGTGAAATACAGAAACCAAATGTCCCTATAGGGATATCAAAGTGAGTTCACTTTAATCTTAACCTTATCAGAAGACATGAACTGTACATAATTTCATACAATTAGAGCAGCTTATAATGCATTATGGTTTGTTCTAAAAAATTATTTTTCTAAACACTGACGGAGGAGGTATAGAGGTCAGACACACAGACAATTGCGGTACACTGAAAAGCTTCCATGAAATAACACAAAAACGTCATGAACATTACAGCCACTTATTACAGATGCCTCTAAAGCTCAATGTTTGCACACAAACAACAGTTTACAAACAGCGCTTCTACCAAATGTTTAAAGGTCCAGTGTGTGATTTAGAGACATCTAGTGGAGAAACTACAAACTGCAACCAACTCAAAGCCCTTTGGCACACCCTCATATATAGTGGGTACAAAACACATGGAAGGGTAAGTCAGTGTTTGTTTTGTCCATTCTGGGCTTTTTATGTTCTCTGGTCCACATTCATATCTGGTAAATACTGATAATACAGTTAACACTGGATGCTGCCTGCTGCAAGACAGGAGGCACCCCACAAAAAGACAAAGAGGAACTCCATTTGGAGATTAAAAAAAAAAAGTATAAAAATTCCAACAATTCTAATTATACTACTAAAGAAAACATAATTATGTGTATTCAGTCCAATTGTAAGCTCTAGGCACACTGGACCTTTGAGTGCGGCTGTAACCAGTACACTGAGGCAGGGCTGCATGAGCTCAGAGACCTTCATCCATCTGCAGGGGCTGGTCCGGGTGCTGGTGATTTGTAGCCCTCCTTCTCTGTCTCCATCTTTAAGCGTACTGCCTGGCAAGAAAGCCATTAGCAAGCAGCAGAGGATAGTAAACTAATGGTAGGAGGAGGAGGAGCTATAAACGTACTAAATACTGACAGAGGCAAGAAAGCAATTCAGAAGAATGTGCAGCTCTCACACTAACACCCTTATTTATTACATCTGTAAGAAAACATCCAATACTAGAATATAGAGAGGTTTCTACATAGTTTCCATTTCAGGATTTTTTTTTCTAGATTTCTATACATGCCATCTGGGTCCAAATAGCTACGCTTTTTAAAAGAAATAAAAAGTTTTATAATCCAACAGGGGGAGAAGGTCTGTGTATGTGGACGTACAAATATTTTTTACATACTCTTTTTTTTGTTTTCCATTCTTATTCAGATCTGCACATTACACAAATCAAGTTGCATACTGTTCTTCACTACGTGAGGACTCTGTACTTTGCAGAGTGAATGCAGCAGAGCTAGTGTGAGCAGTAGCAGGTTTGGTTAGTCAGCAACTACCAGTCCTGCACATCTCTGCAGTGCACCAGGCTTCAGACAGTCATCAGGGTCCCCAGGGTCAGTGTGTGTCGGAGTGTGTACATGCTCTGTGTGTGTATGAACACATTTTTGACAAGGTGACTTTGCAAATGTTGTATTAAGATTATTCTGCATTGACTTATGAGCAGGGCTAATGTCTTGCTTTTTACATGGTTAATGCAGGAGATGCAGACAAGCCTCTGGTCAGGGCTCAGTCAAAATCAATTATCATAATAAATGTCATTATTTCTTTCATGTTTGAAGGCTGATTTTTGCTCCCTTTAGTTCAAAGTGAAACTAAAATTGTAAAGACAGAAGAAAAATGTATACCTTTCAGACACCAAATTCAAATGTCAACCCGTATTTTATGCAGTAATATTTTTGTTTTTGGGGCTTAAAGGTGTTAAATTCATACGCACTGGGTGTTTACATGAGGTTTGTCATGGAGTGTGTTTTGAACTGGTAGCTGGTCATCGATTGATATTAGCGGACTGCAGTTCTAAGCTAACAACTGTTTTGTTGCATACAACAACTATAGTAACAGCCTGTACACAGATTTATGTAGAGACTATAGTTGTTTTTTCATTATACCTTTCAGCACCTTTACCATACCTTTCTCTCTATCACTAAATAGCTAGCATTAGTTTGGAAATGAAGTCCGCCAACTTCAAAAGGCAATCAACTCCCATCAGAAGACAGACTCCAGTAAAAATGTCACATAAGCATATGTGCAAATCTTACATATTGAACCTTTAATTGAAAACTTGCAAAGATAAAAGATGTGATATGGGTGTTATCACACAGCTCTGCTCTATCAGCTCATCAAACTGTTGTCACTGGAATCAAATACAGTGGAAATGAGAGGCAAAATAAACTCACTGTGTTCTGTCTAAGCTTAATGAATGTCATGCAGCCAACATTCAGTCCAAGGACCCTGGGGATGCGTCATCTGTGTCTCTGCACACACTCCCCACCACTCACCATGTCCCTTGGGTGCGTGGTGCTGACATGTCGCACAGGGGCCTTTGTTCTCTGACTGCTTGCCTTTTCCTGTCTGGTCCTGCTGCACCACACTGCCCACTTCTTGCTCTGCCATGACTCTTTAACAGGAGGGAAGGGTAAGGAGGCACAATAGAAACTTTGCCAAGTTCTGTTTCTCTGCTTTGACACCAACAGTGCACAATATGGGGATTGTATAAGCTGCTGGGAATATTAGCATGCATAGCTGGCATCCTCCCTAGGCAAAGAACTGGACAACTCCTCAGTCACATGGAACCCTGTGTCCAGAGGACAGCAGAACATCAGCCCATTGAGTGTGTGTTTAACACGTGAACATGATAAGGCCTTTGTACAGACGTGTGCATGACACACATGACATAGCCTGCTACATTTTGTACAAGACAAAAAAAATCCTTCTTAGATGTGGGAGTTTGTTTCGAAATGAATCATCTACCAAAATGCAGCACACTGCAAAAAAAAAAAAAAAAAAGTGGTTCTTTATAAAGCTGTGTGGCATGACATTACAGAATATATCATGTGAAAATGTTTACTACTCCATGCAATGTTCTTGTTTAATTTGTTCTGTCATAAATCACCAGTTTTACAACTTCTATTTCTTGCAGTTTGCTATGACAGTGCTTTGTGTTGCTCCACATGGTACAGGTGCAGGAAGGAAAAGTGCAAGACGACAACACAAATAAACATGGAAGAGAGTGAACGTGAGTGAACAGGAGAAGGATTCAGCCCAGTCAGAACTAAATGAGGGGCTCACATCAAGCTGTATAATATCTATGTGATAAGAAATGCAATTGTATTTAGATTTTCTGAGTCAGTAACAAAATGAAATTTATGCAAATGACAAAATAAGACCAAAATTATGCGGAAAATGTACCTTAAATAAAGTTAGGTAATAAATGACACCAATATGAAGCGTGTGTTGTTAGTTTTATTTTAGCACAGCTTTGTTGGCATTAGCTAACACCATTTCTAAACTAATGAATGTCTCTGTTGCATGCATCCATGATAACAGTCTGTACAGTGACTTCTATGAAAAAATATGCTTCCTCCTGCATTCATCAGTAACAATATGCAACACTTACTACCATTAGCTTAGAAATGGAGTTAAGGTCAACAAATGACCAGATGCCAACACAAACACACAACAGTGTTACATATATTTTACTGGTTTGTTTAACAGGAACACTGCACATTAACAAACACTGCATGTACATGTGCATTGAGTTAGCAACTTAGCTAGGAACTGTTGTTCTAATTAAATGCTGAATTAAAAATGTGCACAAAGGTCAAAAATCAAATACGAATACTTTGCATTTCTCAAGCATGCCATTCAAAATGTAATCATGAAACAGGCTTTTCCATGTGGGCATTTTCCATTGGCTGTTTATCAGTTAAACCTACAGAATATGCGCTGTAATGTGGTTTGTATTGGTATCTCAGTATGGAGGGACTTACACCTGATAAAAGCCATGAGATTTTGCTCATATCACGCATCATATAGATATGCGTTTGCCCACAGACACTGTAAACTGTCATTCCTTCACATATCTCAGGTTTGAGGGTTAGGCTCCTCATTCTCACATGAATCTGCGACTACATGTCCTGTCTTATTGCTGCTCTTCATTTCTCATTTAGCTGACCTGGACTTTGCTGACCACATGTCATTCCTGATCTGTCTTTGTCATTTTACTCAACAACACAGACGACCTTCCCCGACACAGCACCTCCTTCAGCTTCCATTTCTGTTTGACCCTTTCCCTCCTGGCCTTCATCCATCCGTCTCAACATTCTGCTCTATATTTAGTCCACATGAACCTGACACTACAACACATGTGACGGGTTTCAAAACGGGTCATCATCCAGGTCTGGCCTATTAAAACTTTTATAAAATGCATGTGTTTGTGCTGCACCTTCAACCTGTGTTTCTAGTATATACAAGTACACAGACCAGTCCCTCGTCCTTTAACTCTCAGTAGACCCACAACTGGGAAGCCGAGCTCAAAGGTCAAATGACAACCATAAACAACATGAGCAGCAGAAAGGGAGACCGCTAACACATAAACAAGATGGTGGTGTCTGGGTTGAGGAGCGGGCAGGTTAGAAGGGATTTCAGAGTTCTGTCACAAAAACTTAACACATTATTTACACATTAAAATAAATATACACACATATATCTGACCTTAACTTGTATTAATATGACTTTCCTTTAGACTTTAGTCCACTGGTTCCCAACCTTTTTTTTTAACTCGTGACCCCATTTTAACATCTCAAATTTCTGGTGACCCCAGACATTTAAAATAGAGACTTTTTTTTGCTAGAATTAATTTGTTTTTGATCATGTAATAGTTTGCTATTCTATGTTGCAAATAAACATTAATTTTAGATGACATTTATTCTATATAATGTATATTATTATGGATGGAGGCAGTAAATCCAGGTGTAGATTACTGCACAAAGGGAGAATTGGATTTTCCTTGGTCAGGATATGTACAGTCAG
>JAPQRP010000030.1:12622848-12634782 GCA_037367295.1 Apogon hyalosoma
ACGGTCCAAACATGGTCCATAAAAGATCCAAACATGGTCCATAAACGGTCCAAACATGGTCCATAAAAGATCCAAACTTGGTCCATAAACGATCCAAACATGGTCTATAAAAGATCCAAACATGGTCCATAAAAGATCCAAACTTGGTCCATAAACGATCCAAACATGGTCTATAAAAGATCCAAACATGGTCCATAAAAGATCCAAACATGGTCCATAAATGGTCCAAACATGGTCCATAAAAGATCCAAACATGGTCCATAAACGGTCCAAACATGGTCCATAAAAGATCCAAACATGGTCCATAAACGGTCCAAACATGGTCCATAAACGGTCCAAACATGGTCCATAAACGGTCCAAACATGGTCCATAAAAGGTTCAAACATGGTCCATAAACGGTCCAAACATGGTCCATAAAAGGTCCAAACATGGTCCATAAGAGATCCAAACATGGTCCATAAAAGGTCCAAACATGGTCCATAAACGGTCCAAACATGGTCCATGAAAGATCCAAACATGGTCCATAAACGGTCCAAACATGGTCCATAAACGGTCCAAACATGGTCCAAACATGGTCCATAAACTGTCTATGGGCCACTCTGTTGAAACCTCACAGTTTAATTTGAGTTTAGGAAAGTGAAGCCATTGGAACAGTTCCAGTCTGGTTTATAGAAATGCAAAAAATGAAAGCAATGTACATGTGTTTCTACCATTAAGTCTGTAGGACTGTAACAGGATGAACACTATGATACAAATGAAAGATCCCAACAGAAATAGCTGATCATGAATGCAGTTTCCTCTGGTTTTACATTAAATCTAGCATGGATGGTTTTTCTTCCGAGGAACGTGAGCATGTTCTGGATTCACATGTGGGCACTGATAAAACCCCTTAATACATGATGATGAAGTGACGGTCTGTGTTTAGGTAGAAAGTCAGTGTTGGTTTGTGGACCTGATCTGGTCTTGCTGGGTCATAAATGCAGATAAAGGGTCAGTCCTTGAACCTGTGATTAGTCAAGAATGTGGCCTTCCACATAGTTCTAGTCCAGGTCTTAAGTGGCCTCGTGTCTGGTCTGTCACATGTGGGTCAGGTCTTAAAACCAGGACTTCAGTCAGGTTTTGTTGCCATTCAACATCATGAACTGGGTTAAAGGTCATGTTCACAGGTTTACGTCTTCAGAAGGTCAGTGAATGAACCGTATCTCTGGAGTCTGTTAATGTTAGAAACCAGGTCTCATACTTCTAATAAAAGTTATTTATCACAATCACACAACATGGAAACTTCTGAAGGGATGATACATAAAAATATGCATAGAAAATAGAAACAGTCCAATGACATTAGTATATGTCCAGTGAAGTATTAACCTGTGGTTTTACTGGATCTAACTGATACTTCAGTAGATCATCTGGTTATGAGTTCTTGCATATCTAACATGTTGTGTTGCTGTGTTGTGTTGGACAGGTGCAGATGTCCAGCTCACTCCAACTCCTTCCATCAAGGTATTTATGGACTGTGTAACCTTTAACACAGAAACTACACATGATAAGCATGTACTGAGCATGTGCAGTTCATTTGGTGATGAAATATATGTCTCATCCTACAGGTGGAGCTGTGACCTGCACCGTCCGTAAAACAGACTATGCATTTGAGGTAAGCTGGACCAAACTGGGTCAGGATCTGGGATCAGAGTACAACACTAGGATCCCATCTGACTGAATCTGATCAGTGATTGGTCAATTACTGCTGTCAGTCACTGTCTTTACCTTTTCTACATCCTGTAAACAGAATTCAGAGAAGGAGGTGGAACTGTAGTTTCCTCTCAGTCGTTTGATGAAAGGAATTATGTATTGTATCTGAAAACCACAAATGTTGACAACCCAATAAGAGCAGCTCTGCGGCCCGTGTTTGGGTCCAGACCCAGAGTTTGGGAACAGTGGGTTTTGAGTGGTTTCTGTTTTCTGGATGCTGATTGGTTGTTTTGCTTTGTCTGTCAGATGGCGAGTTCCAACATCAGATATGGAGAAGGTGTGAGCAGAGAGATTGGCATGGTAACCACATCCCATCACAGTCCCATGACATCATATCCAAGTGGACACAGATGACCTTTATTATTATGGTTGTGGGTGGAGACTTAGAAGTGTAGAAGGGAAGGTGATTAATATTAGAATGAATGAGTCCATGGTCTGCTCAGTTTTCATGTTTTATTTGAATCATAGCAGTCAGACCACAGGATGACCCCTCCCATTTAGAGGTCAAAGGTCACAAATTACAGACTAAATTTAGATCCTCATGAGTCAAGGTTATTTTTTAGTAAGTTTGCACTTTTTTTTAGATTTACTGAATAAACCCAGAGTTTGTCACATTCACTGGAGGAGAAAAGATGAACTACTGGAGATGGGGTGCCTGTAGGGGGCACTGTGACGGACCACAGAGGAAGAACAAACCCAACTGAAACTGACTGGAACTCATTGACAGATCAGAGCTTCCTTCGCTAGAGAACTGTTTTTTTTATTTTCTTCTAAAGGTTTTAAAAGTCTAAAAATTCAACCAATGAAATGATGTAGACTGAAAGGTTCAAAATAATTAAACAAAAAAACAAAAAGTAAATTCTGGACAATTTAGCGTTTGATTGATCCTCATGGACCTGAATGTCATGGGAAAAGTTGGTGTTTGATCATTTATTCATTTGATTGTGTGTTTGTTTATTTGCTTTTATTCGTTCCCCCCCATGGTTTCGATCATCCAGGATCTGCAGAACCTCGGTGCTCAGAACGTCTGCCTGATGACTGACAAGAACCTGTCCCGCCTCCCTCCGGTGAAGGCCGTTGTTGAGTCTCTGTCCAGAAATGGAGTCGAGTTCAAAGTTTATGACAACGTGAGGGTGGAGCCGACCGACAGCAGGTGAGTCAGGCTGTGCTCTGATTGGCTGACAGGTGTGAGGGGGGGATGCAGGTGAGCTGCTGCTCAGGTGTTCCTCTGCTCTGTGTGTAGTTTCAAAGACGCCATCTCATTTGCGAAAAACGGCTCATTTGACGTCTTTGTGGCGGTGGGCGGAGGCTCTGTGATTGACACCTGTAAGGCAGCCAATCTGTATGCCTGTCACCCTGACGCCGACTTCCTGGACTTCGTCAACGCTCCGATCGGAAAGGGGAAACCAATCACAGGAGCTCTGAAGCCCCTCATCGCAGGTTGTACCTGGTTACCACAGCAACAGGAGTGTTTGGTTCTCTGATCTGTAAACTCTCTGAACCAGGGTTTGAAGTAAAGTTTGTTTCTTGTGGCTGTTCTATGTTTTGTTGTTTGTTCAGTTCCTACAACCGCCGGCACCGGCAGTGAGACGACCGGGGTCGCCATCTTTGACTACGAGCCTCTCAAAGCTAAAACAGGTAGAGTTCTGCATCACGTCTGCATTAGCTGTTGTTTGTTTCTGTGTTCTGAGCTCTGATTGGCTGCCTGTGTTCAGGTATCGCCAGCAGAGCCATCAGACCCATGCTGGGTATCGTTGACCCGCTGCACACACTGAGCATGCCCGAGAGAGTGGTGGCCAACAGTGGCTTCGACGTGCTGTGGTGAGACCATTATCACAGGTTAGGTGGTCCTCTGAGGTCCACCAGGTCCTGGTCTGAGGAGGCCTGGACCAAAGGGTTTGGACTGATGCTCTTTGTTCCTAAGAGGGTTGGTCACATCACCTGTAGTGGTTACCATGGAAACTGCCTGTATGTTCTTGACATGTAGCTATGTTTTGTTCTGCAGTCATGCTCTGGAGTCATACACTGCTCTGCCATACAACCAGCGCAAACCCTGCCCCCCCAACCCCATTAACAGACCCGCCTACCAGGGCAGCAACCCAATCAGCGACGTCTGGTCCCGCCACGCCCTCCACGTGGTTGCCAAGTACATGAGACGGTAACTGACACGTGACACCGAACTACCGGAACCACAGCTAATACAAGAATAGAACATGTTCCAGAAACAGTGAAAACCAGTTTAGTAGCAAATACTTAGATCATTCACAACCTGCTGCCCCCCAAACACAAATTTTTCATTTAGTTGCATAATAGTTGTTTACACTAATAGTTTCCAAATAATTGTGTGCCCATAAATACTCTCCTTAGAAAGACGAAACCTCACTTTTCCTTTCTTAAGTATTCAGGTCGGAGGTCTATGAACATCTGGAGTTGACTGTAGTTGTTCAATAACACAATTAATATAACTTGCCTAATAATTGTGCACACAGTGTATTTGCATACTGATGTGGATGGAGGTCAGCAGGATGACGGCCTTGATGTGGGGTCAGATGAGTCTCCAAACATTTGGTGATGATAGGCGGTAGTTGTTCATGCAGCTCACTGTGGTCTTCACTGGATCTATGGTGGCTGACTTAAGGCAGGTGGGAACCACAGACTGCAGTGGCCAGAGGTTGAGGATGGTGGTTAAAAAACCCTACTAGCTGGTCTTTGCATGCCTTAAGTATCCTTCCAGAGATTCTATCTGGACCAACGGCTTTCCTCGTGTTGACTGTGGCTCTGACCTGATATGTAGTAGTACTGATATGTAGAGCACCAACACAGAACATTACAGCCAAAGAACCCTCTGAGATGGAACCTCAGAAGGAGCACTGGACTCAGTATTCACCACCTGGTCAGGTCTCAGCCGGTCATGGACCGAAGACTCCAACAGCGTGGAGTCTTCGTCGTCTCATGTTCTGTGGACCACATTAGACCAGTCCAGGACCGTAACCAGGTTTTTGGAATGTGAACACAATGTGGTTTTACTTGGTCTGATTAAAATCTGTGTGGACGTCCCTGGAGAAGTCATCATCTTGGAGCAGCAAGTGCTCCGGATCAGGATAAACTTTATTGTCCCATACGGGAAATTTGTTTTGGACAACAGTGCTACACGTTGCTTCATTCACACATAGTAACAAAACACACTTAGTAACAAGATTTTGGATTCAGTATAATCACAATCCTGTTTTACACCTAATCTATATGTTGCACCTTCCCCTCCAAGGTAAAAATAAATAGAATAAATACAGTTAATTAATGCAAGAAGTTAATTTAAAAGGATGGGAGTAATTCCATTCCTTAAAAACATTCCGTCGATCCAAAACCTCAGTGACCTTTGACCCCAGACCAGGACAGACCCTGTCCACAAAGTTTCTGGACTCGGTTCACATAAGGTTTCATTTAGGATCAGTAAGGTCTGCCCTGGACTCGGGTTCTCCTCAGTAATCCTGATATGTTGGTCTATTTCAGTGCGGTGCGGGACCCAGAGGACCTGGAGGCCCGGTCCAGCATGCATCTGGCCAGTGTGTTCGCTGGCATCGGCTTCGGGAATGCTGGAGTGCACCTGTGGTCAGAAACATTGATCCACTATTGATTAGAATTGATCATCACAATGTGCTGCTGGTCACAGTGTTTGTGTGTCTGCAGTCATGGGATGTCATATCCGATCGCCGGCAACGTGAAGACACACTCAGCGAAGGGCTACAGCGTGGACCACGCCCTGGTGGTGAGTCTGGACCCTCTGTCATTTTCAGATGGGTCAGAAAACCGACCCAACACAGTCTCACAGTTAACCAGACGTTCTCCAGGTGGTTCTCCACATAATTCTCCATGTTTTCATCAGTGTCTAATGATTTTGACCTCTAAACTTTCACATGTTGTTAAACACTTTATACAGAATTTACTCAAAACATGAAAATGAAAGACGGTTGTTTGTATTTTTTAACTCATCAAAAACAATATTTTAAGAATTTAGTCAAACATTAAAATCTAAAATGTTGATATTTTTGAGACAAAACAAACATGGGTCATGAAGCTGAAACATGAATCTGTCTTTTCCAGATGTGTATTAGTTGTTACATGTGTTCATTTTCATGGTTCACCATTACATGTGTTTTTCAGCCTCATGGTCTGTCCGTTGTCCTCACATCTCCGGCAGTCTTCAACTTCACCGCCCCCATGTGTCCAGAGCGCCACCTGGAGGCTGCAGAGATCCTGGGTACTAACACACAGTGAAGCACTCACATCATGTTCAGACAGAACATGAACCGCACAGTCAGATCCAACCACAGGGTTACCACGCTTAACCACAGGGTTACCACGCTTAACTACAGGATTACCACAGTTACATGGTTAACCAGAGTTAAATGTGCTGCATTCAGGTTCAGTATTTTCCCCCGTCTGTGCTGTGTTCAGGTTCAGTATTAGGCTGTCAGATGCTCCTGGTTTTCATTTCATCTTGCTCCAAACCTCTACAACCGCACAATGTTGACTTAATAAAAAAGATGTATTCATGTTATGTTTGAAACTAAAAGTTCTTGTCTGATATTCCAGCAGTTTTTTTTGTGATCGTTGTTTTAATTCAGTACTAGCTCAGTCTAGGCGCAAGAAGAATTTTCCCCTAGAGGCGGTCACTACATTGGTCTGACACGATCACATGACGGCCACTTCACCACTGTAGGGGAAAAATCTTATGCTGAGATCGAGCTAGTACCGACTTAAACCACCGATCACAAAAAAAATGCAGGAATATCAGACAAGAACTTTTAGTTGCCAAGTTGGTGTGAATAGATCTTTTTTATGAAGTTAATGTTGCATAGTTATAGAAGGTTGGAGCAAGATTCAATTTCTAAACACATTTTTGTGGTTCACCCTACGGTCTATATATACTTTCTGTCTGTGCTGCGTTCAGGTTCAGTGTATTTTATCTGTCTGTGCTGCGTTCAGGTTCAGTATATTCCATTTGTCTGTGCTGCATTCAGGTTCAGTATATTCTGTCTGTCTGTGCTGCATTCAGGTTCAGTATATTCTGTCTGTCTGTGCTGTGTTCAGGTGCAGATGTGCGGCAGGTGAAGCGCGCAGATGCCGGTGCGGTTCTGGCCGACGCGCTGCGTGGTTTCCTGTTCTCGCTGCAGGTGGAGGACGGCCTGGCAGCGGTTGGATACAGTAAAGATGATGTTCCAGCTCTGGTCAAAGGAACCATCCCTCAGGTCAGTCACAAAACACTGAAAATGACCTAAAGGTTGGATGGAATGACACACGAGCGTTGGACACGGACTAGACCGGACACGAACTGGGCTCCAGAACCTCATATATAAACACATTCATAGAACATGAGCCACAGGACCGTTTAATGGGAACAGATTCACGTTTCCACCCAGTGTCACCACAGACCCTTTCTAGTCAAATCCTCCTCAGCTCAGTTTCATTTTGATGTGTTGAACGTTCTACACTGGTGGATCTCAGAACGTTTGGAAACTTTCCCTCTGACTTTGTCGTGTTCATCTGTGACCTCCAGTGGACTTCCACTCACTGACCTCTTACTGACTGAGGGGGGGCAATAGCGAGTGATGTGTAACAGTGACTAATGCGTCCCATTTGTGCCCCAGTGCCCCCCTCTCAGCTTTCTCATTCCAAACGCCCCCTTTGAGAAACACTGCTCTAAAGAAACATGACGGTTGTAAACGTGATCAAAACAATGAAACTGGCCGGATCAGGCTTTTGGCATAAAACGTGAAAAACCCAAACTGTCTGAAAAACTATTGTTTTTGGTGTATTTCTTTGAATTGTTTTATTGTTTTTATGATGTGCAGCACTTCGGAAAGGTTGCTGTTTAAATGTGCTATAAAATGGATTGGAAAAACTAAAGGAAAACTGGAGTCATAATTAAAACTGTTGATGCTTTTCTTTCTTTCTTTCTTTCTTTCTTTCTTTCTGTCTTTCTTTCTGTCTTTCTTTCTGTCTTTCTTTCTTCAGGAGCGAGTGACTAAACTGTCTCCCAGAGAACACACAGAGGAAGACCTCACTGCTCTGTTTGAAGCCTCCATGAAGCTCTACTGAGGACAGGCTCCGGCCCCTCAGGTGTAGCTCTACACACCTGAACAATGCTCCACCCCTGGTTACGCAAAAAAGGAAACAAGATGAAACCCACTGTATTAACTTTAACAGATATTCTTGATTTAAACTGTAGATGCTGTTGATTTTACTCTTTTTTTTAATTGTTCACAAAATCTGTCAACGCTAAACGCTGAATATGAAACAAACAATCCCTGGTGTGATCCAGAACTGATTATCCAGGACAAGTGATCCAGAACCGATGATCCGAAATGGGTGATCTTGACAGTGTGGACCAGAACCAGCTGGACCGGGTCTGTGTCTTACATCTAGATATCTACTCCTGTTTATTCTGTTCAGGTTGATTTAGGATCATTTAGTCCATTTCAATTTGCTTTCCCACAATATTTTTTTTCTCCAATTAATGAAATCATAGTTTGACCCTGGGTTCTCTGCGTTTGTGCAGATGAAATAAAGTGTGATGAAATTAAACATTTTCTGAAATTAACTACCTCATACACAAGTTTTTAACTATTGTAATTATAAGCTAAGGTTAGTTTTGTATTGCATGTATGTTCTATCAAAAGCACTTCCTGTGACGGCCACTAGAGGCCGCTGCTTCCTCTAGAACGTTGTAATAACTGACATGAACATGTTGAATCGACATTAAAGGTCTTCTTTATTTTCGCCATTTCATTGAATCTGTTCATTTATTTCTGTGAGTTTTCATCACAGTTTGTTTTGACTGAAACGTCAATTATTGGAAACTGAATAAATGCCAAACAAAGCGGAGGACGGAGATAAGATGGGGACGTTTGAGGACATTTATCACTGAAGTAACTGAGGAGTCAACAACTGAACTGAGTACAAAACGCTGAATAAACCCAGACCTTCAACTGAAGTTTATTCACAGTTGACACTGAAATAAGTGTTTTTTTTTTAATTATTACATATGTCACAGTTAAAGACAAAGTCTAGTCTTTATTCACAGACAATGACACGTGGGTCCAAGTCATGTTCATGTTCACGTCTCATTCACTTCATTTAATTTACATTTAGGGTCAAGTTCAAAAACACACAAAATCACAGCTTCACATCAAAACCACATGAAAACAAATGTATCTTTCAATAAAATGTGGCTTCAGGTTCAGACTAAAACATTCAACATGAATATGAGATCATTCTAATCATCCGCATGTGTAAGAGTAAGTCAAGAAAAAACAGCACATTCTGGAAAACTCTTCAGCCTGACAATAAATAAACATACATTAACACAATCACACAATAAATGTTTCTTTGATTTCAAATTTACACACGTCTTTAAAATCCAGAAATCAATAAAAACACAAGAAAAAGATCAAAGATCTAAAACAGTGAGTTATGTATTCTACTGAACTGAGTGGAACTGAGAGTCCTTTTTACTGATAAAAGTTGAAGCCATTTACTGCCAAATAAATCAAGAAGCTGTCGAACGGTACAGTCGATGGTGGTCATGATTCCGTGTCAGTTTCAGAAGGAAAACGCCGTCGTTTCATCTCCAAGGTCACTGTAAAACAAACTGAGAAGATGAGATGCCAGGTCAGGGCCGGCCCTACCCAATGTTGTGCCCTGGGCGAGATTTTATATGGCGCCCCCCTCCACTGGCATTTTACAAACACTTACAAAAGAAATCAAATAGTTTTGGCCATTGTCTTTAATTTATAAGATAACATGTCACCCAGTTCACATGCTTAACAAATTACAAATAAATACCAAAAAATCTGAAATACAATATAAATACTCTTACCACAGTAATATTACCACAGAAACATTCATGTTGACACCTTCGTCTGTCCTTCTGCTTTGGTAACGTGAAGCTGTTTTGAACTTGAAATGGACCTCTGTGAACTAACTCTTTGTACTTGATCAGTTGGAGAAGATGGGGGGTCAGCAGGGACCAGTGGTGCAGCCTTCGGTCCGATGCTGCATCCCTGGGCTCCTCTGAGGTGGAGGGGCAGAAGGAGTGCTTGACGCTGCTGAAGTTTTGATATCCGTTGATGGCCCAACATTTGCAAAGGTTGGACTTAAATATCTCAAAAGTGTGTCTGAAGAGAGAAGAGATAGGCCGGCGGTAGGCATGGACGGGGGGGCTTCAGCCCATCCAAATGTCCATCTTGCCCACCCAACTGAAAGTTAAGGGAAAACGTTAATCCAATAGAAAGATATAACAAGCTACACTACTATTGGGTCTAATTTGTGATTGGGTGGGCAGCCTACAGCCCGCCCTATTCCGTCAGTGATTGGCTTTCATTGTTGTTTTACATTTCCCCAAGCACTTCATTCGCTCATACAGCAGCTCACTGTCTGTCATCTGTTTCTGAGCTGCAGGGAATAAATGACCCCCCTCTGTCACTGCTGCACCTGTCGAGGTTTTTCTCTCTATGCAACACCGATAAAACACACACACGCTGACCAAAGCAACACCGATAAAACACACACACTGACCAAAGCAACACCGATAAAACACACACACACTGACCAAAGCAACACCGATAAAACACACACACGCTGACCAAAGCAACACCGATAAAACACACACACGCTGACCAAAGCAACACCGATAAAACACACACACACTGACCAAAGCAACACCGATAAAACACACACACGCTGACCAAAGCAACACCGATAAAACACACATGGTCTCTCAATCATCACCCAAGGAAAGGACAAAAACCAAGTGAGGGGCAAATGATCTGTCATTAAATTATTTTAATTATTATAATAATTTTCTCTTGTTTGTTTATATGTATATAATTCTACTGACATTTGAGTCTAAAGTTCAGGGCTTTAGAAGGAAAAAGAAACATTTGTTTTTTGCCACTTTTCAGACTGAATTTGAATAAGACTTTTTTGGTTTGTGAAACATGAAAAAATATAATTTAGTTATTTTATTGTTTTACTTTTGGTCTAGTTTCAGTTGTTTGGTTGTTCTGTTGTGCCACTTTTCAGTCTGAGTTTCAACAAGTTGCCTTCTTTTTGAGTAAATTCTGGCCACAGTGAGAATAATTTATTTTCTTTAGTATCTAATGTTCATTGTTTTATTTTTCAAACTCATCCAATAAAAAGAAATATGCGTGACAGACTTTTAAAATAATTTTATTTTATATTAAAGAGTAAATGAACACAAATGAGCTGCTTGACATTTGAATTTCTCTTTGGGGATCAATAAAGTGATTCTTATACTTAAATAAACCCCCAAACTTCTTTTCAGTGCCATCAGGTCTGCAGTTCAGTGTCAGCCTTCAGGCCACTATCCAGCTTCGCTATCATCAGTACATACCAACCAATCATTCCACCTGTTATTTCAGCCAGCCCACCCTAACATGACAGGCTAGGACCGGCCCTGCTACACAGACATATAGCATGAAAAATATTGGTCTAGCAGGTAAGAAATGGATGCAATCAGCAGCAAAGGAGATCGGTGGTGAACTGGTGTGGTCTGTCTTTCCTCTTAACCTGTTGGGTGATGAGACTTCAGCTTTAGTGGCTGTGAAAGCCAGGGGGTGGAGATGTTTATAATACTAGAAAACACTGCGTTTTATGCTGTCTAAAGTGAGACAGAAAACACCATAAAAAAAACAATGTTTTTGTGTGAATTTGCACTGCATTAGTTGTATATTTCTACACTAAAAAATGGCGTTTTTGTGGTTTGGACCCTGTTTTTAAGACAGAATGTGTTCTGGGAGTAGCAAATTTTGACAGACTTAGCCAACCATAGATAGTTTTAAGTGGATGAATAATGTGTGGTCACTCTACAAGAGTCTGCATATGGAAATAATCAGGCTAATAGTATGTTCAGGAACATCAGTGTAATGCTGTGTTCATGAACATTGGTGTGTGCAACCTGATGGGATAAAAGCTGCTGTTTGAAACAGGTTCAGAGGTAACAGTAGCAGGAACTAAAGTCTATCAGCATCTGTTTGCAACAGATGAGTGTCCAAACCTAATCACCATTAGGACTGGCATCAGGGCTTGAACATTTGACAGATAAACAGTACCACAGTGCTTCTGTTTGAACATTTGACAGATAAACAGTACCACAGTGCTTC
>JAPQRP010000030.1:12702818-12727176 GCA_037367295.1 Apogon hyalosoma
TCTATCTATCTATCTATCTATCTATCTATCTATCTATCTATCTATCTATCTATCTATCTATCTATCTATCTATCCAGTGCTCATCAGTGATCAATAGAGGGCGCTAGAAGAAGAAGACAGTAAAAATCACATAAAATAATTGTACAAAATCACGATAAACGGCCTACACATGATCCAGTGAGCACCCCCACCCCACGTGGTGATATGTGGTTGTAGTATATCTGAAAACTGACTTGCATACTGCACCCCAACAAAAAATAATTTCACCAGCCGCCACCGAAGCTAAGCGATAATAAAGTAAGAATAAAAGGAGGATGAAGTATCTCACATCATGGTCTTCGATGTTAAGGTGCTTTTCAAGTTGTTTTTGCATTTTCAGCTGTTGTATAATTCAACAGTTATTGGGTTAGTCTTAAGATTGTCATTTCATGCAAATGGAGGGTTAAAAGATGACACTACTACACATCTACTGCAGACCTCTGTTAACAATACATTTTATGGACAAAATTATTTTATTATTATTAATGTTATTTCTATTGTATTTGAATAATAAGAGTGCTACAATAGAGGGGGCAGAAGAATGCTGTTCATTAGAAGATATTATGACTTTTAGTCATTAAGTAGGTTGTACACAGTGTAATTGAAGCAATCAATCATCACAAAATGTTTAATTTTTGAGTCACATGTTTTTGAGTAAAACCAAGTGAACAATTTTGACTTGTGGTAACTTGAAATATGATAATAGAAACCAATAAACATTGAGTTATGTTAACATAAAATTGAGTTGTGCATTTAAATTTTAAGTTCTGTTAACTTATTTTTCAAAGTTTTGTTAATTTTTCCTATTGAAAACTCTATTTTGAGGCAATTTATGACCTCTTTTTTTTCTTTTTCTTTTTTTTTTTGCTCTGGTAACTTGTCTGGGTTTACAGTGTAACTCTGAATTCACACAACAGATGTGCATGGAAACACACACATTTTCATATTTTCTTTTGATGATGTCCTGAACATTTGGCTTAAATTTGCCGTACAGATACTGGGGTTACAGATAGTGTGTAGTCACTCCGACAGTGGGATATCTGATCCATGTCCATCCAGAGGTAAACAGTGGTCATCACAGTCATCCATGTTAGCCCCATGCACTAAACTGTCCCTTCAAACAGGCCCAGGTTTGGAGAGTTTAAACAGGTGTGTGACTTGAGGTTGGACATTGTCCTCTGTGGACCGGTCTGTCTCACAGTGAGTCCCCAACACTGGCTGGAAAGAGGGTTTGCATTATGTATAAACAAAGGTGAGATGACTTTATCTCATTATTCTGTATCATATATTATGTATGTCATTATATGTCATTATTATCACCCTCCCTCAGTGCAATACTCATGACTCATGCATTTTGTTTATAATTTGACCTTGTATATATGCTTTATATGTTGCTTATATTTCTTCCATCTGTGGTATAGAGTTGGCCTTTTATATCTTTTCAGTATTTATTTGTAGTTTTTGCATATTGTCAGTATTTTTCAGTAATGATAAATAATAATAATGGATTAGAGATTAGTGTTTTTCTATGAACACATACTCAAAACACCTACAGTGTATATATATATATATATATATATATATAGTGTATATATTTTCAGTATAAGCTTTGTGTGATAGTTTCTATATACAGTCTATCTTTCACACTTGCAGAATCTGCTGCTTAACAACAGAGCTGCTAAACTGAATTTCATTGTTCCTGTAACAGTGACAATACAGATGTATTCTATTATTCTGTTCCAGGTGTTGATTTCAAAAAGTGTGTCAGACCTAGAAGTGACTCAACTGTTAAACTGGTTCATTTGTGTGTTTAAACAACTGTAATCATAGTGTTGTCCTGTATAAACCCCTTTCTTGGACATATCGTAACATCAGAAAAAGGACAAGAGTGAATCAACATTTTGGCAGAAGTTTATTTTCAATAACAAGGACATAAAGGAGGATATTAATGCCATTGCATCATGACTCAGACCACACATTCATTCAGACAGAGACAAAAGGAAAGGAAATAAGGCGCTGAAAACTGTTTCTTTCCATTTGTTTCAATCCCATGGTCTCATCTTTTCAGGACAACATTTCTCCAGTGACAATTAACATCAACTTTTTAAAAAGACTAATCTTACCTTCAGACTTGTAAATACATTCTATTATGCAAAACAACAGAGAGGTGAAATAACAGACACGAGGTTGAAGTGTGCTCCATTGTTTGGCTAAATCATGGCATTTTTGAGGCATGTAAACAAACAAAACGTAAACAACAGCTCAGTCAGTGTTGTTTCCTTTGTTAAGCACCACCTCTGACTGATTACAGCTACCTGAGGAAGACATGCTTTAATCATTTACAGATATCACTCTGCATTAGCAGTTAGGCATTAACACCAGTCGCCCACCCATACATCCTCTCCTCAAGCCGACTTACAGAACCTTCACATGGCCCATAGGAATAGTCCTGGATGCAGAAACATATACATATAATAAATATGGTTTAGATCAAGGGTGTCAAACTCATTTCCTCCAGGGGCCACATGCAGCCCAATTGGATTTCATGTGGGCTGGACTAGTAAAGTAATAGCATCATAACCTATAAATAATGACAACTTTTTCTCTTTGTTTTAGTGCAATAAAAAGTATTAAATTATGAAAATATTTACATTTACAAACTATCCTTTAACAAAAAACCATCTGAATAACCTGAAAAAACTGAAATTTATAAGAAAAATAAGTTCAGTTTTAACAATCTAATGCCTCAACTTACCATTTGTACATGTGCATTATGCACAAAGTTACACAAACTTTTGGTAACAAGCAAAATATTGTTATAAATTTGGAGTTTGGAACTAAAATAACAGCAATTTCTCATTCAGTTTCTCATTTGCCCCGCTCATTGCTCATTACTTCTTGGTTGTTCTTTGAGGTTCAACTGGACTAGTTTAGCTTCAAAAGAGCAAAACTAGTCCAGTTGAACCTAGAACCTAGGAAAATGGAGTTGTCACTATTTATAGGCTATTATGCTATTATTTTACTGTAGATCATCTTAGTCTGTATGTGGAACCTGAACTAAAATGAGTTTCACACCTTTGATTGTTAAGGTCTTCAGCGTAATTTTTGTACTTTGCAAATTCATCCCACGGGGCAGAATGGACCTTTTAATGGGCCGGTTTTGGCCCCTGGACCACATGTTTGAGACCCCTGGTTTAGATCCTTTCTTTTCCATTCCTTCATCTTTCAGCTGTGATTGGGAACCCAGCGGAAGCGGTGTCCTCCTTGCTGAGTCCTGGACGTGAAGGCGTGTCCATGAGGAAACGCCTGAGTCCTTATGGTGCAGTGTTCTCTGATTGAAGTTCTGAAGGATGACCCGCTCTCTCCGGCTTCTGGACCATCTGTCCTCATACTGGACTCATTTAAGAAAGAGGTCTGTAGGCCTGAGAATGCACCGAATATGCGCACAGTCTCTGAGTGTTGTTGCAGCCTTGAGACAGTGGCAGTGCTGTGGAGGACGGCGTTGCAGCGTGTGCTAATGTCTCTCAGGATCTCCTCCACTGAGTCACATGACTCGGTCTCATATCCCTCGTCCAGTCGCTGCCTCTTACAGGGACTCAGGGAGGGCTCATGGGTACATGGTGTGACTGGTTCTGTGGTGTGTGGATCGCTGACAGTCATTAGTCTCTGAAGGGAAAAGGTCACAGTACCACAGACATGTTAGATATACGGTCAGGACGTCAACGTGTACCTCCTATAAACTGTGTGTATTTACTTCAAGCACTGAAGCCAAGTGTTTTGCCCGACTGGCCAGCTGTTGAAGGCGATGGTTTCTTTCTTGAAGAGAGTCAATATCCTCCTGTTTTCTGTGAAGCGACTGATGAAGCTGCAGACAGAAAAAAACATGTTCAGTCATAATGAGAAAGGAGGCAACAGAAAGTTCCCTCTATGCACTGCATTGACACTTTAATGCACCATACTGTCTAATTTTTGTTTAAATGTACATTGTACAGTTTTATGAATGTGATTTATATTGTATTAATGCTGATGTATCCTGTTTTTAGTTTGACTCACTAATATCTGCCTTTAGGCTAACTCTGGTACATTTACTGTAATGTTGATGAATGTACATTGTCTGTCAAATAAACTAATAAATTAAATGAAATGCACAACTGTATATCTATATGACAAACTACACATGACTTCTAACATTTTTAACATTTTCTATGTCTAAATTGCATTTTGTTCATCATTTTTTTGCACATAATACCCTTTTATACCAAACTGATATTGATACTAATCAAAATGAGAACTTTGATATTATCGATACCACAAATCATACACATATTCCTCATCACACACAAATATATCACAATACAATAATGATGATAGAATTAACAAAGTTCAGTCATAGATTTCAAGACTGACATCTATCTTACATTACTGGGGTTGGAGGCCAAATTTTAATTACTGTTGTTGTTATTGTTGTTCAGTTTTGAAAGAACCCTGGTATCATTTAACGCCACAAGTCAGTAGAGGGAATAAATCTCACTGATGTCATTACATGCAACATGACCAACCAGGTTTTGTTTTTGTTTTTTTTTATTTAGTTTTGCTCATACAAATATACAAGGCATTTTACATCATAAACATATCTAATCAAACATCCCTGTGTGATATATGTGAAAACAGATAGATATCTGCAGTAGATATTGATTACAATAAACCATCCAGCTTTTACAGACTTTATTAATCATATCTTGTCATCAGATTCATGTTACTGTATTGTATGGTGTAGAAAAAAATACAAATGGGCTGCAAATTTAAACTAAAGATTTAAACGATAATGTGTAAAGTAATTTTCAATTTGACAATTTCAATTGTCAACTATGTCTGTGTAACTTGGGAGCGAATAATAACTTTTAAAGTGTTGATTTACTGCATTTTAGAGTCAGCGTCCAAATATGTGTCAACTGAGATGAAAAGGTGGACTAAACTTAAACCTAGTGCCACTTTTGTGCACTCACCATGAATGTTTGGCACCAGTGTTCCAATGATGTATCACATATGACTGCACATATATTTGGTTCCACGAACGTTATACAAACCTCGTGGTAACAGATGGACATGTGCTTAAAAGTGAAGTTGAAGTTTGTAAAGTCTTACCTGATTATTGACTTGTAGAGCACAGTCCAACATGCTGCCGTCGTGCTGGGTGATGCTCCTCCACTGGGTTCCATCCTGCACAGGTGTGTTACATTCCTCTGCGCATGAGTTCACCACACTGTCCTCTGGAGAGAAGTCCCTCTGCGGGGTCAGAGGAGGTATAACGCAGCCTTGGAAAGGTACAAGTTCAGCCGGAGACAGGCTGCTCTCCAGTGTGGCAGGAGAATCTGTCAGAGCAGATACAACACAAGGAGTTTTAGGACAGTTTGAACAGCTGCAGCGGCTGTGTCCTGAGAGGAAAGGTTCAGATGTGGTTTCCTCACCTGGTAGAAGGTCCAGTGCGTAATCTCTAAAGTCATGGTCATCTGCGTCAGATTCATTCACCTGTGAGCCAAAAAAGTTCATCAAAACACGTGCAGAAATGAGTCAAAAACAACATATAACCCTTAAATTGAGGAATTCTACCTGAAAATCCCACCAGGACCAGGCTGGATAACGTGGCGTTACGGTGGAATATATGCCTGCGCTCATTTCACAGATCTATTTTGGGCGCAAGGCGAGGCGATTTGAGCGCAAACCTTATGAGGTCCGACCATTTAGCGGTAGTTTGAGTCAATCCCATTGGCGCAGGATTCCAATGCACCGTGTCAAACATTAACAGCATGAAACTGATGCGCAACACCCAGACTTTGGGGTCAGTACAAGGCAGATATCTGTGGATGACGTGAAAGTGCATTGGACACGGACGAACCAGTGGGATTTACATGAATTAAAACTGTTCTTACCTGAGAGCCGAGGGAGTCGCTCTCTTGCCTCACTGATGCACAGTCCTCTAAATCACCCCATGCAATTGTTGAAAACGCTAGACAAAGAAACAGAAAAAGGGATTTCATTTATGCCTTTAAAGATGTTTGAGTGCATAAAAGCATAATGCAGAAAACTCACCTTGCTCTATGATGCAGGGCAGCTCCACATACATGGCAACCGGGCTGCTGCTTCTGGGCCCCAGCATCTGTACCTGCAGATTTGGGGGCTCTATTAATACTTTGGCTTTGTTAGCTTATATATAACTGTGTATGGCACAACTGTTACCTTGTTGGCTGCTGCTGTCTGTCTGCGTCCCTTTTGGCCCATTTGACTGGAGCCAGAGGCACCGAACACCCGTCTGCCTCTGCGCATCTCCATCATCCCAGCTCTGTTTGCAGAATTCAGGACTCATAGTTCGATTTAACACTTATATATACACAACACTTATATTATACTTTCCCGGTTTGTGTCTCTCTGTGCCGCGGCCTCATAGTTTTGGCCCAATCAAAGCATTTTCTTTCCTGTCTCCAGGGAGTCACGGCGTCCTCGGAGATTAAAATGGGTGCAGGCTTAACGGTTTTCTGGAGGGGAAAGTGTAAAGTGGTACCGCGCGTAACGGCGCCATTACAACAGCGGGTGATTCTCTCTCTCTCTCTCTCTCTCTCTCTCTCTCTCTCTCTCTCTCTCAGCTAGATGCGTTTGGAGGGATTTCTTCAAATCATGGCCGTCAAAGTAAAAAAAAAAAAAAAAGAAAGAAAGAAAGAAAGAAAGAAAGAAAGAAAGAAAGAAACTCAGCCTTTGTCCGTATGGCAGCACAGATACAGCACGAAATAATCTTTTTTTGGACAATGACAGTTTAACCCTTAAAGACCCAAACATCCACCACCGACCAAAACCATCTAACTGATCCACTAATCCAATCAATCCATGTCAGTAATTGGTGTAAAAGGTGGTTTGTCATCTTTTCATGGTCATCAGATATGACCCATTTGGACGTTCAGAGGCTCCGTAGTTACCGTGGAAACACCGTCATCTTCTACAACATTGATTCACCAGTAAAACCCATGGAGTTGGATCGATGACAGTGGATGGACACACTGAGTTTATGCTCAGTTAATGAGAGATTTTACAGAAAAAGACACTTTTTCTTCAGTTTTCTCCGTTTTCATCTAATAACCTTTGAATTTCCTCTGAGCTTTTATGAACATCTACATGGTCAGTGAATTAAATACAGGAAAATACATGATGCTCCCTGAAAAATACAAAATACAGAGGATAATGTTACAACTAATGGTGATAAATCACTTGGGAAAGAGAAAAAAAATCATTTGGAGGTTGCGACAAAAATAGTTTGGGGCCTTTAAGGGTTAAACCTTAAAAACAACGCTTTAATGTGCCATAAACACTTTATTTAACTCCTTACATTAGTTGGTTTTTGCACTACAATCATATGTTGCATTGCGTAATTATCCAACTGTGCGTAAAATAGATAGCCAAATGAGGTCCTTGTTTGCCTCAGAAGTGGAAAAGGAAAAGGGCAATTACAGCAGACAGCTCAGTAAATACTCGTGACAAATGCCCCCTATGGGTAAATAAACACCAGTTGGGTCTAGTCGGCCCTTAACGCTGAATGCACCTGTGTGGCCGACACTGTGTCAGCAGGTCGAGCTGCCACGCGTAATGGATTATCAGATAAAGACCTGCAATTGTCCGCGTTGTGTTGGTTTGGTTGTGTTGGGTTCAGCCAGCAACGTAACGGTGAATAAAATGTAAATAAACCCACCTCCGCATAAACAACCACAATGAGCAGATAAGCCACAACATTAGCTGTGAGATAGTGGCCATATACCCCTGATACCACACACTGAGGACGGGTGTGTGTCAGGGTGAAACTGTCCAAGTCCCAAGTCCACCAGACCAGAAAGATAAACCTCAGTAACTCTTCATTTCATAATCAATCAGTTCTTCATATAATAATCAACCATAGAGGCAGATCATATACTGTACATAATGCATGTGGAAAAAAAAAAAAAAAAAAAAAAAAAAGAAAGAAATTTCCTGGAAGAAAACTGAAGAAATCTTTCTTACAGGATGACTCCACTTTACTCCAAAACTATCATGATTACCTGTTGTCATGGTGGATGCTTTTACTGGGGAGGTCAGGGGTCAAAAACTTCATTTCCTGTACTGTAGTGACATTTTATGCATCAATTTATGTCTTTTCTATTTTCATTTATGGTGGAAATGTCATGCTCCAGAGCTAGAAGATACATTATGAAAAAAAACTGACCAACACGCCATAACATCTGTATTTATAACCGAATGGTATGAGCAGTCTATGGTTGTCTTTGTAATATTAATGGCATTCAGCTGATTTTGTCATATATCAACTGATTGTGAACTAATATTCCTTAATCTGCAGGAGCCAAAATCAGGCAAAAAAAAAAAAAGGCAGATAAAGCATACCTCGGTTTTGTAGCTTTTCCCTATCTTTTCTACCTGTCTGAAAACACCTATGAGTGGACAAAACATTTTCTCTTTTGGATTTTTTTACATAGTGACCCAAAAAACTATAAAATAGGAGCAGCTTTAATCGACTATCACCAAAATGTGAAGTAATTGATTAAAGCCACAGGGAGTTAATCATTAATTCATTGTAAGCATCTGGATTTTGTGACACAGCTTACATTGATTCATGCACTAAATCATCATGTGTTATGCATTAGTTTATTACGGAGGTCTTTCTGTCCGAGTCAACTCCAGACTGAAGCATTAATGCCTCTGCTGTCCTTAATCTATCCTGATAAAGATACCAAAAAGCAATAGGTTTTTGTTTTGATATGTGTATTACTGCTACGGAAGGGACAGAGTTTATTTTGATGTGAAATGCTGTTGCAAAATGGACAGAGTCTGTCCTTGATTTGGCATGTTTGTATTTTGTGCTTAGTCAGAATTTAGTCTGTTACGTGTAGGATTTTTGAGTTACTCGTGGGATCTGACATGGGAATTTAGGGTAGGTAGAAGGATGGGGTAAGGGGGCGGGAGATTGTAGGTTAAACTTCCTCCTGCTCCTTTTTGAATGTTTTCCTTTCTTTTTATATAAATCTTTTCATTGTTTGGTTTTAATGTTATATTCGAAATAAATAAATGAACCACTGAGCCACTATATTTTCTTTTGGATGTCTTTTGCATCTAGACAGTCTGATGTGACAATTATTATGACTGTAAAACAGTAGAGTTTATATAGCTCTTTTTAGTTTGTCTTTATTCTTTGATTTTACACTTTTTCTGTTCTTGTGTGCTTTCCTTCTGTGCTTTTTGTGCTTCGCTGCTGTAACCTGGAATTTCCCCTTGTGGGACAAATAAAGGCATATCTTATGAGAATGAGAGCGATATGAGAAGAATATCTTATGTATTACACTTTTAGAGATCATTTAGAGACAAACAAAGCATGATTATTTATTAAATTATTCATTAATTGCTCAAGTCCTTCATTTACATGATTGCAATATTAACATAATATGTGAACCTGCATAAAATCAGTGCATATACAGCAAATAATGCTTTGAGGTAAAATGAATTCAAAGGAAATACACATTTCTACTCTTGGTAAACATTCTTCTCCTGTCTGAAAATAAAAATGAAATAAAACAACATGTAAACATTCATTATCATTTATGAGGACAAGTGTACTGGATCAAGCACACATTAATTTTAAAGCCTATAAGTGTAAATATAATCACATTTATGCATTTTGTCAAAGTATTAGAGGAGTCACATGATCTCTAATGCCTCCTGATTTAGTGATGCCAACAACTTGAGGTTATTTTTACATTCCTGGGCAAGACTGTAGTCTGGATGACGATGAGCACTGTCAGCCATTTGAGAAGGAACACTGTCTGCTGTTGAAGTGTTGGTTTCATACAGCTCATCCATGAACGCATCCCACTGCTCACCCTGTGATTGGATGGATGACTGTGGAACAGGCCCTTGTGTACTTTTCAGTAACTCATTGGCTAAAGTCAGTGCACAGCTGGCAGTCAGAGATGGTGGATATTTGTTGAAAGCGTAATCTGCCAGACTTAGCTCACACATCTTTTGTGCAAGGACGCTGCAGTGTTTAGACCTTTTTTTGTCTGGATTCTTGCTCTCAATGCAGTTAGTGTAATAATCCAGAAAAAAGGCCAAGGTTGGAGCAGCAAGGCAGAAATTCAGCCGGAGGAGGATGAGACACTCCAGGTTACAGAGCTGCTCCTTGGTGAAGGCGTCACAACACAAGGACAAGAGCTGGCTGATCCGCGGTGAGCACACCTCCACCTACACCACACAAAACAACTCAGTTATGGACCTAGACTAACCCTGTCTGATATCTGCTGCAAACCCAGGTGTAACCACAGTCAGACACATACCTGTTTACTGGCCAGAAGAAGAGCAGTGACACCCAGAAGTTGGAAGCAGTCTGCAGCCACTGGCGTGGATGTGAGGAACCTGTCCATGATGTTGATGGACAGGCAGCAGCACTCGAAGGACAGATGGAAGTATTTGTGCACAGGGATGAGCCAGCTGACCAGCCTGCACCGGGCGTCTGCAGTCAGCTGCAAGTGAAACATATGAACCTTTAGAGCAGAATGCTAGCTGTTGAAGGACAATTAACAGCTGAAAAAAGAAAAAAAGGAAGTAAATTAACACATGGCACCAGCGATCATAGGGAGGCTGCAAGACTTCTTCTGCTCTAATGTCATGAGATTGTCATAATTAGTTTTGCATCTGTTAAATAAAATAACAGCAGCACCCCATTATTAAACATATATAATTGAGATTCAAGGTTACTTTATTAATCCACTATATATGTGTATATATAGCCTATATATTAAAACACAATTAGAAAAAACAATTTGTACAAGATACACTAAATATGATAAAAACAAATATACATCAATAATTATGTGGTAATAAGGAGAAATTGATATGTTTTGGGTCTTACTTAGACTTGTAGACTACTTACTAGGCTAAACCCTTACATTTTATTATACTAACTAACTAAATATACTAACTAACTAGAAAAGGGGACAAACCAGAGAAGAAAAGGGGAAAACTGATGTTTGGTATAAGCAGATTGTGCAACATCAGCTTTTGGAAAAAACAGGGGTTAGAAACATTCAAAAGCATCTGTTTAAACATGGCATTAGAATTATTCGTGCATCAGTCACAGTGGGTGTGTGTATTCCGGTCAATTATGGCATGATACATTTTCTAGAATAAAACTATCAGAATCAAATTAGAATCAGTACCAAGCATGTAGCCTACAGCCTATTGAGAACGATTACATTTTCAATTAAATATCAGCTGTTTTTTAGATAAAATGTTGAAAAATGTGCCTCTTTGTAGCACACACGCACTTTATTTATTCTAAATCTGCAGTGCAACAGAATGCTTCCAGATAAAAAAAAAAAAAAAAACATTTTCTCCAGGACTGTTTCTCCACTGTAGTTTAATCGTGCAAACGCAGAGCCTCTTCCGTCCATCCACATGTCCAGTCCTGCAGTGCCTTCACCTACTTGCGGTTGTCGTTCTAAGCTTTTGCACGGATGAAAGTGCGCCTCTTTCTGCTTCTCGATGCTGTAGCCGATGTGTCCGTACTGGAGGCACCAGGTCCCGGACAGCTGACCCGCTGCGGGAGCCTCGGGTCCGTCTGTCCGAGCCGGATCGGGGGAGGATCCTAAGTCCTCGTCGAAGCCGGAGTCGCTGAGCCGCGCAGTCAGAGTCTGCTTCCTGTGCCGCTGCGGGGCAGCTGAGGGAGCACGCGCGCGGTCCGTCCGTCTCCGTTCGTGGACACTCGGCGAACCGGACTTTACCATCGACACCATGGCTGTTGGTCCCTACAGCCGGTCCAGACATGAGACTGCCAGTCGGTGACTGTTGTAGACACCGGCAGAGTTCCCTGGACGTTGGGCTGTGAGAGGGGAAGGGGAGCTCCGCTTGGTGACGTCACGTTCCCGGGGTCTTCCCCGCTCCACGGCATTTGGCCGTCTCCCCTGGAGACGGCGCGAGACCAGGCTTGTCCCATCTAAGAATTAGCACATTCTCAACCATATGTGTACCTCTGTAGACTGACAAGACACAAAGTAATGAATGAATCTGTCAGGAAATAAAAGCATCAGTTACGAAATAACATTTAATACTACAACTGTTTACGACATTTTATGAGAAATTTGATACATTTTATGAGCAGCGAAAACATTTTATTACTTCTACCAGGTCAACTAAATTTATAGAGCTGGAGCTATCCATTACTTTTGGAACTGCTTAATCTATTGATTATTTTTCTTCGATTTTATTAAACTGTTATTTGAATATGCGAAAAAATAGTAAAATGTGAAAAAGACATGTCTAAAAACGACTTTATTCCTTTACTCCAGAACCAGCTGAAACAACAACCACACAAACATAAGAGTAAAATGATATATAAACAGGGGCGGACTGGCCATCGGGAGTACCGGGAGTTTTCCCGGTGGGCCGCGGCGTCAGTGGGCCGGTGCGGCAGGTACGGCCAGTGAGAGGGGACAAAACAGCTGCTGCCGGTGCCAGTGGCCCACAACGGGGTAAGTACTGGCTGGGCCAGCGGCCAGCATTTAATTTGTTTTCCACTGTTTTATAGGCTGGTTTCAGGAGTGACAAGCCAAATAACTTTGGTCCACGTAGGTGTGTCACAAACCTTTTCCCCCTTTCACTTGGTGTTTGGGCTGTCTCGACCAATCACAGCCAAGAGCCATGGTCTCATCGCATCATGTTAGGCATGTGAGGGACAGATAAAAAATGGAGAAGAAACGAAAAGGAGGTGCGGAGAAAAAAAAGAAAAAGAGCCAGCAATGGTGGCAGATGCTGCCAAATGCCAAAAAATAACCGAAATGTTCTCTGCCACTGCATCAGCTGGCATGTTCAGAATTATGTGTATTATTATTATTATTATTCTTATTATTATTATTATTATTATTATTATTAGTAGTAGTAGTAGTAGTAGTGTTATGTGTATTATTTAATATTATGTGACTTATTCATCTTGTAAATACTAACATTAAAAATATTAAACATTTGTTATAATCAAGACCTTGGGAGCAAGAATGTGTCTTTATCCCTTCACTAATGTGTTCATATATGCAAGGGTTTTCCAGTGACATAATTATGTGTTTGTGTAAAATATTATTGTTTTGGGGGGACTTTTTTGTTCTAATATCTGTTAGAATTACACATGCGTATTGCCTAGGGTTTGTGTGTCAAACATACACTGTAAATTACTTTGCTGTGGGCTGACTTGTGTTCCATAAACTTAAATAATATCAATGTTTTATGGGACATGACATTTTCTTCGGCTGACCGCTGCCACCCCATCCACGCCCCCTGCATAGTGGGCCAGACAGGTGCAAATTCCTGAGCCGCTTTTTTGCCCCAGTCCGCCCCTGTATATAAAAGTATCTATATAGAAACAACAATAAAAGCAGTCTATATCCTATAATATACAGTGGTCATATAGCCTACTATATATAATATTATATAAAGTAGATATAAAAAATATCTTGGCTATATCTATAGACCTATAGCTACATAGAATAACAGCAAGAATACCATAGAACCTTATATAAAAATATCTCTATATATAAACAACAAAACAGTTTAATGAAATTAACAAACAAGCAATATGTACACTTCAACAAATTTATATCTAACTTACTAACAACCTAAGTACTTTACAGATCCTGGCCATCATATGCGTCACAATAAGCGTCCGTGTGAAACACAACAGTGGAACCAATGTTTAACAGCAGAGAAATTAAGGAAACGAAGCTTCGATTCAGGAAAATTATCTTCTTTTTTTTTTTTTTTTTTTTTTTTTTTTTATTATTTCATGTTGATTAATCGATTGATAATTTCAGCTCTATACATTTTAAAAGTTTAATTTTCCTGTATCACAATTACACGTCTACATTAAAGTTTCAGAAGACAACGTTGCCAAAAAAGAAAGAAAACATATTCATGTTGTTGGCTATTATTGAACGTTAACAGTATTTCCATAGATTATTAAGATTTAAAGGGACCTGTCTTGTTTTTCTCGGTGGGCGGAACTAAAACGCTGACGAGTACATAACAGGCAGCTTCACTACCTTTCAAACTCTGTAGTCCAGTGCATGACAACAATCATGCCAAGTCAGACCTGAACATGGCTTCAAGTATGCCCTCTGTAGACGCGCTAAAGGTATTTTATTTGTTCTAGGTGAATAATTATCCTTAGCATTTTAGAAGCTGCCCTTAGCTGCAGTCGGAGCAGCTAAACAAAAAGTATGACAAACAGTAGTGCTAGCTTCTGCTAGCTGGGCAGCTAGATGGCCTAGGTAGTAGGCTAAATAGCAGTAGCTAATAGTGACGGGCGCTAGCTAGCATGAAGTCAGTGAGTTTTCCTGAATTTGGTGTGCGATGCCAATTCGTTGACGAGGTTTTAGCAGAGAGTGTAATACGTTTTTACACCGGTATTTGTAGAAAAGGAAGAAATCATTTTAGTGGCATGTCAGGCTATTAAACCACGTTAGGAAATTAGCCAATGCTAACAGCATAACAAGCTGTCGAAGTCAACGGGTAGCGTTAGTGTTAGCCGGGTAATTGGAGCCGTTGGCTAGCGTTACATCAGGCGCACACGCCTCCCATAGTTAAACGAACACTGGAGTTGAGCAACAGTGGAGACATTCGTAGCTAATGTGTTTGATATCTTCAGAAGTTAAGGTTGTTTTTCACAAAGTCTGTTTTTCTTGATAAAACTGATCGTTTAGTTGCTATGAAAGTCTTAGCCATGAACTTAAACCGGAAAAAGTCCCATCAAGGCGAAAATTAGCATCATAACTATTCGTCTGTTGTCTGTTGGGGTGCCTAACTAAAACTTTCACTTCTAAACTCTACTAGGAAGACTAAAGGAACCGCGATCATCCACAGCCAATTAAGGGTTTGTCACAAGTGATTACATAGTCATGCAAATGTGTTTGATGCTGGCATGAATAGGGAAGGCCCGTAGTTTAATAACACCCATACTATGAAACTTTTGCCTTGCAGATTTAGCTTCACCATGGAAAACTCTGGCAGGCCTCACCGTGCCAGACAAGGTGGCTGGGAGAGGACAACAGGAGAAAAGGCAGAAAGCTGGAGGAACCAGGACCAGGGAAGAGGACAGAACTTCAGACCAGAGGGTCAGCAGGGCTGGAAGAGTCAAAGCGGGCCCTACCGGGCCAACCCACAAAAAGGGAGGCATGGGCCCTTGAGTTATTCCCCTGGTGGACTCAGAGGTGGTCACAGCCCCTTGCAGAGAGATGACTATCGGTGGTTCTCAGGTCTTGAGAATTGTGGGGGAAACCGAGATGATAACTGGAGAGAGCGTCCACAGCAGCATCGGAGGACGAGTCCTCAGAGAGAAGACTGGGAGCAGGGGAGGAGTCCAACCACTGATGGGGGTGCTCAGAAACTGGGTAAGGGTTTGAAAATGAAACACAAGGCTCAGAATGGAAATCTTAACCTTTTTATTTATCAAGGTTTCCTGCCTCTGACTGCAGTCACAACTGTTGTAACAAGAATCATGGCGTACACAGCATGTCTGAATATGTCAATGAAACACACTTAACTGATATATATGTTCTTTTCAAAGGAAGAAAACGGAGAAACCGAAACAAGAGGAAAACTTTTTCTGAAGAGAATAAGGGCCCTGTGATTGAAGAGTCTATTCTCTCAGCTAAAGAGCTGCGCAGCCTGTGGCAGGCAGAGAAACGGCTGAACAGAGATGAGATATACTGTCTGAAGAAGGTACAGGCATTTAGTGTGGTTGTAGTGTCACAAAGCTAGACTTTTCTGACCTAGTCTTCACACACTGTTAGAGCTGCTCCAAGGTTGCTGTATGCAGTATGTCGTCCCCTGTCCACTTGGTGTTCACACTTGTCTTGTCATGTAGTGATGGTAAATGCATGGTAGGGAGGGATGACAATGCCAACTGAAAGTCACCCAGTTGTAGCATAAATCCAGCAGCATATGTCCTGTGAGTAAGACTAATGTGGTAGGATAAATTTTGTGTATATTTCTTAAAGTTGTGTTATGGTAGGTATAAGTATTTTTTTCCAAATTAGAGATGCTTTACAGCTCAGCTTAGAATCTTCTTAAACAATTTTTGTGGCCTTTGTCTGATACTTGTCTTTTCCACCTGTTCACTGCTTTAGAAATCCAACAGCAATGTCAGTGCACTTTACACCTGCGCTCTATGTGATGTTCTCCTGGATTCTGTGTCTGATGCTTACAAACATATCAGAGACAAACGTCACA
This sequence comes from Apogon hyalosoma, assembly GCA_037367295.1. NCBI lineage: Eukaryota > Metazoa > Chordata > Actinopteri > Kurtiformes > Apogonidae > Apogon > Apogon hyalosoma. The sequence goes on from JAPQRP010000030.1 coordinate 12,719,157, forward strand.
AGAAAAGAGCCAGGGTAAGACTTTCATACAGCTCATATTTACAGAACTGAACATGTACATTAAAAAAAAAAAAAAAAGTAATACTATTGCTGTGTTTTCTAGTTGCTAAATGCACCGGATAGTATATGCTACATAATCATGTTGCTTCTTGTGTGATGGCACCTATGATGGACAGTTATTGTGTTTTTTTGTTTGTTTTTTTTCCCTTTAGGAGAGGCAAGAGCAGGTAATGCTGACTGAGATTGTACCTCCTGGTGCAGAGCAGATCAGTGCTGTTAGTGCAGCACTAGAAGCTGTTGTCAGGGAACATGGGATGACTGATGAAGATGTAGAGAAGAGACAATGCGTAGTCTATGTCATGCAAGACCTCCTTCTGTCCGTCCTGCCTGGTAAGCCACACATGATCTTCATTCTGACGGTGGAATTTCTGTGTAGAACACTGTTCAGCTTATTGGCCTGTGCTGAGTAATGTTTTAATGGCGTTCCCTCTCTGTCTCTCATAGCAATCAGACTCAGGCTATATGGATCGTCTTGCTCTAAATTTGGATTTAAGGATTCTGATGTCAACATTGACATTCAGTATCCACCTCATGTGAGTTTGTGCCAATAATGTTTCAGTTTTTCATTTTTCACAAAAATTCATTGATTCTTATGCCCTCATCTACCATTTTTGTACATTTTTCTCATTATAAATCTCTTCCAACAACTTGAGCCCTGCTCAGAACTACCAAACATTCAGTCATTTTCAGGGTTATCTGGATCAGCCTACAATGGGAACATGGTTGAATCTGGTGAAATGCAGAAAAATGTCAAATATCACTTCTTTTCTTCAAAATGAAATTTTGACATTAGAGAAATAGAGATGGTATTTATGGCTCTTTGAAGGGAGCCAGATCTTGAGGAGCTGTTCTTTTCAAAGAGCTGTTCAAGACAGGCTTTTTATAATATTTAGTTTTTTAGAAGTCAAACAGAGGTAAGTCCTTTTTATCATGGAAACAATCACTAGTAGGAGTTATAAGATGAGATTTGGATCAGAATAATTCAAACCTGCACATCCCACCAAGATAAACTATTGGTGGGAATTATTCTGAAATATTAATTCTAATTTCATTTGATTTGTGTTTTCATTGTAAACATTCCATAAGGTGGTGCTATATCCCCATGCTTTGACGGTCAGATCACTATTTTGAATTTTCCGTCACCAAAAAAACTTTGTGGCACAATAAAAACTACACCGTCTACAGATAACTTCCATGCAAAACAACTTAATTGTAAAATTTTACACACAAGAACGGTTTAACAGTACAGGAAAAAATATAAAAAATAAGATTAAAAAAAAGTATGCATTTAAAAAATATAAATAAAGCTAGTATTAAAAATGAGGAAATTATAAAAATGTGAATGCTAAATGGTACTACCCTACCTGGTGTTTGTACTAGAGCCCGGCCGATTATAGCCTATCACCGATTAATCAACATCGGCCAGTATGTTGCTGATTTAACTTTGTTGCTGTGGAGATTCTGTCGCTTGCTGCTCCTTTGTGTGGGTGTGTGTGCTGCCTAGAGAGTTAGAGGAATAGTAAAGCTTGTCAGTTTCACTTTCACCTCTGCTCTGACAATCACACTATCAGCCCCCACACGCACACAATCACGGAATCACAGACAGCTACCCCCCTGCACTCCAACAAGGATGGACCGCTAATCCCCCCGCTTCGAACCCCCCCTCCTCCGAAAATCACGGACCACTACCACACCTCACGCGCTCGCTCCAACAAGGCTGGACCCACCACCACCACCCATGTCTGTAAATCACGGACTGTTACCCCCCAGTCTTATGAACTATTCACCCCCACACACATGCCCATGTCCGTGCGCTTCTTGTCTACCTCACAGTTTCATTCTGCAGGCACACCTGGGTATTAGTAGTGTAGGGAAGACCGGGGACAGTTGGCACACAGGTCAGTTGTAACACTTGGAATTGCTTCAATCAGGAGCAACTTTAGACTCACCTAATTCGCTCTACACATGCTCAGTTTAGTCCTTAGTCCACATGGGGAGTTGTAGTGCTGTGAGGCAGACCTCAAAATTTGTGAGGGAAAACATAATTTTGTGGTCAGTAATATTTTTTGCTCTAATTATTTTTGTGATTCCATAGCTTGGTTTTTGTAGTTGGACTCATTAAAGGCAGGTGTCTCTTACATTTTAAAGAATAATGTACCAATCGATTTTTATGTCACTACTTATAAAATATAGACTCACATCTTTTTCAAAAGTCTGCTTACCCCAGCATAAAAACTACCACATCTAGAATCCGTGGTTCCCCAGGGGCCACATATTAGTCTGATATTAGAATATTATACAGCGATTTAAAGTTGGGTCAGTTATCTTTGTGAGATAAACAAAGATTAATGCAACTGTTAAGCCTCATGTCCACAACTGCCTAATTTAAGATTATTATATCCCGTGTAGATCGATGTTCTTATTTCATATATCAGCCAATAGATCGGTTATCGGCCAATATATGAATATCGGCAGATATATTGGATATTGGCTTTATTTAGCCCCCAGTATTGGTATTGGAATCGGCCCCCAAAATCCCATATCAGTCGGGCTCTAGTTTGTACACCTGAACTACTTTACAAACAGGAGTTCAGCTCCTTGACTTGAATCCACATCAGAACAATGTAAACAATAAGTGTGAACGAAGTTAAAGATATTATCCCTGAAATAGTAAAGCAGTGTCATCCTTTGTGGGTTCTACTGCCTCTCCTTATCCTTTGGCAAATTTGAGTTAAGGAAGACAACTGATCTAACTTTTGCCATCTTGATGCAACTTCTCCCTGATGTTTTTAGTCCTGTCTTAGAGAATACCCCTTCAGATGGGACTGTTGCCACTAAACAGCTTCCTATACCATGACTTTGGTAAGGCTGGGGTACACAAGGGCCCGGCTTTCCCACCACATAAAGGAATCTTCATTTTAGGAAGAAGATGCTCCTCCAGTTAATCCTGCATCTCCACTTTTTTTCAGTTGCTAATATCTCCTCCCTGATACAGTGATAAATGTGGCTCCAGTCAGTCGGCCTTATGCAGCACTCACTGATAACTCCTCCCCTAAGTTAGCTGCGCACATAGCTGTGTTCAGGTGACTGGGGTGTGCTGCGAACAACTCAAACTCAGAGATGTCATGATGTGAAGGCAGCGTGGACAACCCAAACTCATGGGGCACACAGGTGACACATGAAGGCAGCGTGGGCAATTTGAATATAAGAATGGCTCGCAATTGCGAATCAGTTCTTATCATTTTCTTAAGAGCCATTCAAAAGACTTGATTCATTTGCGAACATCACATCTCTATAAAGAATGTGTGGTTATACGTTGTAATGGTAGTGGGATTAAAAAATCTGGTTTTAATGGAAGTCAGTGAGGCATTTTTAGCTACAGAGGTTTCCAAAGGGAGGAACTGACACTACATAAAAATACTGATGCAATCAAATCCATTTTGTTACTAGTCTTTGACATATCCAAGACTAATCACCACCAAAGGCTCATCCCCCTACTATTTTTTATTTGGAAAATATTTAGTGTGTTTTTCTTTGTAATAAATAATTAAAATTAACTGGCATTTAAAGGGTTAAAATCCTGAAAACGATTGAATGTTTGGTTGTTTTTAATGGCAGTTTTTGTTTGTGTACATTTTTGCCATGAAGGTGTTCAAAGGGGCATAAATCTGAGGAGCACACAAGTTAAGATCAAGCAACAAAATGTACATCATACTCAAAAACAGTCAATGTTGCCAACTTACTGATTTTTCAGATTTTCTTGTGGAGTTTGGAAAGTTTTAAGCCTTCAGTGTGCTGCACTTTAGTGGTGTTTCTGAGCAAAGAATCCATGATTACCTTTCACCATGTTGCCGTACAAGTGGTGGGATGGGGAAACCAGGCTCCATCTCCTCTGCAAGAGCAGGCACTTTATACAAGCTGTAGAAAATCTGTCTAGTGACTTGAGAATCATTGTTTTTAGAGGAAATTGGTGGATTAAATTTGTGATTGGCATCCTTAATTATTCATCTCCTCTTAAGATACTATTGTTGGAGATGACTCTTAATTCATCTTAATATTTAGTCTTTTAACTTGGACAGAATGGGGAGAGCTGCAGAAAGAAGGCATGTTTACTTCCTGCATCTTTAATGATATTCTTGTATGTGCTTGGTGACAAACCTAGCATTTTTCTACATGGTTCAGCTGCTTTCCCTTAGTTCAGGATGACAATATGTCTCAGGCTCTTTGCACAGACTTTTAATTACTGGAGCAGTAGCTCATTTATTCAACCAGATCAGCTCATGTATAAGCTGGTGACATACTTTATGACAAATGCTTGCCCATAAACTCCTCAATTATGAGCTACTTATGGCTGTTTAATTTGATATTTTGCAAAATACAGAGTTTCTAAACTCATATGGAAATAGTGATATGGTGGTGTCACAGAACATGCAAGTTAATGAGACATTTTTTTTCAAGCAACTCTTTAGCTACTTTTATATTGACGACAAATGGAGATAAACACTGAACACTCCAGCTTTCAACAAGGAAATGTTCCAGTGTCAGGAAAAGTTAGATTGGTGTGAGGTCCAACATTCTGGATGAATCTGCTGCAGTATGAGTGTGTTAGACAATATTAAATATTTTGTTTGGTGCATGTTGTAGTTGTAGGACACTCATTGTTCATGTCTTTTTTATATTGTATTTATGTTGTATAAAGGTTTTGAAATGGAATGTATTCACAGATGCACCAGCCAAATGTGTTGTTGTTGGTCAAAGAGAGCCTCTCTGTGAGCCGTGAGTGTTTTTTTTTTTTTTTGTTGGTTTTTTTTTTTACATTTTACAGTTGTCTTAATAAATATAAAGTCCTCCACAGGAATGGATAGTATTTAAATTTGTCATATCTTTTTGTGTTCACAGCTCTCTTTGTTGATCTGGAAGCAGATTTTCATGCCAGGGTCCCTGTGGTCATTTGCAAAGAGAAAAAGAGGTGTGTTTGTGTTTCATTTGGTCCTCGATGTGGTTTAATTTTAAAATCAAATATATTACAGAAGGAAGTTCCTTTTGTTTAATTAAACCTCCACTACAGTTCAACATTGAAACACTGACCTTACAAAGATTTAATTGTAGTTTGAAGAAACTGTAATTTGGAAAGATACCCCTTTGATTTGTCCAGTGTAGCCTTCCAAAGCCTCATGCTATGTCAAGTTGATGCTTGAATACATTTTATAAGGCATCAGTAAAATATCTGGTCTGTACAGAAGGTATTGTTGCAGTAAAAGTCCATGTCTGTGTTCATACTGACTCCTAGACTTGAAAAATAGTGAATGTATCCCATGACACATGCAGAAGGGCATTAAATCACTGCTGAAATCTGAAATGGGTCATTTCCCCTTTCAGTGGCCTGGTCTGCAAAGTGAGTGCTGGAAATGAAAATGCATTCCAAACCACTACCTTCCTGTCTGCCCTCGCCAGTCAAGAGCACGTCCTCCTTCCTCTGGTCGTGGGCCTGAGACGCTGGGCCCAGGTAAGTTTATAGTTGAGGCTGTAACCGATGAGAGGTTTATTGATCTTAAGTTTGTTTGTGCAAAATGACCAATAAAGTTAATGAGTTTGTGCTTTGACTTAGATCTGTCAGATTGACCGTCCAGAGGAAGGCGGACTGCCACCATACGTCTTTGCTCTCATGGTTATCTTCTTCTTACAACAGCGCAAAGAGTCTCTCTTGCCCACTTATCTGAACCATGAGGTGGGTTTATTTCAATCTTCAGCCTGAAATCAATTAAAATAAATACAATATTTTTATGATTCAGTGCTTTCTTGAGTAACTTTTTTTTTTTTTTTTAATTTAACTTTAGATTAAGGTGTTTTCACTGAGCAGGCTGTCAGACTTTAGTCTGAGTCATGTAGAGGATGGACATTTACACTGGGTCTACACTCCGCCCTCCTCCAAAGAATCATCACAGCAAGCTGAAAGTTGTTTAAAGGGAAAGGTAATCGCTTTCTGTGATGTACAATGCATTTTAATAGTCACATTCTCAATGTAACCGAATGCTGTGCTTTTACTTTTCCATCTGTTAACAGCAAACAGTCTTCAAACAAGTGACTCTTAGCGCCCTCTTATTTAGAATGGGTTTGAAGGATCTATAGCATTATCTGTGTGAGCCGCCTCAGTCTGTAACTAAAACTCAACCTGAATCCATTTGTAGATTCTGCATTAGAAGTAGGGTTGGAATCCATCTAACGTAGGTGGTTTTTACATCAGATCCACATCACTCCAGAACAAAACCTCACAAAATACATTGTGTTACTCAGTTTCCCATTAATGATGCAGACCTTGGTGGACTGTCATAGTCTACGGTCATGTCCATACCACCGCATCTTTTCCCATCAGATCTCTTTCTTTGTTGTTTTCAAAAAGTGCTCCGTAAACACGGGGTCATTTCAGGAAATATCTGCGTCCACACGAAACCACTGAAAATGATGTAGTACAAATGCCAGGCCTGTATGTGGCATTGAAATACGCTGGCAAAAAACAGAGAAGACGACGGGAAGCATGCACATAAAGCTTACTAGGTTCTACCAAGTCAGATTCAATATTTCCTCCTGGTTGCCCCTGGTGGTTGTTTGTTGTTCATTGAAATGAAAGAGTTACTGAAGATTTTGATTAAAGATTTCCAATAAGCTCAATAGCTGTTGTAACACGAGCACTACTCTGTAGTCTGTCGTTGTTGTGGTGAGGTGGCATCTTGCTTCTGGGGTGGAAGGTTAGAGAGGTGAGGCTATGACATCGTTTTATAAAAGTTGCAGTTTGGTCGTACAGACAAAGATGTGAAACCAGCATTTCAAATTTATCCACCCTGTGACCCGGTTTCAGCTGCGGTTTCAGTGACTGAAAACACTGGTTTCTTATGGATGAAAGGCCTATCTGATAAAAAACTTTTGTGGATACGACTGTAACCCTCTTCGTATGGACAGGGCCTATTCCTCCACTATCGTCTTACAATCAACTGAAAGTAGTGTGTTGAACAGTATCTCATTCAGCCATGTTGCAAACTACTTAATGTAAATGTGGGGCTTATCTTTACAACGCAGAGCAATGACAATGATGCTCATCATACACACTTTTACAATAAGCGTGTGTGTGTGTGTATTGTGTGTGTCTGCAAAAAATATACAACCAAACCCTGAACCAACAGCCTCTGAAACTAGATCACAGTTGCAATGGAGAAATAAACCTACTTCAGTGAAATAAAAGCAACCAAGACCTTATGAAGCCAACAGCTGATCAGTGTGTGTTTATTCCAGGAGCGCAGATCAGTTCTTACTCTGATCACGCACTAATTCTCACTGTATCGACATAACTCTGTACTGAACGACCAACTCATGAGAAAAAATAACTTCAGTACATGGAACTTGCCAAAGCAAGATATTAACAGAACAAAAAACACAGAACAGCCATGAGATGTAGCAGAGCTTCAAAACAGAACTGAAACTTAACGACATGGTAATGGACACACTGCATCTGTCAGATATGTTACCTGTGCAAAATTATAAATACCTCCATAGTAAAATGTAGTAATTTTACCACGTCGCTCATAGTATCACAAGTTAGCTCACAAGTCAAAGCAAGAGGGCCACGCAGCAACATAACTTTACAACTTTATTGTCCAGTCTGAGGCTGAAAAATCAGTAATGAGCATAAAAAATCTTTTAAAATCTTGTTCACATACAAACACAAATCTGCAGTTGTGGAAAAAATGATTTGGCCACCTTTTTATTTCTTCAGTTGTTTGTTAATTTTAATGCCTGGTACAACTAAAGGTACATTTGTTTGTACAAATATAATGATAACAAAAGTTGCTAATAAGAGTTTAATTTCAGAGCTGATATCTGTTTTCCATGGTTTTCTTGATAATAATCAAAATCACTTCAGTTCTTACATCAATAGCTATGTCATTGTACTGACAAAAACAGTGCTT
>JAPQRP010000030.1:12853327-12869419 GCA_037367295.1 Apogon hyalosoma
CCCCGTCCCCACCCCACCCCCAAGCTGCCTGTAATCCAATTGTAATTTTAAAAACAGCTAATAACTCCAAAAGTACCGGTCATATCAATAAGCTGTCTTGGCCTGTCTGATCCTTGACCCAAAATACATCAGTACTGCAGAAGGCACAGGCTAGATCTGTCCAGTTTATCAGTTATGAAGCAGACACAGACACGCACACAGAGGCCACTTGGCTTTTATAAGATAGATGTACAGAACAGGTTGTATAAATAGAACAGTCTTTATCAGACGGGGTGTGTGTACCCCCAGGGGCACTTGGAAGAAGCCCAGAGGATACTTGACTTTTTTTTTTTTTTGAAAATACATTAAATAAGTCATCATGTACTGAATACAAAATAAATAGTGATAATTAATGCTGAAATATAAAACACAATAAAAAACATTCTTATAATAAAATTGACACTCCTGACCTTATTTCATTTCAATATTTTGATAATTTTTATATCCCTGAACGCAGTTTCGGGGATATTATGTTTTTGGTCTGACCTCCGCCGCGCGATAACTTGAAAAATATTGGGTTTAGAAATTCAAAATTTTCCACATCAATCGATACCATGGAGAGGAAGAACTGATTCAATTTTGGACGATTTACCATTTCTAGATTGTCCACAAGGGGCCGCTTAAAAGTTTAAAATCACTAAACACTCTTTTGTTCATATCTCTGGAACTATTCGTCTGATTGACTTCAAATCAAGTGCAAATGAAAGGTCATGACCTGGGGATGCCTCACATCATGACATCATAGCTGTCTGGTTAAGGATTGGGGGCATTCAGGGATATACCCCTAGCCATTGCTTCCAATGGCTGGTTTTGTCTTGTTTTTCATCATTATTATTTTTATTGTCAGTCATCTCGTTCAAGCTTTGGTAATGTTTTAAGACCATTTCTAGTTTATATTATTCAAGATGAGTTTATTTGAGTAATTAAGTGATATTTATTTATTGATGAAAGGTTCATTTATTAATTAAATGACCATTCAACTTATTTTTGTTATCAATGAAAGAGGGCACTTTTCAGTTTATAATTTGCACAAAATTTTTCTTATAAAGATTTGTTGTTTTCAGTATATTAAAGTTAAGTATATGTTGTTTGTTTACAAAGTTTTTAAAATATAAACAGACACCTTTGGCAGAGGAACACATTCTGCCTCATTTTTTTTCAATCTAAAATGCTGAAGCGAGAGTTGGGGGTACTTGGCTAAAAATATATTTCAGGAGGTACTCCACTGTAAAAAGTTTGAGAACCACTGAAACAGAGGATTCTCTTTTATATTTCCTCTCTTGTCACTCTTTCCCCACAGTGGAATCTTACAAGTCATATCTGAACTGTAAAGTCCATCTGTTTGTATTCATTTGTTTGTCCAGTGTGTACATCAGTGCTAGCTCCTCATAACTGCAAATTTCTTGTACTTACACTTTGCTTGAACATTTCATTTTTCTCTACCGTGCAGTTATTGTATTCTTTCTTCCTCTACATGTGGGCCAGATCCAGCAAAAATGAACACCAGTGTCCAAAATTAAAGTTTCACCTGTCATTTCTCAAATAGGCTCTTTTTTTTTTTTTTTTTTTTTTACCTTAAGAACTCTATTTTATGGAACTGTTTACAACATTTTAGCATCACTTGAAAAAAAAGATAGAACTGATTATGTAAAGTTATACTTCTGACATATATGTAAATGCCCTATTAACTTTAATTATATATATTTTTTGCTTGTATCACTGATATTTTAAGTCTGTGAATCTGTAGGAACTAATTATTCAACAGTACAAGAATATAGAAAGGTTATGTACGATCCAAATAACTGTCCAATATGCCCCTCTATTAGCTGTATATATCACTTCTGTTGAAATATGTATGTTAAACAAAAGTTTATTAGCATATTTGTAGTGTTTTAGTTCCAGCAAAGTCTTTTATTCTGAAACTGAACAAAGGTCCAAACTGCTGTCCCCATGTCACAACATATTAGTGTTCATAAAAACTTATCATTTAAACATTTTTATCCAATTGTAGTTTAACATCAGAGTTAAAGCCCTTTGTTTCATTTAGGATCAGTTTCTTATGAGAACAGCATGTTTTGTACATTTGTGTAAGTGGAAAAAAAGAAAGTTCATATTGTTTCCCTGTGTCACACAACAGTAATTTAAGTATTTTTACCCCAAAACTGTATTTGTCAATTGTAACGTGTGTCATGTGAAAGTACTTACTGAGACCTATTCAGACATGTATTTAACATCGAGAGAAGTTATTTAACCACAGAGACTACTGAACAGGAAATGTGTCCCCGATCTAGAAATGAGCTCTAATAATGTGCAACACGAGCAACCATTGTTTTCTCCTTATTTTAAGCAATAATCCATCTTAGTTCAAAAGCAATGTATTTTTTTCTATATTCAAAGACACAGCGACCCTTTGACTAGTTGACAAAGTCGACTAATCTAGTACTTGACAGGTTGTTAGTGACATCATGCACCTTTGTTTAAAGAAAAATGTATTTTATTGGTTATTCTAACCCTTTCAGATGTAGTTGTTTATCAAACGTTGTTAGGGTGGAATTACAACAAAATGCACTTCTGCTAAAGGGAAAAAATATTTTGTCTGCTGCAATATTTGTTGGATAATGGTTTAACAAACTTTATGTATTCGGTTTGCACCAAATGTTCTTGTTAAAGGAGAGAAAATACATTTTCTCGCTGCAATAAATATAAATTAGAGCCATTGAATTTTATAGCAGTTTATATTAGTCGTTTCAGGACTCAATGACTCATCAACTATTGTAACAGTCATTAACTGCAGCCCTAACCTTAAATAAACGTGATAAACCTTTCAGCTGAACGCACAAGATAAAAATAATGTCCAGACCTTCTTAGATTCCCTGGTAGACAGTGTCTCCAGATGAAAACAGGCTGGTTTTTCTGAGCTCGTATGAATTCGACACATTACAGATGCACTTCTGACAGGACAGTACCACTATTAACATATGATTTTATAGAGTATTAACTTCAACATGTACAGCAGTGAAATGCACCATAAATAAATGTAACTTTCCATTCATTCATTAGATGTTGATGACACTTCAAGCAATTTCACAGGATATTTTAAAACCTGACGTGTCATCACTGACACACCCTACGCATATGCAGTTTGGATGGCTGCAACTCTTTCAGTGTTTGTGCAATTGGAAAAATTCCAATGGTTTCTAAAACCTGAGACATTGCACTTCACAGGCTTTATTGGGTCATTGCTGTAATTTTACTAATGCTTGTACGAGAGGCTGGAGAAGCTGTTATATCAGTATTATAACATGCAGTAAATCGTAAAGGACTGCTAGATTTTGAAAGGTGTAGAAAAAAGAGTGCTTTGGGAAAATGAGCTAATGGACTCAGCATATTTTCTAACCTGTTAGTCAAAATAAGAAAAAAAATCCAGGTGGACTATTTTAGACACAGAATTTAAAGGGTTAATGTTTCATTAAAGGATCCTTCACTGATCACTGATTTAACAAACAAATCAAGTAAAACTATTAATTGAGATCTAGTTTCCATCACAGATTGTGTATTTTCTGTTTTGTTGTCAGTGTTTCTATAAACCACTGAACTCAGGAATAACTTCCTTCTTTCTTCAGAATGAAGGAATAGAAAACCAGTTGAGCTTTCAGTTTAGATGAAAAAGTCATAAAGGTCCATAAACCAGTTTACCATCATTTAAATGTACATGGGAGGCTTTTATCCTGTAAATCAATAAGTAGGAGAGTACAGAAATGGATCCTCCTCAGTGGGTAAAGAACACTATTATATTATAGATGAATAATGTTCAATCTGACAAAAAAGGTACAAAACAGCAATAAGTGGAAGAATGAATTAATAAAGGCAGAAGATAGAATCCAACACAAACAATACACATTAGTTCCATCCAGTGAATGTGTCATTGGGATGTTTGCTCAGTGGACAGCACCCCCTGCTGGTTCCTTTTACAGCATGTTCAATGAGCTGTGGTCAGATCAGAATAGGAAGTCACTCCAAACACCTTTAAATAAAGCTCTTCTACATAAAAACATGTTATAATGTAGATCACATTTCACTTCAGACACTGGAACATGTGTTTTATGCATCAAGTATCAAACATGAACATTTAATTTGGCATTCTATAAAATAAAAAGGTAATATTCTACTGTTCCTTTAAATATAAATACAGCGTATTTCTCAGACTTTGTACACATTATAAACATGAGCCGAAGTATTGTCAGATTTAGTGGCGTTTGTCTTTCTTTGTCTCTGGACCATGTGTCCACTTCCTCTTCTGTCTCTTCTTCTGTCCCTCCTCTTGTCTGAACTGGTGTCTGTCGGAAAAAAAAATAAAATTACATATTGTTCATCAATCCACGGAATCTAGTCATGACCACAAGAAACCACAACGTTAGGAAAAGGCACAAACCAATCAAACAACATGACGGTTTGGTTGGTTTTCTGGGTTTTTCTGTGTTTTGTTGTGTTTGGTCACTTCCTGTAATTTTTTTTTTTAAATTTTTCTGTCATTTCCTGTGTTTTGCGTTTTCTGTATTTTTTTGCGTTCGGTCACTTCCTGTTACCTGGACTGCCAGCGTCGGCCGCTGTTCCACACTCGGCCAAAGGATGGAAGCCAGTTTGCGTCTGTGTGTGAACTGTGGTCGAAGTTTGCTCCCACTCTGTTCGGGGGAAGCTTCCTCAGCTTCTCTTGTTCCTCTGTGTAAAGATAAACAAAGTAGAACATGTTATGAGCCAATATATTTAAATACAGCTGAAACAAAAATCCATTCATCCACTCCAATCAATAAAAAAAAATCATTCAACTAAAATTTTCCTGAATCTAAGCTTTGTTTCCTTAATTTCTCTGCTGTTAAACATTGGTTCCACTATTGTGTTTCTCACGGACACTTATTGTGACACACATGACACAAGGATCAACACACAGTTGTATGTTAGTTCCATGTTCAGTTGGGACACCGTCCCCAGGGGGCGTTGGGACACCGTCGGGGTGCGTATGGAAGGAGAAAGCTGTGAGGGGTGGCGCTGAGACTGAAACGGGGGTGCTGGTCTGTATAAGTATCAATATCAAGCACTATGCTATGTCAATGGCAAATGTCCATGATATTTTCATAAATTTCCAGATACAGTATTATTATAGGTCATAGTATTATTATAGGTTATAGTATTATTATAGATACAGTATTATTATAAGTTATAGTATTATTATAGGTCATACTATTATTATAGATACAGTATTATTATAGGTCATACTATTATTATAGATACAGTATTATTATAGGTTATAGTATTATTATAGAGACAGGATTATAATAGGTTATAGTATTATTATAGATACAGTATTATTATAGGTCATAGTATCATTATAGATACAGTATTATTATAGGTCATAGTATTATTATAGATACAGTATTATTAAAGGTTATAGTATTATTATAGATACAGTATTATTAAAGGTTATAGTATTATTATAGATACAGGATTATTATAGGTTATAGTATTATTATAGATACAGTATTATTATAGGGTCATAGTATCATTATAGATACAGTATTATTATAGGTCATAGTATTATTATAGATACAGGATTATTATAGGTTATAGTATTATTATAGATACAGTGTTATTATAGATTATAGTATTATTATAGATACAGGATTATTATAGGTTATAGTATTATTATAGATACAGTATTATTATAGGTTATAGTATTATTATAGATACAGTATTATTATAGATTATAGTATTATTATAGATACAGGATTATTATAGGTTATAGTATTATTATAGATACAGTATTATAATAGGTTATGGTATTATCATAGGCCTGTAACAGTACACATAACAAACTGAACCGTTTTGGTATACACCTGTTCGGTTTGTTACACTGCTGTTTCGAAACGGCAGTTATGTTGAGAGAAAGAATAAGGAACGAAACACGTCCTTTGATGTGGAACTTTAAATCCATGCAAGTTCCATGGGGACATATTGAAGGAGCACACACTGAACTGAAATACGAAATAGCAGCTGCCATAAGGTTAAAAAAATAAAAAAACAACAAATATGATGTCAACCCGGAAGGAAAAGATTGAAGACCCTCCACCTTCATTACAGTCCTGTTTGGGATGACGGTGGGTTCCCGGTGAAAGACAACAACGAAGAAAGATGAGGGTTGTTTGCCGCCTGTGTACAATAGCTGCTTTCTCGCTCTCTCTCACACACTCACACACACACAAATACACAAAGTGGCCTAAACAGTTTAACTGTCCTAGCATAAATAATTATTTCATTTTATTGTCAATATTACTCCTAAATTTGTTAAAAGACAATACGAGTTGGCCCCCTTTTGTTATTTTTATGTAGAATGTGAAATGACAGAACTGTGATTTGATTTTTGTTGTTTGTTCAAAACTACCTTTCAGGGAAAAAGTGCAATACTAATGTTTAAAATACATTTAGTAATGTTTTATTTAGTTTAGTTTATTTGATTTATAGCAGCAGAATTATATTATTCCTGTTTTTCTATATTCTATTGTCTCCAAAAATTGGGGAGAAAATGTTCAAAAATTCATAATAAATGCATTAAAGACATTTTGAGGGGTTTTCTTTCTTCCCATACCAAACCGAAAAAAAAAAACAACCAAAAACGTACCGAATCGAAAATTTGTGTTCTGTTACAGGCCTAATTATTATAGATACAGTATAATTCTAGGTTATAGCATTAGGTCATACTATTGTTTCTGCGTGAGTTTTACTTTGCTTTTCCTGATAGTGTTTATGAACTGCTTTTAGAGTCAATGCATTAAAAGAATATTATTTATTTAATGTCAAGACCGACTTGGATGAAAAACAGGGACTATTTGATTTTTGATGCATGAACACGATTCTTTTCATCCAGGGATGCAACAGAGGAAGCATAGATAAAACCTAATTCCATGCATCTGAAGCCATAAAAATGCAGAATATGTCAGAGTGACACAGTTAAACCTTTTAGGTATCATTGAACCCTCATCAAACCCTCACCTCGACTGACCAATAACGTACATAACACACATCACAAACCTAAAACCCCAGACCTGAAACCTCTGATGCATTCAAAAGAAAACAGTACGAAGATATGAAACAGGTGGTTCATACTGTATTTGAGGAATTCCTGCAGCGACGGGCCGATCTGTGGCTGGATCACAGAACCTGAGGCACCTTCCAGAGGGTCGTCCTGAAGCCACGGCGGGACGGCTCCTATGACGGACAGGATGGACACGGGTAGGCCGACAGCGCAGAGATAAAGGGTAAAGCAGAGGGAAAAAAGACACTGTCAGGGCTGGACATGGATATTTACTGGAGTACAACCAGGCGCATTATTAAGAAGATTATTAATAATATTATTATTAAGCATGTGATTAAGAATATTAAGAATGTTACTGTTTACATCAACGCAGTTTTGTTAATATACTTATTATTTAACACTTCTGTATGTTTGTACCATTAAGTCCTTTCATTGGTGTATAAGAAATTACTTGTGGTAAAGAGCTTTACTCATCTATTGGCAAGAAAATACATTAGAAAAATAACAAAATATCTGTGTTTTTAGTCATCAATATTAGATCAATTTGAGTCAGAATATCTTTTTTTTCTTTTTTTAATGACCAAAAATGAGAAAACTCCTACATGCAACCATATATAGTAGATTTATGCCCATTCATGCATGAATTATGAAAAAAATATCTAGATTTTTAGATTGACTTTATTACTCAAAATTAGGCTAAAGTTGAAATGCATTTTGAATCTTTTATAAATATGGTTTCATTAAGACATTTAATCTCCTGAGACCCAGGAATATATAAGTTTTGCCTTTTTTAATTAAATAATTGCCTATACTGGAAAACTCATGGTGCAACAGTTTTTTCAGATGCATTTTTTAATTTAAAAAAAAAAATTCTGTTATGTCTTTTGCAGTGGACAGTTTTTTTTGTTGTTTTTTTTTGTATAAAGCTGTGAAACCCATAGCTGGGTCTTAGGAGGTTAACTTTATGAGATCACAGAGCAGTCCAAATTCTAAAACATGATACTTTTTTTCACTGTATTGCTTAGGGTCTACAGAGACTGCCCCCATGTGGTTTGGAGAATATTGCCTTTATAACCCTTTGGAAAGTGAGTTACACTATGTGTCCAAAAATGTGGACGTCACGCATGAAAGGGTTAAGGCAGTGGTTCTCAAATCCAGTCCTCGAGGGCCGGTATCCTGCAAGTTTCAGATATTTCCCTCTTCCATCACAACTGGAAGCCATTACATCATTATCAGGCTTCTGTAGAGCATGGTGACGAGATGATCATTAATTGAATCAGGTGTGATGGAAGAGGGAAACATCTAAAACATGCAGGACACTGGGCCACGAGGACCAGATTTGAGAACCACTGGGTCAAGGTGTTTGACGGTCACATGGTATACTTATATTTATATACATTTTTATAATTATATCAAAATGTAAAGATGACAGAAACATGTTCAGTGATTCTGTAGACGATACCAGAGCTTTTACAGACTGTTAGGAATGAAACTTCAGCTCTAGTTATTGATTTGCTGGTATTATTTGTGTTTCTCATGTGACTCTAATGCCTGTATGCAGTTAGTTTCTCATTTCTCTTCCACAAGGTGCAGCACACTTCAGATATAGTTTTTTTTTTTCCCAGGCTTCAATCCAACACTAAATTTAAATCAATTTTCAGACTTGTCATAATTTGATGAGTTCAGTCAGTTGTATTTAAAAGCCTGTGTTTTTACTATCGAACATGTATATGAGCTGGACTTAATCGATGGTTGGAGACAAAGTCATACTGAGATTCAAGTGGACAATATTTCAGTTTCAGTATACTCACCTGGTTCTTAAGGAAAATCAAAAATTGACTAATTACTCGAGTGGAAATGTTGTGTCAAACATACGAACTTGAATGTGGATAAAAATAAAAATCCAAAAATACAGCAATTTTTATTTTGCATGTTTCACACAGTATCTCTGTGCATAGTGACACTAAATTCAGTTTATCACCGGATAATACAGGATGTTTTTTTTTCCTGTTGATTAGATCTGTCAAAATCCTCTTGTATCCGGTGTTTAATTTGCAGGCTTTTGTGATAGAACTGCACAGGAGGAGACAGTGATTATGATTCAGTTAACTGTGCAGTCCAACTTTATGGCCTTCATTTCAGTAGGATTCCCAATGTTCACATTTACAGACTCCAAATTTCCTTCACTTCCTTAGATTCTTTCGACCCTTTTTAACACCTGACAACAAACAGCTAGATTGTGATTATGTAAATAAATGAGTTTGTTTGGACTATGTGTGCTGCTATAATAGGCGAAACACTCTGGAAACAGTTTCCACGAAACACTGACAAAAAAAAAAATCTAATTCCAAATTTTCTATACTGTGCAGACACACTTCATAGATTATAATTAAAAATATCATACCTGTATGGACATTTCCACTGTTTGATGAATCCTGAAACAGAGAAAAAGTCTCACATTTAGGTGAAATGATTTCAGTTAAATATCAACACTCCAGCATGTGACATGTAACACATGTACCCGATAAACAATAATGTGACAGATGTACCCGATAAACAACAATTAACACACGTACCTGATAACCAATGAAGGTCAGGCCTTGTCCTGCTGCAGACCTCGGGACTTCGACCATGGAGTGGACAACGCTGCCCCCTGTCTGCTGCTCTGATCCATTCAACATAAACCCAGAGCTGATCCCCATGCAAATGAAAGAAGATCCATTACCCATTAAAGGTCAGTCTGAGTGGTATGAACGATCAAATGCAGATGTATGAAGTCTTGCTGGTAGACAGTGAGTTACCTGATGGCGTCTTCTGCACAGACATCGGTGCCGTTGGGTCCATTCGCCGTCTCTAGTTCTGTGTCACGCTGATGTCGATTCAGGAAAAGCCAACAGTTTCATAGAGGAAGTCTGAGCCCTAATCATATCTCATCAATAATCTGTGCTGATGTTTTTCTCTGTCAGTACATAGAAGTCTAACAATGAAACGTACTGTGCCTTTAAACCATTGTGGACACTAAACACCAAACAGTAAAGTTAAACAGAGGATGGCAGACAGTCAGGAAGGCTTTAAGTGATGTTGTATAAAGGAAACCACCAAGTCCAATGCATAGACTTTGCTTTACTAGTTTCAGTTTTTTGGAGCTTTGGGTTCAAATCAACCCCTTCACAACATCACAACGCCTTTCTGACAGAAAGGCTTCCTGGGAAAAAAAACCTGAAAGCAAAACTCTACCATACGTGAATAATAATACAGCCAGTCTAATACTAAAGGTTTATAGCTAAAGTTAAGAATGGCCCCAGCTACTCTTTGATGAGAAACCCCTACAAATAAAAATCACACTGTTGGATAGAGAATGGTGGCATTTCACATCTGGACTTCAACTAAAAACCAGGGAAATCGATGGCACTGTGATGGATACTGTCACTGCATCCTTGGAAAACAAACCTCTATCAGAGACTGAAGGACCTCTTGACGATGCTTCTCTTGGGTCCGGATAAAATCTGCTTCCTGTAGCCAAAAAAACAAAAACAAAAGTAAATCACAACAAACAGCACAAACTGTTACGATTGTGTGGTTTCACTTCATTTAACTAAAAGAACCCTTTAAACACTGTGCATTACCTGTTTAATGAAATCATCCTCCTTCTCCACAAATGTCCCCAACACCTTCTCAACTTCAGCTTTGAACCTTCACAGAGAAAAAAAAAAAACTCACATTGAGCAGGACCTGGAAAGACTGATTATAATGGATTTCCAAAGTGTTAAATGCAGAGGTTTGGCTCATCTTACTGACCTTTGCGTTTCATCCTCTGTGATGATGACTTTGTCTCGGAGCTTCGGGTCGGCCTTATTCTCCCACCAGAATTTGTGTGCACTCTTTCTGTGTCCTTGTCTAAAACCACATCCATGAGACACACATAAAGTCAGTTCATCACAGAAAAGGTTGCGCATGAGCATAAGTTAAATGTGATTGTATCTGAAGATCACTGAGTCAAGTTCAAATATGCTGACCTGTTAAAAAAACAGGCAGAAATGACTTCAATAAAACATGCGTAGCCATGATGTGGACATGAGGCATCAGTCTATTATAAAATGCTACTGTCGGCCTCTGAGCTTAATATACTGTCTCTTAAAAGAACACAGGAAACTGATTTAAATGTCAGTTTCTCAGAAGATGAGTGGAGTAGAATTTTTAAGAACATGAAAAAATTGCTGTGATAATTACGATGAAGATTGGTCCTATTTAAGATCTTAAACCAAGTATACTGGATGCCTTATAGGCTACAGAAGGTGGGACTAGTGGGTACTGATGCCTGTTGGAAGTGCCAGCATGACAATGGCACATATATGCTCTAGTAATGTCCCAAAGTCCAGGAATACTGGTCTTTGGTTCACACTGTAGTGGAGAAAGTTGTTGGTCAGGGCATTCTCTTTGCTAACAGGCTTTATGTACAAGGGAAGGGGTGGCTAACCTTGGTCCTCCAGAGCCACTATCCTGCATTTTTAGATGTTTCCCTCTTTCAGCACACCTGATGGTCATAATCAGGCTTCTGCAGAACTTGATGACAGGCTTATAATTTGAATCAGGTGTGTTAGGGATACATCTAAAGCATACAGAATAGTGGTGCTGGAGGACCAGGGTTGGTGACCCCTGTACTAAGGGAGCCTTCTGTTTTGAGTTTTTTGCCCTCCTCTCTTGTGCAATGGGTAGAAACTGCCATCATGTTGGGGAGAAAACTCTTAGTAAGGGAGTGGAAGGCCCCATCGATTCCAACTTTCTCCCAGTGGTACTTGGTGTAATGCTGTCAACTGGCAGCATTTAAAAGATTATCGTGTAGACTGTTAAACAAAGCAGATAATTACAACAACAAAAGGGCCCACTACTTTTCTTACACAGGTCAATGACGTATCCAGCTCAAGAATTTGAACTAGACTTAGTGATAAGTAATGTCTGCTGTAACCATGTATATGTGTATTGTTGGCATCGCCTTTATTATTTTATGTTTTGCCTTGTTTGAGATTGTCCACATGTCTTCAGTGTACTTACATTTATAACGGGCTTAAAGTGTGGAAATGTATATTTTGTATGGCCTATTTTTTTTCTCTTTAAAAAAAGAAAAAGCTCAAGTCATTAAAAAAAAAACAAAAACAAAAACATACGTAGCCATGTGTTCAAGCAGACCTCCGTGTAACACAGTCATGTTCCCGTCTGTAACATGTTTCTCAACTTCCAGGTCACAGCAGTAGCACCAGAAAGTCTGCTTGTGCTGAGAACAATCAAACTTTTCCACTTGGGGCTTTTTAAGTGTTCGTCGGGCTTCCTTCACCTGGAAGAAACGTTGAAACAAACAGCAGAGAAACAGAAAGCAGAGGCTTAAACCAAACTACATCTACAGCCCAAATATAAACGACACCTTCCTGAAGCCAGTGCTGTTCTGGTCAAATTGGTTTTAAAACTAAATTCCTTTCTGGACATTGAGTGTTGTGGAAGAGTCACAGTGAAATTGTTGAACATTTGTGTGATATTTGTTTTCTTTTTTTGGTTGATTTATTTCCAGATATTGGAGTGTCCTTTTGGATCTGGAATTTCTTTTTTCCTTCTTATGTCTGAGGTGAAGTCTATCTATATGCATAATACGGCTATGAAATGGATGCAGTTTCTTTTGATATGTCAAACACTCTTATGAAATGCAGTTATGAAATGGACAGTTTATTTTTGATATGTATAATATTTTTTGTGTTTTGTGTAGGATTGTTTAGAATTTATTTTTGAAAAGTTTAAGATTTATTAAGGAGCTTTGAGGAACTGACATGGGACTTGATGATCAGTAGAAAAAGATGGGTTAAGGGGGCGGGAGTAGATAAGTTGTACTCCATCCCGCTCCTTTTTGAATTTTTATTTTCTTTACATTTTTTTCCTTTGCTTTTGTTTTTTTTTTTTTGATATTCAAAATAAAAATAATAATAAAAATAAACTTTAGAAACTGTAGGAAAGTTTGAGTTACAATGTACAGGACATGCATACAGTAGTAGTAGTATAGTGGTAGTACACTCCAAAACCATCTGTGCAGTAAATATGAACACACAAGTAAACACCGTTTTAGCAGTTAAAGTGATAACTTAGCCTACCTCTGTAAAGTTTTCTTACATTATTCCTTGTTTTATGTGCAATAAGCCTGCAACAACTCGTGGACTAGTTGACAAATAGTCAACGGCAAAATTAGTCATCGACTAATTTAGCAGTCGACAGGTCATTAGTGATGTCATGCACTTTTGTTTCCGTAGAAATGTTTTATTACTGACTGACACTCTTGAGTATCTAGTTGTTTGTTTAACATACTTTGATAGGCACTGGGACTTTCATGCAATGTTTATTGCTTGAATATTTCATTTTTCTCTACTGTGCAGTTATTGCACTCTTCATTTCTTTACATTTGTGTGAAAGAATTAGTCTCCTTTAAAATATAATCCTTCATCATCTTCCTGCCCAGTGAAATCTGGAATCATACAATAATCAGCAATGCCTAGTCAACGGCAAAATTAGTGGACAACTAATTTATTCATTGATAGATTGTTAGTGACTTCATGCACTTTTGTTACTGGATTTATTCTTTTTTTATGGCTGATTACAACTTTTGAGTATTTAGTTGTTTAACAAACTTTCTTGGGCACTGCAATTGTTATGCACAAAAAAATATTTTATTGCTGCTAATATTAGTTGAATATTGAACTGAATATTTGTTTAAACTATGTTATACATTCAAATTGTTGTGCATCGAGTGTTCTTGTTAAAGTAAAGGAAATGTATTTTATTGCTGCAATAAATATAAATAAGAGCCATGGTTGGTTTTTTCTTTGCAGTTTTTAATGTGACTAGTGGACTATTGAAATAGTCATCAGTTGCAGTAGGCACAGCTAAATAAAAGCAGTATTTACTATTGTGACAACTCAAGTCATATGTGTAAATGGCTCAAACAGCATATGATTATCAAGGCAACTAGATGCACTTTGTTTTTAGTCAAATGGATGATACAAGAAAATATATTTCAATACATATTAGTAGGGTGACATCAAAAGTGTCTTGGATGGACAAAAAATTAACATCTATTTTTTGTAAGAATTACAAAGTTCTCCAAAGTGAAGTTCCTAAGATATTTTCATCCTAAAATGTATTCAGTGTATACCTTAAACCCTCTATTTTACAACTGAATAATTGGTTAGAAGACAATAAAAAAAAAAAAAAAAATGATCACACCTAAATAGCAAGAGTTTTGAAAAATGGCAGTGTCACAGATGGACAAAGCCAAAAACATCACTGAGGGACAACAAAAGTAAATATCAAATTAAACATTTTTTTAAATTTCAATTATCAATATCATATGCACTTTTTTTTTTTTACATCTACAATATACAAATAATATTAACATTATATTCACACGTATTTTTCAAAGATATATGTATTTATTAATTTTAAACACTATAAGTTTAGAATATGACATAAATAATATAATAGCAAATATCAATGTATTTGGAATAAGTGTAGTTTATTTATAGAGTTTATAAAATGAACCCAGAATGACGGTACAAAATTGTCACTTTACAAACATTCACTCTCATAAAAACTCCTCAATTTTTTTCCACAAATTTTTTCTCATTTCAAAATACATTTTCCTCAGAAGATAAGTAAAGACCTACCCAAAAAATATAAATTGGTGTAGATTATTGTAATTTATTTTTGTGACCAGACGTTAACCTTCCCTTGACTTCGCCCAGTAGTTAGAACTCAGTTGTTTACAATGTGTATTTAGCAGTTAGCTTACTAGTACAAAAACCGAGCTTGTTGTGTTGTGCTCAAAAGCAACGTGAAGACAGTTTCATCTCTATGACAACCTGCATGACAGACAACAGAGACAACTGTAGTTACATGCAGCTAAAGATCCTTCATAACATGAACTGGGCTCTTACAGCTACTGCTAACTATGTATTTAGCTGCTAGCTTACTGGTGCACGAAACTGGGCCTTTACGGTTACATTAACATGGATATTTGGTGCTTTATCAGCCACATAACAGACTAAACAGGCGTGTTTCCATTCAGTTACACGAATATTCACGAGATTTTACATTAAATAAACCATATGTGATGACACTGCTCGCTAATGTAAGCGTCCCCATGCAAGTGGCATTAACGAAGTTTTCAGCATCAAATAAAAACGCAATATGACAACGGCGATATCACTATACAGTTAGTATCTTACCTTTTCTAAGAACTTAAGAAGAACTACTCTTAATCTGCTTTGGTGGCTTTTTCCGAAGATGTGCGACTTCCCAGAGAATGTGGTTTGCCTGCATATTGAACAGTAATATGCACCCATTTACTACTTTGTAGAAACTAAAGCAGTACAAAGTATGGGTATATGGAGCTCAAAACTAGATACTCCGATAAATTTTTGTTATTATTTCTCTATCTGTCTACTCCAGGAAAAATACGAGTTGAAAACACAATAAAACCCAGTCGACTGCAGAGCCACTTCCTGTTCCGGTGTCACGTGGGGCGGTTTTTCTTCTTCGTTTATATTTAATGCGGGTTGAAAACCAGCTTAAATTGCACTGGCGCCACCTATAGAGGGTATTCGTTTACGTCACTCCCCCCCAGGCCATGCCCCTCTAAGTCGGACTGAGTGGCAAAAACCAACCTCTGAACATGACAGAGTGTAGCAGTAAACACAGCAAGACCGGGAAGAATGTGGAATATGAAATAAAATTAAGAACAACTGGACTGGACATGGATCTGTACGAGCTACCAAAGAACAAGTGGTCCACGAACACTGACATGTGGCCCGAAATCCCGTATCCTGACATCCAGATCATGGGTCGTTTTACCTGAAACAAACAAATACACATGGTTTCATCATCACTGACAACCAGGGTCCAAAACTAGAGCAGAACCAGCTGATCCAAAG
>JAPQRP010000030.1:12958055-12969995 GCA_037367295.1 Apogon hyalosoma
TGTGTGTGTGTCTGTGTGTGCGTGTGTGTGTGTATGTGTGTTTGCTGTGTGTATTTGAGTCCAGACTACCAGACTCCATACATAGACAGACCGGGTCCAGGAAATGACTGCCATTATACCAAACGTCCCCTCTGCCTCCGTGTCCCTCATGATGATGGATCTGGTATGTAATGCAGTGGAGATATGGCCTCAGCGCTGCTCCAAACCATCAGTGTTTGGTGTGTCTCTGAGTCCTCACTCATATGTCTCTAACGCTGCTCGCCATAAGTGCATTAGACAAATTCCTGACATTCCTGACAAACATTAATATGTGAACCAGAATTTAATTTGCGTGAACTTCTCCTGACAGCTGGTCTCCAGTAGATGCTGTGATGGCGGGTGAGTCATCAGGCATCCAAGGGTCATACAGAGGCGTCTCAAACAAGCCCCTGCACATCCACACTCACATTCCTGACAGAGGACGACCAGGGGCTAAAGGCGGGGGGGGCAACGCAAAAGGTCATAAACCTTTGGACACCTCAGCGGGACACACCTGCCCTGTAACACAAAGACACAGGCAGGAAGTCAGGATGCCTAACCCTAACCCCAACACCTGGAACAGAAGGTGTCAACGCAGAAGCTGAAGGGGGTGGTGGACTTCAGAGCCTGGTCCAGGACTCATCAGTCACATTCAAAATACCTGATTAATCCCAGAGGAAATCATGTCTTACAGATGCTCCATGCAAGTATATATAAATATCTATATCATAATACCGGAAGGTCTCAGACTGTGTGTGTGTGTGTGTCCCAATTTGGTACCTACAGTTGAGGAATGGTCCCATCTCCACACTAGATATCTTTTTTCTTTAAAATGTCCTTTATTAAAGTCAGGAGAGGCTGATTTAACTCACGTTGTGTCACGTCTCTGCCAATGCATTTGGGTCAGTTTATCCAAGTAGAGTTTGCATCGTGCATGTGCAAATGGTCAGTTGATCCGGTAGTGACAGGCAGCAGAACCAACCCATACAGATGGAAGACACTAAACAGCACGTCAGCCCTCTGGATGGAAATATGAGGACAAAAAAAACCCATGATGGTACAGTCGACCGGCATAAAATATTATACACACGCTACAGGAAGGAGTTTTCTTTTTACCAAAGCACTTCCAGCTTAAAATACCACATTAACGCAAAGCATATGCTTGTCGGGGATTCTGCTAGTTTACCATAACACTGGAAGGTCTCAGAGCATCTGTCTGTCTGTGTATCTGCACGGTTCTGACAAACTGAGAGGGTTTTAACTGATCAATTTGGTACCTACAGTTGAGGAATAGTCCCATCTCCACATTAAGGGAAATGTTCCCACAGCTAGAGAAGTAGATTTATCCATGGGTATTAAAGCTAGTATGTGTATGTGTGTGTGTATGTGTGTGTATAGGAATAGAACAAAAAAAACCCTTCATGCCGTGCACGTTTGTGTTTCCAACTTTCATCAAAAAACACAATTAACTGGACCGCATCGCTCCCACTTTTATGTTGCTTTATGTGGCGTTTGATTAACTTTTAATTGGTTTAATGGTTATTTTAAGACCTCGCTATTATAAAACATGGTGCTTTTCCCCCTTAGACACTGGCATAAGTTCAGTTTTGAACATAAAATGAACTGACTCCTTCATCCAACCAGATTTATTCTGCTGAGACTAATCAAACCCTTAGCAACACTTTTAATGACTTCAACATCTGAGTTATTAAAAGTACTATATGCTTATTTGAATTTTAAAAGGTCACATTTCACACAGGGTTATGACTGCAACCCTGTTAACCCTTAAAGACCCAAAAACATCTACTTTTGATCCACTAATTCTACCAATACACATACATAATTCAGGTAAAATGTAGTTTCTCAGTATTTCAGCAGGATACAGTGTCGTCTTCAGCTACATCCATAGTCTGTGTAGTGAACATGGAAACATCATTGTCTTCTGTAACAGCTGTTCATGTATTTTGACAAATGACGATTGTAGACACTTAGGATCAATAATGCATTTTGATTAAAAAAAGAGTCATGCTTCCTTAGGTTTTCTCTGTTTTGATATAATAACCTGTAAATTTACTGAACTTTTATTTACATCTACATGTTCAGTAAATTAAATATAGGAAAATGCCTGATTTTCACTGAAATAATACAAAAGATAATATTAGAATAAATGGTGATAAATCAATTAATCTGGAAGTCGTCACAATAAATAGTTGTACATCTTAATAAATTAATACCAGAGTCACGATGTGAACTAAACAGTGTTTTGTGATGAATTCATTGGTGATGTTTATGACATTTCAATGTGTGTTTTGGTGAAACGCCATCAGGATCATTTACTTATGTTTCGGAGTTTTATGAGAGGATCAAGGCTCTGTGTTCCATCAAAAGAACACATAATAACTCATGCAAATGCTCCAGAGAAGCTCTGGAATGTTCTTAGTATTAAGGGGAAAATCATCTTTGATTCTTTATATCACAGTACAGCAGAGAAAACCACAAAAACAAACAAGTACTCAGATGCTCAGACTGGATTTTCCTTTTGCCTACTCAGGCAGGTCACACATCTTTGGGTGGTTTGTGAAATGTGTGATTAGAGCTCAATTACGGACGTGTCAGCCAATGAATATTTATAGCAACTAAGGCTACGTTCAGACTGCAGGTGAATGTGGCCCCAGTCCGATTTTTTTGTGCATATGTGACCTGTATCCAATGTGTCAAAGACAGTTTGAACAGCACAAATCCAATCCAGGCCACTTTCATACGTGGTCCTAAATCTGATACGTATCTGATATTTTGCAATGCGACTTCAGTCTGAACGGCCAGGTCGCATTTATCCAACCTTTACGTCATTGAAATGTGACAAACGTCACAATTCTGCGTCCCAGGAGTGTTCTATAAACACAGTGTGTGCCTGGGTGGTCACGTATTATGTCAGGACCTCTTTTGTGCATGTGGGTCACTTCAGGGTCACATTCAGTTCATACTCAAAACTGATAGAAGTCATATTTAATGCGTAATATGAACGAGCACAAAAAAATCTTATTTCACCCCAAAATCCAGATTTTCCATTAAGACCTGCTGTCTGAACGTAGCCTAAGCTGAGCCTGTCCTTCCTCTAGATCATGGTTCAATCAGTCATGAGTTTTGTGTATACAATGAAAACCAAACAAACCCAAACCGTTGTAATAACCGTCCTAATGAGAATCTTACAGGGATCCAACATGGAATATGACATCATCAGTGGTTTTGTCTGCACGTTTTCAAAAAGCATACAATATTATTAAAGCTATACAAAACTGACCAAAGTTGATGTCTGATCACTTCAACCTTTATTGGGTGTGTACCTCCACCTTATCTTGCTGTGAAAAGTGGAAAAAAAAAAAAAAAAAAAAATCCAGCATCTGTTTCTTCTTGTGTCGTCTTTGAGTTCCTTCCTAAGTTTCACTCAAATCATTGCCGTAGGTTTAGTGTAATCTTGCTGACAGATGAATAAACAAACCAACAAACAGATGCTGGTGAAACCAGAGAATCCGAAGGTAATTATTGGAAACTGTGGGATTTGTTTGGAAGTTGTTGCCGTGGGCAACAGATGCAGACAGTTGGATCATCCCTGGATGTGAACGACTCTGGATGAGCTTTTGTTAACATTATGATAGTTATAAGTTTGTCAAGTTTTATTTGTACTTCGTAGTGACTTTCTTTTCAGTTTCAGTCAATGTATTACTTACTTGATTAATTGGTTACTTTTTACAGATATTTTTAAATTGAGGAAATTAAATGACAGAAATACAGTATAATATCCATAACTATGTTTTCATCAGTGTATAATTACATGGAAATAAGAGCTGTGGTGTTTTCTAATCAGAGCTGTTTACATCGACAAAAGAAGCAAATCACCACAATACTGATGTCAGCTTTGCAAGCAACTTTTTTTTGTTTTGGAAACTTTAGTTCTCTTTAAAGAGAACTTTTGGGAAAATGAGAATGCAAATCATAATGCATTTCTATAAACTAGTTTGTAGTGACTAATAGAGGCTGCATTGTGTCATCTGCAGGTGGTGCTATAGGCTACGGTACACAAGGCTCAGAGTAGAAGAAGAAAAGGATTCTGTTGTTTTCCATCTACTATCAGTGTAAGGTTTTTCTTTTTTTTTTTTAAGATAACAAAAACCACCTCAAGTGGGAAAAGTCAGGAAGTTTTTTTCAAATTTTGCCTTTTCCATAAAAATTTTCTGGTACAAATATAGACATTAGATACATTTATGGATGGAGGATGGGGTGCAGTCTGCAACTTCACCACTAGTTGTCACTGAATTTTACACACAGACCCTTTAACTCAAAGTAAAAGGATTAGCATAGGTTAGTAACAACATCTACAAAACATTGTACATTTAAAAAGTAAATATTCACAGGTCAGTATCCACCCACATGAGACAACTAGACAAAACTAGCCGTTGGAAGCAACAGCTAGGGGTATATCCCCAAATGCCCCCAATCCTTAACCAGACAGCTTAGATGTCATGACGTGAGGCATCCCCAGGTCATGACCTTTCATTTGCACTTCATTTGAAGTCAATCAGACAAATAGTTCCAGAGATATGAACAAAAGAGTGCTATAGTGATTTTAAACTTTTGAGCGGCCCCTTGTGGTCAATCTAGAAATGGTAAATCATCCAAAATTGAATCAGTTCTTCCTCTCCATGATATTGATTGATGTGGAAAATTTGGAATTTCTAAACTCAATATTCTTCAAGTTATCATGACATGAAGGATATCCGGTGGAGCCGGCATAGCCGGCGGCGGCGGTCGGACCAAAAACAAAATATCCCCGAACGCAGTTTCGGGGATATAAATATATCAGTGTGTTTGTGTCATTAACTATTAAAATCCAACTGGAGGAACAACAGCTGGAGGAAGTCAAATGGAAATATAAATGAAAGTATAAGTGCACAATGTGCAGACCTGAATCTCACTTTGATCCTTTTACTTAAAAAAAAAAGTTTTTTCCACATCTAGTTTTTGTTGCTTGGCTGTTTTTTGTGGATTACCTGGGTTAGTTGAATGGTCTGATGGATTACCTGGGTTAGTTGAATGGTCTGATGGATTACCTGGGTTAGTTGAATGGTCTGATGGATTACCTGGGTTAGTTGATGGATTATATTTCAGAAACATATAATCAATTCTACATAAACCCAGTGTGTCCAGCCACTGTCACTGATCCAACTTCAATGGTTTTACTGGTGAATAATTGTTGTAGACGATGATGGTGTCTCCATGGTAACTTTGGAGAGTATAGGTGTGTCTGAAAAACACATGTGATGCTGCTGAAAAGATGATAAACTGCATTTTACCTGGATTATCTACATGTATTGACATGATTAGTGGATCAACAGTTATTAAACATTGTACATCAGTAGATGCTTTTGGGTCTTTAAGGGTTAAACTATGTCACTGGAAAATAACGTCTTATTATCTTTTCTCAAATATTCCTCCTTTTGGTTGCACACATTATTTTAATGACTGTTTTCAGACAGTGGAAATCTCAGACCATGACGTGCACATGAGTGACCAGATAATAATGTTAAAACATCTGTCAAAGACGTGACATTTTTCACAAAGAATGCTGCATCACACTGTTGCTTTTTTCTCCAGTGGACAGTCTTCAAATATCCAGAAGTATGTTGCTTCTTTTTACTCACCAGGTTAAACCCTTTAGACAAAAGTGTGTTTTACTGGAGCGGAAAAGGAAAACAGTGGATGAAACCCATGACTCCTAACAAATAAATGAAGTGTTTGACAGGGACAGTGGTGGGTTATTCAGTATATATAGTTGAAATGTCTACTGTCCCAGACCTAGTGTTTGCCTTTCATTTGAGTTAAAGTTGCTCTTCTCTCCCTCCACCTGTCAGTCATGTTGATGAGCTGTCTGCAGTGAATACCTTCTACCCTGAGGCAGACATGATTGGCATCCATAATAGCTGAGATGGAAGGTGTGGGTGAAAACAGGGAATCTGCAGGTAAGAACCAACCCTGGTGTTCACTCTGGTTTAAGTGCAGGTCTTGTAGATGCATGTTTGGCTTTGTGTTCATTTTTTACTGCTTCCTGCCGACTGTTGATGCTGTCACTGCCAGTAACTTTACCACAACACTGACCATCCACGCAGTCAGTATGACTAAAACTCTACTTCCTGGTCTTTTTCAACTTTAACCCTTTATCGGGCAAGTGACTATTTTTGGTAATTTCCATACACATTACAAGACAGTGACAGCAACAGTTCCAGTGAGGACAGTGAGTCAACAGTCTCAGGTCCAATGTGGTCTACAGGGTCTGGAAGGTCCACCTCTGCATGAACAGTGAGTGGACCTGCTTTGTTAGGTACCATGAAGTAATGGTACTAATGTAAGGAATGATGTTGTTTTTTTTTTTTTAATATTTACTTCTTCTATTTTTTTTTATGTGTAAAGAACCAAATATGGTAACTTCATTGACCTTGATTTTTTTTACATAACAATAAAAAAATTCTGAACATTTTTACAAAAGTAATGAAGTATTATTATGTCCTCCAATAACACACTAGGGTTAATATGTACTATTTCTGTATTAAAATATTTATAGCTGGGTTTCCATTACAGTTTTCCGCAAAATAAAACTGATATTTCTAGAATTTCGACAAAGTACAATTTCTACTTGTAGGTGTTTCCACTAAAGACTGTTTGGCTTCTGATGAGTGATTCTAGTAAAGTCCCATCTCGCAACATGTCGTAATACTCGTAAAATACTGTATAGTTCCCACTAGACGCTGGTTTAAGAAAGATGGACACGCTGAGTTTCCTTCCAAACCATTACGGTGTCGGCTCTATAGTGTGGGTTCATCTACTGCTACTGCAGAGACTGTCCTCAACTAAAGAAGAAGGGAACGGAGAATCGTCATTGTGGATCCAGAATTTCCGAATGACCCGGGCAACATTTAGTGAACTGTGTGACGTTATTGAACCTCTGGTGGCACCAGACTTGTCCTGCCCTCTGGAAACAGTTCCTACATAAAAGCCAGTGTATATTGTCGTATACAAACTAGAAGCGCCTGTTCTGAGTCCAGGGTCATAGGGGAGACGTTTGGCCCGAGCAAAACCACCGGGACCAGATGTGTGAAAATGCTCAAAATGTGTTTCCATTACACTTTTTATTTCTCCATTATATTTTTATATCGATACATCTCAAAACCACCTCATGAAAGCATGAAAACTTTTTGCAATCTTTGACAGTTTTTGCTACATTTTGGTGTTTCCATTACCAGTTTTCTATTGCACAATTCACATTTTGCGCATTTTTGAGGGTAATGGAAACCCAGCTTATGTTATGCTTGCTGACTAATGTCGTTACATTAAAACCCATGAAGACCCAGAGCTACTTTAGTGTCCGTTCCCAAATGATTTTTTCTCTCTATTTAACCTTTCTTAAGTGATTTATCACCATTTATTATAATACAGGGTTATTCAAAAAGAATGAACCGATTTCATTACACAATATTTTAATAAAGAAAAGCAATAGAAAACTCCAGCCAAGTCACAAGTATTCGACTCACAATCAGCTTTTATTTCCTGTCTTACAAGTGTTCAATGTGTCCACCACCTGCAGCACGAACAACATCAGTGAGATAAGAGAATTCCTCCCTGACACGTTTCAGCATATCACAATCCATCGAGTTGATCGCTGTTGTTATTCGATGTTTAAGGTCATTGACGTTAGCCTTTCAAAACTTAGAAAACTCCTCTTTCAAATGGTGTGACTCATTCCATGACGATGCTTGAGAACTGAAGCAATGTGTCATGAAATCGATTCATTCTTTTTGAATAACCCTGTATTATCTTCTGAATTTTACAATTCTTTGAGGGCTAACGACTTCCAAAAACTTTGGTCAACGTAGTGACCTTTTCTTTGGATGTCTGTCATCATACAACACCCCCAATCCTAAAAGTAACACTGCACTATTTTAGCCACATCATACAATTTTTCACTGTTTGCATGAAATTTGGCATAAAAATATCTCTAGATATAAACAACATCAAACCAGTCCAATGACATCTATAAACAGTCTGTCAGGTCAGTCTACAACACATTTGGATCCAACTTACTAACTTCTACCAACTGAACATGGAACTAACATACAACATTGTGTTGATGCTGGCATCATGTGCGTCACAATAAGCGTCTGTGTGAAACACAACAGTGGAACCAATGTTTAACAGCAGAGAAATTAAGGAAATGAAGCTTCGATTCACGAAAATTGTAATTGACTATTTTTTTTTTTTTTTACTGAATTGAGTTGATAATCATTTTAGCAAAATTAGATTAGATTAGATTAGATTAGACTTTATTGATCCCATAATAGGGACATTCACTGGTCAAGGCAGCAACAGAATAAAGTGCAAGAAAAAATGTCTAGCATAAAGATAGTGCAAAAAACAAACAATATGAAAATAATATTAATAGTAGTGAATAACCAAACCCTGTACGATATAAGAGTAGAATATATCAGACAGATGAGACAAACATAACAGAACTTGTCTGGGTTAACCTGTAAGGATCCAGAGTCACTTTTGTGGCAGTTCCCAAATATTTTTTTCTTTTTATTTAACCTTTCCTAAGTGATTTATCTCCATTTATTATAATATTATCCTCTGATTAGCCTATTTTGCATTTTTCTATGTTTAATTGACTGATCATGAAGATATTCATAAAAGCTCAGAGTAAAGTCAAAAGCTATTATATCAAAACAGAAAAAAAAAATAGAAGAAAAGGTGACTTTTTCAGTAAAATATAGCCCTAACTGAACATAAACCCAGTGTGTCCATCCACTGTCACTGATCCAACTCCATAGGTTTTACTGGTGAATCAATGTTTTAGATGATGGTGTTTCCACATTCATACAGAGCCTCTGAACGTCCAAATGGGTCAAAACTGATGAGAATGAAACGACGACCAACTGTATTTTACACCAATTATTTACATGTATTGATAGGATTAGTGGGTCAGCAGTTTAGATCAGTAGATGCTTTTGGCTGATGGTGGATGTTTGGGTCTTTATGGGTTAATGTCCTCTGTGATTTCATTGACAGTGGTGGTAAAAACAGCTCCCATGATCCCACACTCCATCACAACATCCACATTTGTGCTTCTTTTAACTGAGAGCCTCTTCACAGCAGGAATTCCATACTGTGTGTTTAAATACCCACTTCAAGCAAACTGAAAGGAATGTAGTGTGTAGGCATAAACCTTTAGTCAAAATATCCTACAGTACAACACATTTAGACTCTTATTTTTAGACGTGGATGTCTACAACATACAGTCAAAACTAAGGTGATGTGCATATGGAGTGAATATCACTGGAATAAGTTACAAAAACATGCTCTTAAGGGAAAACTATCTCTGAGCTAAATCTAGTCAACACTGAAACACTGAACCCTTTACATGTGAATTAAGAAACACACTTGGAAAGTTGAGCCTCCTAAATGGCACCTGTGTTTTTTCAAAGTACGCAACATGTGGATTGGTCACATCATTTTTATCCTGAGCGATCCCTTCCAGAGTCAAGAGTTCACAGAGGATTGATGCATCTCTGCAGCTCTGTCAGACATGTGCTTTTTATTTGGTCGCCAGGCAGTCGGTTGACTTATCATCATAGCAAAACCAGCTGGGAATGCACTTCTGCAGGGCTCTGAGGGGGGTGTTGGCAGCTAGGAACTGACAAAACACACACTTTTCATCTAGGATTCATTAGTAAATGTACTGTTTTGCATTTATGCAGTAGTTCCAAAACTTATACTGTCTCTCTTTGTTTAAAGGCCAATTTCCAGTTGCGACTCAGAAACAAAGGGCTTGGACTAGCAGGCATATCCCACTATGAGAACATTTGAATAGTTCCAACAGTTCCACAGTCATTTAACCTAAATATAGATCTAAAACTTAGGCTACATTTAGACGGTAACAATCTGAACTGAAAACGCAAAAGGGGCTTTGCGTTCTCACTTTTAGTTCTGCGTTTAGATGTGCATTTTTGGGGGGCGATCTGCATGCAGAGACGGACACGCAAAAGTATGTGAAATTTCTTATTCATTGATGTAGTATGCATGCCATCACAGGGAAACAATCTGCCATGTTGTTGTTTTCCTGTGATGTAAACTCTATGTGATGAGAAAACGCAGTTTTGCATTTTCAACCCTTTAGACCAGACCTGGGCATTGCACGGCCTGTGGGCCACATGTGACCTGATTGCTGACCCTGACTGGCCCCCATGAGGTCACTGCAAATTAAGTCAATGCAAATATATAATCATTTTAATAGATGCAACCAATACAATGGCACTACTTTTATTTTGAAGGATCAGCAAATTAATGTTTTGTTAGCACAAACTTTCCTTACTTATAAGGCTTATGCACTGATTGGTTTGTTGGTCAGTTTCAGCCAATGAAGATGCCAGCTAATGCCAAAAAAGAAAGAATGCAGAGATTTTAAGAAGACATGGACTTCTACGTATTTCTTCATTGAAGTCAGAGGTAAAAACAAAACAAAACACTGAGGTATGCAAACAATGTCACGTCCGAACTCAGGTGGCTGAACCCAAATCCAAGAACCACAGACAGAAGTATTAGTAAAACAACAGTATTTATTAATGACACAGGTGAAATCCTGAATACAAAAATCCAAGGGGTGAAAAACTCCAGTGTCCAGGTATCCCAGTCCACAGAGGTACTCTGGATGAGATACAGGGAAACGGGTAGAAAGGTCTGTACCGGTCTTAACTGTTGGAGTCCCAACTAGAGAAAGGCAGAGGATAGTCAGCAGGCAGGCAAGGTCATACACGGAAAGGCAACAAATCTGGCGACAGCACATAAGGGAACAGGCAGAGACAGAGTACCGTTAAAGCAGGCAAAAATCCAAAAATGAGGACTCAGGTCAGGAGGCAGAAGCACAGACAAGGGACAGGTGAAGCTCACGTCAAAAAACAGACAGACTTGGAACAGGAATGCTGGTTGGAAACGCACAAACAAAGATTACAAACTGACACTGACTGGGAGGAAGCACAGGGTTTCTATACACAGAGGAGAGGGAGACAATGAGACACGGGTGCAACACATCAGGGCGAGGACAGGTAATCACACAGGAGGGAAAGCAGGGAACGGGAAGTAAAGACGACTGACAACACAGGAGGAAGACTGGCAAAATAAAACAGGAAGTGACAGACAAACAGAAAAAACAGACTAGTGTCTGGAAGCTGATGTGACAAAGGAAGCTGGATGCATTTATTGTTTTTCATGTAAAGTTAATGTGGTGCTGGTTTTGCACATTTTCAAAATTGTTTTCGCGAATATTCATTGAATAGTTTTATTCTGTGCTCCACATGTTCATTGTATTGTTTCATTTACTAATGTGAGAGTGGAGTGTTTTTAAGATTTCCGCTCTGGAAGGTGGTTTAACTTTTTTGCGTTTTCAACCCCCAAAAACGCTGTTGCTGTCTAAACGAAGGGCACATCTGATAAAATATTTTGTTGTTTTCACCAGAGAGCATTGTTGTGTTAACTGGGCCTTTGTGCACAGGTGTCAAACATATGGCCTGCGGGCCAAAACTGGCCCGCCAAAGGGTCAAATCCAGCCTGCAGGATGAATTTGTGAAATGCTAAAATGACACTGAAGATGTTAACCCTTTTGCCGCCCTCGTCGCATTTTTGCGACGGAGTATGTTGCCTTTTAGATTTCGCTGTTATACTTCATATGACTAAATATCTATGATCCTCCTTACCACTAGGTGGCAGACATGTGTCGTTCTAGCCCAAGTTTTGCCTACTACACTGTTGAAAATATTTCAGGAAGTCTCACTGAACACCATACGTTGCATGCAGCAGTATTGATAGAGACGTGGCGGT
>JAPQRP010000030.1:12997079-13007633 GCA_037367295.1 Apogon hyalosoma
TTATTATTATTATTATTATTATTATTATTATTATTATTATTCTTTGATCGACGTCAGTAAGCGTCATACCAGCACATTTCAGCCCCGTGGACCAGGAGGACAAAGCTCTGAGGGACTTCTGGTTTTCAAAAAAGTCAAACAATAATGTTCCAGGAAAGTCAAGAGTCAGGAATCTCAGTCATTACTTTTATTAGCCCACGACATTTGCCAAAGGTAGAATCTTGTGATATGACAACACAAATAACGTTTACATTTGGAACTTACATTTTCTGTCTTGTGGGGTGTGAGATATTTTACTGGAGCATTTTTTTTTATATCTTGCTTAAAATCCCCTTCACACCCCAATTGCAACCAATTATTTAAATGCTTTACACAAAAATTAAAAAATGTAGTCACCTGTGGAACAGACAGGACCAAATGTAATGTGTGTGTGTGTGTGTGTGTGTGTCTGTATAGGGATCGTAAGAGTGGGGGTAATGGAGGAGGAGGAGACTGGGGCCGGAGCTGGAGCCGGGCGAATTGATGCTGTGCAGCGCTCAGGAACCAGCATTGCGCTTACCAGTATTCTGGAGGTGTGGCTTCGGGGGGATGTCTGAAGAAAAGGTTTGGACTTTTGAATTGTATATTTTGAAAAGGTAGCTTGCTCGAACCAGTTTTCAAAGATCTCCTACCCCACATTTAACTAACGTTAGCTAGATGACAACTTCATTAGCACTGACATAACATTAGGTTAGGCTTGACATTTAAGGGCCGTTTACACATAGCTATCTCCATTTGCACCTATCGTTTACATGATAATAATGACTGTGCCCACCGAAAACGAGGGTTTTGGAAAACTCCGGCCAAAGTGGAGATTTCGGGGAATCTCCGTTTCCCTGTTGGGGTGTATTCAGGTGAAAACAGATGAATGGGCGGCGCACAGAGCCCTTGCATAACAATATTCTACGGCTCTGGCTGCTCACTATGACAAGGAAAGCTCATTAGTCGTTTGTCTCGTATTTTGCATTGTGATTGGCTAACCATGCCGAAGCTTCTCGTTACCTCGCCTTCTTATATAGGCTCATATGAAAGAAGATTTTTCTCTGGGGGGGGGGGGTCTAAATATGACACCAGGCTGCTCAACAAAATACATAACGTTAGTTGAGTCTCCCACCCTCTGATCTGATCTGTGCCCACATGATCAAACCCACCAGGCCCCTGGATGTTTTTTACAACTCGAGTACTGCATTTAAGTCAGTGTAACAGAGGACAGTGATATAACAGAAGGGCTGTTTGCTGGATTTAGTCATTATTTCATGCTCTCAGCTGCTCTACTTCATACAATCTGTCTGGTTAAATGATCGGTGAGATGTTCCACAGATCATTAGAAACACAGTCGGTGTCATGTCGACAGGATATCAGCCTTTGGAGGTAGATGTGGTGAGGGATGGACACACTGGGTTTGATGTGTCCAGGTCCAGGGTCCATCTTATCCAAACTGAACCAGTCATTGCCCAGAAGATGGAGGAAAACAATGACTGTTTGCCTTTAAAGTTGATAGAAGTTGGTAAATGATGTCACCTAATTTGCATAATTGTAAACGTGCATGCAATTGTATGTATTAAAGACAGAAGGCCTTCAACAAGTTACAGCAAAACAGGAACATCTACAACCAGAACATTTGTCATTTTCAGTCGACATTAATAAAAATGGACCTAAAAGAGACAAACAGACCTGGATAAAACACCTGTAATGTTCAGTCTGATGAAAGTGTAAAATGGCTTTATTTATGTTGCATCTGTTAAACTGGGCTGAAGCTGCTCTGTTTCTTGTGGAAATCTTCATCCCTCCTCATCGTGAATGAGTCCAACTCCCGCCCCCTCACGACGTCGAAACCCACAACAAGTGTCCAACCAATGGGAGTCCCGTCAGTGATGTGGAGGGGGGGTGGGGGGTTGGGGGGCCGAGCCACAGAAGGACTAATGCTCAAAGGAGAGAATCAGGACCACTTTACTCCCCACCAGGGCTGTTGTTTTTCTTCTATGCCCTATTTGTTTGCACTCCTGTGCGCATAAGGACTTGTGCTCCTCGACCCGACGGACCTGGTCCATCAGCGCACGGATCCGAGGACTAAGCCGCTGCGGAGTTTGGGTCGGAAACCGACAGAGAGAAGGAGAGACGGACGGAGAATGTGGGAGTGGGAGGCTGTTCACGACCGATGGAATGAGCCGCAGTGAAAACTCTCCCGAACTTGTGGAAAAACTTTGTGCCGGTGCCTCCTTCCGTTTGGTGGGTTTCCAGATAACTTTCCGGCCCGGTTCTGGTTATGTATGGATAAGGGGAGGCCGGCTCTGCTCTCCGGCTCAGACGGACCGGCGCTGACGGGGTTACGGGTTGGAACCGCGGTTACGCAGCGCAGCGCCCGCCGGTGGTCGGACGCGCACCGCCGGGCCTCTCCTCCATCTGCCTCCGCGGAGAACCAGCACTAGTCCGAGCTTTTCACATATGACTCTGGGCTGAGTTCGGCCGTTTTTTGGAGCCACAACAATGGCAAACTATGGCGCAGCGGCGCACAGATCCGTGTGGCCGCTCGGCGCCGTGCTCCTGTTCTTCGGATACTTATCCATGGTGTCTCCGTCCCACGGTCGGCGGCTCATCTGCTGGAAGGC
The DNA here is from genome assembly GCA_037367295.1 of Apogon hyalosoma. Lineage (NCBI taxonomy): Eukaryota > Metazoa > Chordata > Actinopteri > Kurtiformes > Apogonidae > Apogon > Apogon hyalosoma. The sequence continues at coordinate 12,999,728 of JAPQRP010000030.1, forward strand.
CATCATGAACTGCCAAGCCGAGCCCGAGTGCAATTACGCATACGAACAGTACACGCGCGCGTGTGGCCCGGTTCTAAAGGGGGAGCGGAGGAAGTGTCCCAGCCACTGCATCTCCTCCCTGGTCCAGCTCAACCTGACCAAAAACGGACCGGCTCTGGAGGACTGCAGCTGCGCCCGGGACTCGGTGTGCACCAGCACCAAGCGGGCCATCGAGCCGTGCCTGCCCCGGACCACCAGCACCGGATGCACCGAAGCCCGGCGCCAGTGCGAGAGGGACGCGCAGTGCAGCTCGGCCATGCACGATTATCTGAAGCACTGCGGGAAACTGTTCAGCGGAGCCATCTGCACCAACGCCTGCCGCAACGTGATCGCCAACATGCGCAAGATCCCCAAGGGTCAGCAGCTGGACACCTGCATGTGCGACGGCACCGAGAGGGCCATCTGCGAGTTTGTCAAGGCCAGTATGAAGACTTTATGCTTCGACTCTCCGGACAGAGAGGAGAGCAGCGGGTTCCGGAGCGACCCGGACAGCGAGGACGACGACGACGACCCGGACCCGGACTACATGGAGGAGCCGGAGAGCGGAGGGGCCACGGCACCGGGGGCCCGGTGCGCCCTGACCCTGATGGCATCCATCTGGACTCTGCTGGCCCTCACAGAATCATAACCTGGACCCGACTAATGTCTGGATATTAAAGACAGGCCTGGTGTGGACCGAGACCAGAAACCCTGAAGGATATCAAAGCGGGATATGTTCTATGCAAATGAGACCAGAGGTGTGTGTTTGAAGCTGCTTCTCTCCTCATCAGATGCTTTGCTTATGTGATAAACTCATTTAGATGATTGTCCACTTGTCTTTGTCTTTCAGTCACAGACTCTGACAGGACAACACTTTGAGTTTATATATATATATATATATATATGTATATGCACTGCCAATCCTCTTTGAAACAGATATGAACTATTTTTGTACAACAGACGTTACCGTCGGTGTCAGACTCTGATTTACAAGTATTTAATGCTGGAATCTATGAACTTGTAAATACAGTCGATTAAACAGTAATTTATTACCACCTAGTTCCATCCAAATGTTCATCATGTAAATAGAAAATTCCAGCTTTAAAGGGAAGTTCTTTTGTGTTTTCTCTTCAAAGATCATGTACATTGTATATATGTTTATAGCCTATATAGATTTTTTCAGAGAATCCTCTATGTTTTAGGCTATGAGATGATTTATTTACTGTGTAGAGAAAGAAATGTCTAAATCCACTGTATGATTGCCTTAATGATATACTTTTATAGAAGGCATAAAGAAAACTTGAAGATAATATTATCTTGACTGTGAGTTATTTGTTGATCTGAAAATCGAAATCTTGACAGTGTTGTGCCTCCATCCGATGGAAATGTCACATAATTTATAGTGATTTTATAGCATTTGTCTCTCAGTCCATTAAAGTTTATATAAAGACAAAGTTTTTTATAATTAGCATAGTGACAGAAAAGCAAACGGATGCTTTTGTAAAATCAGATGGTATTTGATCTGTTTAAGTTACAGACGTTTGTAACGTGAATTCACACAATCAGTTAAGAAATAAAACTATGGAAAACGGACCAAATGTAAGGTGTGGAAATGTTTATTTTGCAGTTTTAGGATCTTAATCTTAAATTAGTGTTAAGGTCAAGTGTGGATGAAATGGGTGATCTGTTCCTCAAAGGCTGGCTTGTGACCCTTAGGTGGGTCCATTTGCATTTCAAAAAGGGCTCAGTAAGGTGTAGTTTTAATAGTATTTTTTTTCTCTTTTTTTGGATAATTGTATTAAATTATATTAGATTAAATCTAGAGTGAGAAACATCAAAGCCTGTAAACTCTGCATAAATGCACTGAGTTTGTCTTATTTTCTCCCGTATGTCATGACTTAAAGCATGTGATTGGTTAAATCTGTCTTTCCGAACAGGTCATTTGTGTAAAAATTCACTATTGGTCACGGTTCATTGAAATGTTGTGAACTGGGTTGTGATAGTTTGTCATTTTTAAGGAAACTGGACCCAGAGAATATTAGGTAAATATACTGAAATACAACAATTTTTGGATTAAACTGCTGGAATTCTTAAATCCTCTTAAATAATTGTTGTAAAATCATCTCTGATCATCATCCAGTTGAAGTCTTTGTATTCCCTTTCAGTCTGACGGATTATTTAGACGTGAGTTTTCTTTTACAGAGGTATTAGTGCAGGTCGGTACAGTCCACATGCTTTCCTCCAGCTGTGCTTTTAACTTTTACACTCCTTTATTTTGTTTTTGCAGTGCTGTGCCTGTATGAGGTCTTAATGGGCTCCTTTCCTCTGTCGACTGATGGCCTCATGACCCTTTATGTCTTGATTTAGTCAACTGTTGTCTAAAGTCAGTGTCCCCATAAATCAGCCAAACACCCAGTACTAGTATCAGCGTCCACAGCCAGTGCTCAGTATTATAGATAGAGATTTATTATTATTATTATTATTATAAAGGATATGAATTCAACAGTTTATGAACAGACTTATCAAGCACTTTATGTAGAGAAAGTCTAATCCTTTCCCCGTCTCTTCAGGGGCTTTAAATCAATGGTTTGATGCAAAATGTTTTATTAGGGAGGGGGGGCGTCCAAGGGCCCTCCAGCTGAATGGATGGAGGAGAAGTCGAGTGGCATCTTTGTCATGGAAATGTTAAGCACATAATAGTTGTGGAGCACAATAGGAGGCACTTCATTCTTTCAGACGGGGCTGACACCTCTGGAGAGCAGAGCGGCAGGGAAGCATGTGGGAACGATCCGCCGCCGCCTCCAACTCTGCAGCCAGAGAAAGAAGACGAAGCAGAGGAAGAAAAAGAAGAAAGACGAAGAAAACACATGACAGGTCTGGCAAAAGAAACTCTATCCTGGATCGGACACAGATTCTTTTGTGCCAGTGTTTCTGTCAGATTTGCTTCTTCGGGATTTTTACTAAAAAGTACAAATGTCATTGATTCTAAATGTGTTTTCTACTCAGACTAAAAACGTGCACTGAACACTATTAATTACACTCTGCAGTTTGTACACTAGAGCAAATCAACTCCCCTGTCAAAGACCCAAACAGGTACTACAAAAAAAAAAAAACATACTGATTTCAATTCAGTTTTATTTGTAGAGTCAAATATCTCAACATGGTCACCTCACAGGGCTTTGCAGAATTTGTTGAAAATGAAAATAAGAAAACAGTCAAATAATTAGTTTTTAATAAGTTCTAAAGTATTGAATAGAATAAGTTCTATTTAATAAGCTCTAAAACATTAAACCTGTCGATGTTGGAATAATTCGGGTCAAATACAGTTTTTCATCTGTACATGGTCATCAGACGTGAAAACACTGTCATCTAATGAAACACTGATTCACCAGTAAAACCCATGGAGCTGGATCAATGACAGTGGTTTTAGACACTTGTTTATATGTTCAGTTATTGATTGATTAATTGACAAAGTCATGTTTTCCTCAGCTTTCTCTGTTTCTGGTATAATAATACAATAAATAATACATAATAAAATAAACCTCAACTGAGCTTGAATGAACATCTACATTATCAGTGAATTAAATATAGAAAATTCAGGATTTACACTGAAAAAACAATACAGAGGATAATATTATAATAAATGGTAAATCACTAAAGAAAAGTTAAATAGAGAGAAAAAAAGTTAATTTAGGGAACTGACACAAAAGTGGTATTTGGGTCTGTATGAGATAAAAAAAAAAAAAAAAGGGGGAAGATTGGAAATGAAAGACCTGCAAGTGTCGGTGCTGAATCTGAGGAACCTCCTCTGCCTCCCCCTCCTCCTCTTCTCTCCGTCTTTCTTTTGCGTCTCCCATTTGTTCAGTCAGTTTTCAGTTCTTAGAAAAAGCCCAGCGTGCGTTGATTAGGCTTTAATAATGAGAAGTGTATGAATGGATGAATGAGATGCAGAAAGAAAAAAAAAATCACACAAAACTGTCATAAAAAGTTGTAGAAAAACACTGCGTGGTGAGTATTAGAATCCATGGGAGGAGAGGTGAGGGTTTAGGTTTAGTAAAAATAGAAAATATGAGGCTGTTGCTGGAGTTAGATGGAACAAAACAGCTGCAAAGGAGGCTGGGAAATATGTACAGTTGTGTGACGCCACGGTGCTGGTAAAAGGTCCTCCCGTAGGGTTTGTGTGTGTGTGCGTGTGTGTGTGTGTGTGTGGGGGGGTTCTGGCTTTAATTTCCAAACTGTGTGTGTTTGTGTTCCAGCTCTTTGAGCGTGTGTCAGGTATCTCTGCATCGACTCTGCTTGGCTGAGCTTCGTTCTTTACTTCCACCCCCAAAAAAAGCTTTGGTGTCGAACAAAACGTCCCACATTCAGCCCACGCAGACGCTTCACCCTTTCACCCCCGACACATCACATGGACACTGTTTACAAAGGTGCAGCTCTCTGCGCTAAAACTCTAGGTGGACCAGTGAATGCAACAAAATCATCCTTGTTTCCTATTCCCTGTTTTTATTCTTCCTGTTAAATGTATCTAAGAGCTCAACAGCATTAAAGTATATTTGTGTCACAACTAGTGGTCCAATAATTACAGTACTTGATTATTATGTAATGTGGAATACCTGACCTTAGGCCTAGTTTTCCTTGCAGTGTTTTCACTTAAATCCTGGCATCGGTGATTTTCTTTTTTTTTTTTTCTTCATGCTTTAGTAAACAGAAAATGTATATGGAACCCTTTCAGCGGGAGCTTGTTTTCCTTTAAACAAATCCCTTAATTTAAAACTAAAACACATCCTTTTTCAGCTTCAGCGATGACATGAATGTAACGTATGAGTGAACACTGTGGTGGTTGTAGAGTTCATAAACAATATATAGAAGGTTACAAGTTAGCCTATTGCACATATCATCATTTATGAATAAGGTTATTTATTTGGTCATAAGAACTTTCTAAATTATTAATATGTTAAATCTTTTTTTTCTCCCATTTACCTATAATGGGCGAAATTTCACACGTCTATAAAAACATCGATTTTGTTTCAGTTTACTTTAAACTTGGCACATATATAGAGGCAGTTGAAATGCTGACATCAGCACATGCATAGACACGATGACATCAGCTGGATCGATGCCAAAATAAGGTACAATACATGCGAGGTGTGGGGTTTGTTGTGCCTGGAACCACTCGTTGACTACGAGTTACTTTCATGTCAGAAAAGTTGCTAAAAGTAGCTTAATTTGTTGTTAGGTGCTTTAAAAAGAAGTTATTTGGGTTTGAAAGTTGCTAAATCTAGTAACAAAGGAGTGAAGTTAGTATCAATGAATGATGTGTTGGTTGGTTCGAACCGATTTCATAACCTGATTATAAACCATTTATTAATCCTTTATTGCAATACAAACACGTGTCGATCAGCACCAGCAATTTAGTTCCCAAAATGCAGTCAACAGGCTTATTTCTCTACCAAATAAACAAAGATATTTATTAGTTTGTCTTTTCGACTTTTACTTGTATTTTATATTGATTGATTTTTTTTTTTTTTTTTTCCCAAGTTCAAACACTTTTCATGAGTTGAGACAACATTAAAGGACTGATGAACAGTTTCAGGCTCTTTCCATACGAAGATTAATTTTTGTATCATTTAGGCCTTTTCAGTCACTGAAACCGCAACTTTTTGAAACCTGGTCCCTGAGTGAATAAATTTAAAAATGCCGTTTTCCCTTTTTTGTCTGTATGACCAAACCACAACTTGTATAAAACAATGATGTTATAGCCCCACCTCTCTAACCTTTCAGCCCAGATAAAAGACACCACTTCACAACAACAACAATGGCGGACCACAGAGTAGTGCTCGTGCTACAACAGCTATTGAGCTTATTGGAAATATTGAATCCAAATCTTCAGCTACTCTTTCATTACAATGAGCAACAAACAACCATAGCTAATAATATTTGCTACATGTTCTTGGATCTCCCGTGGAGAGGGGCAACCAGGAGGGCAACCAGACCTGGTAGAACCAAGTAAGATTTATGTGCATGCCCCACGTCTTCTCCGTTTTTTGCTAGACCATTACGACGCCACATACAGGCCTGGCATTTGTCTTACATCGTTTTCAGTCATTTTCAATGGTTTTGTGTGGAAGCAGACATTTTCTGAAATGAATTGTGTTTATGGAGCACATTTTTGAAAATGACAAAGAAAAAGTTCAGATAGGAAAAGATGCGGTTTTGTGTGGACATGGCTTCAGTCATTTAAAAGCATTTTTCTTTGTGCCATTCTATGCGTCGCCTCATAGGGTTGGAGTTATATGAGTGTTTGTCATATGGTACCAGTTCAGGTCATTAACTGGTTTCCTCCAACCCCAGATTTCTCACAGGCCTTTGTTTTGGCCTCGGCTCCATGAGAGCTTGTGCAGAGAGTGATGTAGAAGTGGTTGGACAGTTGGAATGGCTGAGACGGAGGAGGACGCACTGAGATGGAAAGTTCATTTGAAAGGATTTGGACTAATCCCCTGCAGTGACCACAGGGTGTTGGATGGAAGGGGCTCCACCTCTGCTCCCTCTGAGCTCCGGCCATCACATCGGTTCCAAAGGTAAGCTGCTCCTGTCGGCTGTTTTCACTGAGCTCTGGTTAATGGAAGCGTGGGTCTGACTGGTGGAAGTTCTCCAGAGGACGTTGGTCTCTTCACGTTCTGAATCCACGCCATTGGACGGAGACGCCGCCGCCACGGCCAAGCGCAGAGCATTGATTCTGCATGTGTCTCATTATCTGTTCTGCCGCCGCCTGAAGACGTTGCAGAAAGCCTGGTTGTTTTTCTCTTTTCTATTTCAGCTGCCACTTTGATTTCATCATGCAAGACCTCTGCTGAGTCCACCAGCCTTTGAAATGAGAAACAGGCCTGTAATCCAGTTACTGAAGCTGCAGGCCGACTCGGCGGGTCCTGAGAGAAAACCTGCAGCACTAATCCTACTGTCACCAACACAACAAACCCTCTGGTACCTGAGCGTTAGTGGCAGCCATCCCATAAACGCCCCGGTTCAGAATGGTACTGCTGACTGTTTCACAAAGAGGGTCACAAAGTGTTGCACTGATTTTGTTGGTTGTACCGATGTGTTTCTACAGCCAGTGTAGTTTTGGAAAAATCAAAAAGACTGTACAAAAAAAACAGATCCTCATAGTTCAGCTACACAGGTTTAGAAAACATCTTTTAAACAGATTTTTTTTTAAAGAAATAAAGCTATGTGAGTTAAATGACCCTTTCCTGTGACAAAAACACCAGCTCCCATGATCCCACATTCCTTTATACTCATGTAGTGAAGGTTTAAAGATGCAGGAGCTGAAATCAGGGGAAAAAACACTAGGATTTGAAAATACTCACATTCAATCAATCAATCGATAAATTATTTTTAATATAGTGCCAAATCATAACAAAAGTTATCTCATGACACTTGCCATAAAGAGCTGGTCGAAACCAGACTCTCAAGCCAATTTACAGAAACTTAACAGAATCCTCCAGGAGAAAACACATGATGACAGCGGAAGGAAAAATTTCCTTTTAACAGCAGACCCCGACTCTGGAGGATGGATGACTGTCAGGACCAGTAGGGGTTAAAGACAGAGATTCTCATTCTCCAGTTCATTTGTCTGTGTCCGAATGAAATATCCTTAGTGCCATTAAAAATGCACAGACCAGAATAATATGTATATTTGTAATATATTAAATGAATTGGTTTAGGGTTACCTTCATATTAAAGAGGGAAGTGTTGGTCATTAAAGAATGAATTGTTGACAAATTGTGATCAACTGAACAGGTTTATTCAGTCACTGAATACAGGTACTCAGAAATTGAAAATGTCATCATTCAATATGGAGTGTGTCCACCTCTGGCTTCCAAACAAGCAG
>JAPQRP010000030.1:13069451-13080803 GCA_037367295.1 Apogon hyalosoma
GGGAGGAAGCCGGAGTACCCGGAGAGAACCCACGCAGACACGGGGAGAACATGTAAACTCCACACAGAAAGGTCCCATCGATTGGTGTTGGAATTGAACCCAGGACCTTCTTGCTGTGAGGCACGAGTGCTATCCACTGCACAAAAAAAAAAAAAAAACAGATTCTTGAAAATCCTTTTTGCAGTGTGCAGTGGGAGTTCATCTGAAGATCTGGGCTGAGGTGTGGGCTGTATTAGTGTTCAGTGTGAGTTTGGGTGTTTTCTCTGTTGGGTTTTATTTCAGATGTAGCTCAGGTTGTGAACTGGTGGAATATTTAAAGTTCACCAGCCTGCTGATTGGTACAAGGGTCATAGTGGATTCACTGTGTCCAACTCCTCTGTATTTAAGTATCTGTTTCTGTCCTAAAAGTCTCTAGATGTTGCTAAATGATGTCATTGCCTAATTTACATAGTTGTAAATGTTCATGTAATTGTAATGAATGATGTAGGACAGAGGAATAAGATTATGTTAGAGACAAAAAGTGAGAATAAAAACAGCTTAAATATTTTTCAAACTTCAAACCACAACTTGTACTTGTAGTTAAGTGCCCTCACAGTGTAGTATCCGTGGTGTTAAAGTAAATAATGTGAAAATGTCTCCATCAATGAAAGTATATGAACTTGCTCAGTGGTAGATTATTGTGCTCGACAACAGCCGGAGGTGAATGTGTTCAAAATGAGTGGACGGAGTCAGTGGCGACTGATTTGGCATCAGGGTCGTACAGTGCAGAGTAATGGAAACTGTGGCTAACAGCTCTTATTCACTGGTTTAATGAAGAACAAGGTGTTATTCCCTGTGGGGAGAGCAGGAGTAATGGGGCTTTGGCTTTGCTGTAATGAGGCTGTTCGATTCACGCCGCGGCTGCAACAAACACTGGCATGAAAGGAACGTGCACTGATTTACAGTATATGGACTTCTGTAACATAAGGAGTGTGTTAGCAACGGAAAAGCATGTCTGCTACCTATGCACAGAACACATTAAAATGCTGATTTGTGGCAAAAACATAGTGGTTTTAAGGTGTCAGGGGCTAATGACGGTCCATCTGCTTTTACTGTCGCTGCAACCCAAGACTGTTGAACTTTCTTTAACACCTGTTCAATAAAATGTGTCACAGGGAATTTGAGGGAACTATCCAGCTGGACTGATCTGAAAAGGACATCAGAACATGTGCAGGTTGAGATGATTTAGGAACCTTTGACACTGTTTCCATGCCAGGGTTAGATTTAAGTTTGGAACAGAAGAACTGTATGACCAAAAATACTCAAGAAGAGGTAGTCCACTAGTGGATGGGGCACCTCACGACAGTGCACAAGAGCCTTCCCCATAAGGTAAGGTAAGATATTAAGACAATTTTGTGTCTTTATTATGCAAGCAAAGGGAAACAAGGCAAACAAAAAAAATATAGGTTTGAAACCAAAAAAAAATCAAGATTTGACAACAAAAATGAAGGTTTCAAAATTTTTAAGCTTAACAAAATTGATTGTGTTCTCATTTTCTTTCATTTCAAATCTGAAACTTCTGCTTGGAGGCCAAAATGTTTTGTCATTTTAAAAGTTCTGTTTGTGAGTCCAAAGGCTTTACACTTCTAAATCTTTTGCAAATCATAAAGTTTTGGTTGCGAGTTCTAGTGGTACTTCCTTCTGTGTCAAAATCTTTTGCAAAACAAAAACCTTTGCTTGTAAATTAAACTGAACATGATGAGTGGGATCAACATGAGCAGAAGGGGTGGATTTCTATTGGCAGCTAGCTTCAGACTGACAGTGTACGTAGTGCCTGGTCGTGCTGCCAACTTGAACACGGTGGGAACCGCGGTAGGAACACAGAGCCCCGGGGCGGCTCCCTGACGCACCCTGGCTGTGCGCCAGATGCAGAACCTGGCTATGAGCTGGGGTTCTGCCTGACTGTGTGCTGGAGCCCTGGTGTGGCTCGGAGTGGAGCCTTCTCTAAACTTTTGAAAGCACATGTCCAACTGTTCAGTGTTTCAGTATTTACAACACAACATGCTGTTCTCTAACAAGGTGATTAACCACAGGCATCACAACAACAAGTGTCTACTAAATGTTCTGGTTCAGTGACAGTTGGTATTGATGTATACAGGGTGTGATTTGTTGGGGGAGATCAACCTCCCTCTGGTTTTTACATCTCTACTTCTACTCAATGAATTTCATCCTCGGGAGAGAAAACCAACCAATTGAAATAACAGGCAGGTTTTGACTAAGTTTTCCTAATCCTATATCCTACATCACTGGTATTAACATACACCTGAACCGATCTGTCAGCAGTCTCAGAATTTGCAAATGTCCCCATGCACTGGGGCGCCGTAAAAGGTGGGCGGGGGGTAAATGTGACAAATTCACAGGGCCCAGTATTTGTGTGTCCAGTGGATACAGGTTAGAGGTTGTGAAAACTTTGTTTAAGATCTGCTATATAATAGAGGAATAGAACCCGGGAGTTGGACGTTGAAAGTATGTAAAGTTTCACTTTTGTTTCACGCCAGCATCAGTTACATTAGTTATGGACCGCACCCCTATGTATATGTGCATAACATCAATCAATATCACATTATCTATTTGGAAATGAGTAATTTCTATACACAGTCCTTCACTTTCAGTGGGCCAACTATAATTGGCCAGATGACTATCATTATGAATAGAAGGATTATTTTAATACTTGATGAAATTTAGTTTAGTTTAGTTTAATTTGAATCTGCAACAAAAAATGAAGCATATACATGAAAACAAAGTATGACTTCATTTGCATTTTCGAAAAGGAGTGGGAGGAAATATAACTTATTTAATCCCACCCCTTTTCCACACAACAGTCCATCATTTAGCTTCCTATCAACATAATATTTGAAAAATCAAGTTCTTTGGATCAGTTAACCTCACTTATCATCACATGCACATATACATACATACAGCGGTGGGCTGTCAGGGCCTGCAAGGCCTTCTCTGGTAGCCTAAAAAAAAATATCTCAATTATAGAATGATGTTAATGATATTTTATCCCTGAATACTTATCAAAAAATTCCAAATGGCCTGTCTGCTTCCTTTCATAGCTTTTCCCCTGGTTGTGCTGCTTCCAGACATGTATTTTCATATCAAAGCTTTTAACCAAACACATTTCAGCCATCATCTGTTGCCAGGCAGGGTCAAAGTTAAAGAAGTCTGCCTGGAGGCCTTCAATATCAGTTCAGCAGGCCCTCTAGCAAAAAATAAGTGTCGATGATACTGTTGCTTCAACCAATCAGACTTTGAGTTGGCGACACCAAGGCCCTCTAGCAGGCTGCGGTGACGTCAGCGTTTTCACACCCTTTGATTGGATAGTCAGAGAGTATAGTAGCCAAAGCTAGCAAACTGCATCTGTAGTGAGCTGCAGAACAGAAGTATAGTTTTGTTGATTTAACAGCTGTTTTGTCAACCCACAATGGCTGAAGGAGGAGAAGAAATAGATTTGGTTGCAGATTTATTGTCAAAGCCATTTTCAAGATGGACTTTTCAAGAAAAGCTGGACATCATTAAGAAAGGTCGAACAATTCTGAAGCTAGCAAGCCTGTGACAGCCAGGAAAAGGATGTGTCTGTCACTTTCAGTCCACTAACTATGAGCGGTACCCCTGGCTAATAATCACTGCTATTGCTGAAGTGATGGGAGAAGAAATAAGAAGCGAAGTTATGTTATGGTGGATGAGACGATAGACACGAGTAACGCAAGTGCAGCTCACTCTGGTCCTGCGTTACATAAGGGGCACAGGTGTCAAGGAGTGGTTTGTCAGATGTGAAGATGTTACCAGTGGGAAGCCAGCCAACAGACATTTTCAGCCCTAAAGTGAATTAAAACTTATTCCAGAAAAACGACAGGGCAGGCTCAACTTTCAGCATTCACTTCGATGGCGATAGAAAAGGACTTCTTGATGGAACTGAAGCGCATGGATAATCTGTACGATGGAGTAATTGAACACTATTTGAGGAAAGAAAGGAGATGATTTTGTGTACAAATAATCAGAATTTTTGGTGAATAAAATGTTGCTATTTTCCTAAATACTATTGCAAGTTTATGAGGTTATTATTGATGCTTTTTTATATGTGTCGTAGCCGTAGCTGCAGTAGAAGGAGACTTGAGCACCCCGGGTTTGTTTATTCAGTAAAGGCGTCTATTGTGGCTACACGAGTTATCTATCTGCGATGCAATGGCTCTTTATACTGCATTTCTGCATAATAAGATAGTTCTTATAACCCTAAAATAGTTATTAAGGGGTGGATTGAGTCAGATAAGCACTACTGAAGGCTTAGGTGTAAAATGCACAGCCCGCCACTGCAGAAAAGTAAAAAAATTAATACATACATACATACATCCTTGAAGGCAACACAAAATGAATGCACACTAAAGTAAACAATAAGACAACATGAACAACAACAGCAATCAAACAAAACATAAACAAATCAACACACACACAAACTAAAAAAAAAACCCAAACAAACAACCAAATCAAAAAACAGTCCCATGTGTTCATACTCAAACACCTTCTTTAATTTTATACTGCATATAGACCATCTCTTTAAACCTCTTTTTGAATTGGCTGATGTTTGAACGTTCTTTGAGCTTCACCTTCCGTCTGTTCCATACTTTTACTCCACAAACTGAAGCACAAAACCTTCTCCTTGTCATTCTCACTTTCAAAGTTTTGAAATTATGTTGTCCTCTTAATTCATAACACCCCTCCCTGAATAATTATTGAATATTTCCTGGTAGTAATTTGTTTTTTGCTTTGAAAAATATCTGAGCTGTCTGAAATTCTATAAGATCTTTAAATTTTAACAATTTCAACTGTAAGAATAATGGGTTTGTGTGATCTGTGTAACCTGCCCCATGAATGACTCGTATTGCTTTCTTTTGCAAGATTAACAGATGTATTGTAGTCATGTAATTATTAGCCCAAACCTCTGCACAGTATTGTAGGTATGGTAGTAAAAGTGAACAGTATAACATAAGGAGTGATTTCCGACCCAGGACCTGCTTTGCTCTGTTAAATACTGCTTTATTTTTTTTTGACTCTTTGGTTTGTACATGTTTGATCTGTGATTTCCAACTGATTTGGTTGTCGATTATCACCCCCAGAAATTTGATCTCTCTAACCTCCTGAATATTTTCTCCATCCAATTGAATCCCTACTTGCAGTTCCCTCCTGGAGCTCTCAAAGAGCATCCATCTGGTTTTGCTCAGGTTTAATGATAATTTATTTCTGTTGAACCATACCTTTAGTTTACTTAGTTCTGTATTTATGTGTTGTATAAGGATCTTCAAATCACTTCCAGAACAAAAAATACTTGTGTCATCAGCAAATAGGACAAGCTTCAATACTTTAGATACCCTACATATATCATTAATATAAAGAATAAACAGCTTTGGGCCCAACACTGACCCCTGGGGGACGCCACAAGCAATGTCCAAACACTTTGAACTATGATCACCCAACTTCACCAACTGTTTTCTTTCGGTTAAGTAACTTTTAACCCAGTCCAGCGCTGTTCCTCTGATACCATACCGTTCTATTTTATTAAGTAATATGTCATGATTTATTGTATCAAAAGCTTTTTAAGGTCAATGAATACTCCATCTGTGTGATGTTTTGATCGACTGAAGTGGTGGTTTCCTCTACTGAGTCTATTAATGCTAATGAAGTTGTTCTGTTTGATATGAATCCGTATTGACATTCAGTAAGGAGTTTATGTTTATGAATTTGTCCAACCCAGGCGTGTGCCGTCCATATGGGCAGGTGGGGCAGTGAACTACTTGCAAATGCATGCTCCCAAAAAAAATAGTTCCTCCATAAATCCTTGCTCCAAATCTATTTTTAATAATATGCACATCACATTAACTATCTACAGTTTCTGTAGGCTTTTTCACTATTTTTGGTCTGTTGACATCAAATTTTGGATGACGGTGGTGATTCTAGTTGAGTTTAACGTGTCCTTCAGTGTTGGGGCAGGGCAGCTCAACGATCGTGTTCCTCCATATATTTATCGCATAACCCTGCAGGCTGCAATAGGGATTTCAACCCGTGCTAATAGAGGACTATATGGTCATAAAGTAGTCTGCCCCATGGTCATTTTGTTGTTGTTTTAACTCAAAGTATTCCACCAATATGTTTAGTTTCTTTATGTGATACAGATATGGCGAGTGGTGTTGCATTGGCGATGAACAGCGTTGAGTTTCTGTAAAAAAAAACCTTTTGAGAGGTTAAAACTGGAAGAGAAGTTAGCCATGAAATAACTTGGACCAGAAAGACTGGACATAAACATTGTCCAACAAACGAAGGACAGGGGGAAAACTTACAAGTTAAGTTATGTTCGTTGATGTTGACTTGCATTCCGTGTGGCCTGGTTATAGTAGCCTATCTACTTTTTACTTTTCATTTATTTATTTGCAACATACTTGCTCCTATGTCGTGTATAGACTATTGACAGAAAAAAAACATGAATATGAGATTATTCGGATGGAATTGTTTAAGCACAGGCTATAGCCTATAGATCTTCTGTTTGTGAAATTACATTATCCTACATGATTACTTTGGTCTAAAGGCCCAATCAGACTTTTATTTCTTTTTTTTATACATTTATTTGCTTGATACAGGAAGGTGAGTCAACAGAGTGCGTGTTGCATCAATTTGTGTTTTTAAGTTTAATAAACTTCAAAACTACAAGCTCTTAAAGCAACAAGATGACTTCACTTAATTAAGCTGAGTCAACTAATGTTTTTTTTTTTTTTTTTTACAGTGTATGATGAATTGTAAAAACTGGTAAATGGTTACTGATGTCACTAATTAATAATCCACTTTTTGTGTTGTGTATGATATTGTTTGGAAATATATTGTCAATTAGAGTGGCACAACGGGATGTTATCCTGGTGGGTCTTGTAATTTTTGGATGCAGATTCATACTGTACATTGGATTAATGAAATCAGCGGTCATATGTTTATTTAAGTTAAGCAGGTCAATATTGAAGTCTCCACATACGAATCTTGTTTTATGACATCTCCATCCATCCTTAAACAATTCAATGCTGGAACCTGGTGTCCTGTATATATAGTTAATGATTATTGGTTAATTTTTTTCTGTATATATTTCAACTGTTATGCATTCAGCTATATTACTAATCGCAGTTGACATACCGCCCACCACCCTGGCATTCAGATCTTTATTCACAAAAATTGGCACTCCACCTCCCCTTTTATTTTGTCGATCCATGTGAAAAAATTTGTACCTTTCCAGTTCAAAATCTACCCCTTTTTCTGTGTCGATCCTTGTTTCTGACATTGCAATGATGTTAAATGGCTGTGTAAATTGAGTCAGATAGTCCTTGATGTTTGTAAAATTCACATACATGCTCTGACTGTTAATGTGAATGATTGTTAATTTCCCATCCCTATTGAATTGATTATACTGTTCATCACTATAGTAGCAGCAGTTATTACTGATGAAATTGGAAGTAGTTATCTGGGTTGATGTCCAGCTCCATATCCAGTAACTTGTCATTAATGTATTGAAATGTCTGCAGTTCCAGGTTGTCATGTACACTGATCGTCTGAGTTACATGGTGATTGTCTTCAGTTGTAGATGAGTGATTTATATCAGTATGTGTCATGGTCGTGCATAGACAGGTTGGTTGTTACCTTACATCCCTGTTCACTTCAGTCATTGGAATTTGTCCAGCTCCTTCATACTTTTTACCATCAGCACTTTGGCTTCCTCTGCCGTCCCATTAAACTTGATGAATATTTCACAGTTTGTAGTCCAGGTGTGTTGGATTTTTTTCAGTTTCCTCAGGTACCGTGCCTTTTTAGCGATGTCTGCGTTGTGCTTTGTCAGGTGCTCATATGTTCAGGTGCTCAAATATGTTCGATCCTTTGAGTTTCCTCCCTTGTTTCAACAGCGCAGTTTTGTGTTTTCTGTTCATAAACATGAGAATGATCACCAGTTTATCGCTGGTGTTTCTCCTGGGCAGAGGGTGACAAGCTTCAATGGCATCACAGTCCAGTTCTATCCCTTTAGATTGGAGAAAGGTAGCCACCTGTTGCTCAGTGGAGCTGACATCCAGTTCTCCGTGTTCCCTGTTGCCATGGCTCGAGCATATGTCCGGGGTTTAACATGAAGCCCCGTGATGACAGTGTCATTCATCCTGGTGAATTGCTCTAGGTCGTTAATGCGACTCTCCAGGAAGGCAAGGTCCTTCTCAGCATTCTGGACGCAAAGAGCTTTGACCTCTTCCACTAACTCCAGGATGCATTTCTGCTGTATCCTGACAGCCGACATTTCCTCTGATAAGAAGTCGAGCGACTTCTTAATGTCCTCGACCTCCTCCATCACCGGTGTTTTCTTCAGAGCCATGTGTTGGACTCCAGATGTAGCACAGTCAGGTGTTAGCCTGCCGGTCAGATGTTACCTTAGCTGATAGTGAACTAGTCGGCAACTAGCTCCATTCCCGTCCTATCACTTCGTATCTGAGATTTTTTTTTTTTTTTTTTTTTTGAAGCGTCAAACCGAGGTTTGAAGTATCTAATGTCTGTGATCCAAAATCAGTTGTCCAAAAAGTTTAAGATTTGTAGTCATAAGCCAGGTATCAATGCAGTGAAATTTTCAGCAAACATATCCCTTCCTATTGTTTATTTCATATTATGCATTGATCTGCTGAAGATGGATCCTATTTAGTTGATTGATACATAGGTTAATTTGATTTTGTTGTTTCATTGTTTTCGTTCTGCTTTAATGTTCTCTCTGTCTCTCTGAGGTGATTTGAGGTTGAACCATTGTCACGGAGGCGTGCCCATGATTGTGGTAACAAGAGCCTGGTGTGCCATCAGCTTCATTTGGGAGAAACTACAGCAGACTGAAGGGAGAAGGGAGTTTGAGGAGAAAGTGGAATTATGTTTGGTTTATTGTTTGGGTCTTTTGGTGTAGGATGTTGGTTTATGAATTGTAGTAAAATCAAAATAATTTATTTTGGATGTTTTGGTAGAGATAAATGTTGTGTGCCTGTAAATACTGTATATATGAATTCTGAATAACCCCTCTTGGTCTTTTGGGGAAATGGTTGGGACTGGGGCCTTTATATAGAGGCTGGTTGCCATTGTTGGAGGCTGGTGTGGGAAGGGGAATCCATGGTCATTACTGTTGGAATGTTGCTGCAATGCTTTAAAGAAAAAAAGAGTTAAAAAAAAAAAAGATAGTGTTGGATGCTGTCTTCTTTGTTTGGGGTACGTACTCAACCCCCCCCGGCACTGTTCAAAACATTACATTTCATAGAGTACACCATTTAGGACAACCAAAGGACCCCGGCCCATCATCGCAAAAAAATTGAACACTTCAAACAAAAAGAACTGGTCAGAAGCAGAGGAAAGGAAATCAAAGGAACATCATTTAGACTCAATGAACAATATCCACATTAAATAAACGGACGACGGAAAGTATTGTACCCCATCCTCAAAGAAAACAGACAAAACAGCAAACATGCATCAATCATAGTGGACAAACTCTATATCAATGGACAATTATTTTGCAACTCCAAAATCACACCACGGCTCTTTTGAACAAATCGCAATAGACTCATACATCTTACTGTAACAACCCTGATTATTATCTAAATGCAAACTTCACTCCCGACATCGCTACTCTGTAAAAAGGAAACCGCCTGCCTCACCCTACAGAGGAGTTATAAATCTACCTCTCACTTTTTTTTTTCCTTACGTGTATTTATGTCGTTTACATGTTATGCTGATGTCACCACTCACTGTTATGTCTAGTTCTGTGGTTAGTCATTTATGTTACATATACAGACAGTCTAAGGCAGTTATAGCAACCAGCTTAAACCCCCCCACCACCACCACCACCACCACTGGCTTCTTCTCTACGCTTCATTCAAAACAAGATAAACCAAATACATAACTATGCAGACACTCAACCTGGTAACATGGAAAATACATGGCTTCTGTACACAGACTAAAATAATCCAAAAAAATCAATCATCTCATACAATTAAAGGCTGATATATGTCTTATACAAGAAACCCATCTACAAACTCTGAATTACAATATATTAGACTCATCCATATTCAAAACCAAAGAGGTGTTTCGATCCTAGTCAATAAAACCGTCCCATTCATTCATACCTCATCCATTATTGACCCACAAGGAAGATTTATCATTGTTAATGCATCTATTAATCGCACAACATTCACATTTGCAAACATTTACGGCCCTAACAACGATGACCCATCCTTTTATTCCATAATTTTTCTCCTTACTATACAGTTCAGCCAATGTCATAATAGCTGGAGATTTCAACACTGTTATCAATCCTACAACTGACCGCTCTAGCACACCTGGTAACACAAGAAGCTGGCACTCAAATGAAATATCAAACAATACATGATGGAACTTGGACTTGGTGATAGTTGGAGGATGAAAAACCCATCATCTAGACAATATTCATATTTTTCCTCCCTGCATCAGTCTTCCTCCAGAATTGACTTCTTTCTTGGAAGCAACTGACTTACGAAGCACATCCAAGAAAACACAATCCATCCCATCATAATCAGTGATCACGCTCCAGTTTCCTTATTAATAAAAACTCAAACACATATCAAGTCCCCCACAAGATGGTGCTTCAGTACATCACTCTTGGGACTATGTGGACAAGTGGAGACAACAGGTGACTGAGGTATACAGGATCACCTCCAGAAATGCAGATAAGTCAGTTGATTGAGGTCAAACACAGTAAGAAAGTACATGGCCCATCACTGCGAGATGGCAGTTGAGTACTTGTGAAAAATGTAACCGAGAAAGGGTAAAATCCACTCCTATTGGGAAGATGCCATCTACATCATAAAATGTCAGAAGGGAGAGGACAGTCCTGTATTTGAGCTGGAGCCAGAGAGTGGCAAAAGCAGAGCAAGAGTTTTACACAGGAATATATTATTTCCCTGTGATTTCCTCCCACTCACAGATGACAACAAGACAAAAACACTAGGACAAAAACAACAGAAAGACATTCAAACAGAAAAGAGAGCAACACACATGTGAGACAGGCTCAGCAAATGGAGTCCGATGATGTAGTCTACACATGGCCTGGCCCTCAGCCTGGCAGTCCATCCACACTGGACCCCGCTGGGGCAGAGTTTGTCCTAATGCTGGACAGAGAGGATGAACGGGAGGAGCCCATCCAGGCTGTAGTCAGGGAGGAACATGTGGACACTGAGGATGCAGAGGATGTGAACAGTGGTTGGGGTTATGAATCTGTGGAGGAAACAGAGCAGCTGA
>JAPQRP010000030.1:13100995-13110995 GCA_037367295.1 Apogon hyalosoma
AACAGTACCACAGTGCTTCAGTTTCAGCTTCAGTTTGTCATGTCTTTTATGGATTGTGATTGTCTCTATCAACTCAACATATATTTTTTATTAGTACATTTTTGTTGTTGGGTTTTTTAAAATCTTTTTCAATTACTATACATTTCGGGCGACCCCATGTCTATGCTGACATCAGCACACGCACAGACATGATGACATCAGCTGAATCGATGCCAAAATAACCTATAATAAATGTGAGGGGCGGGGTTTGTTGTGTCTGGCATCACTTGTTATTATAACTCTACAGGAATTGACCGTGTCTGTGAGGGTTCGTTTATAACCACAAATATCTACATGACCTCTCAGAAGAAGACAAACATCTGTTCCACAGCAGCTTTTAGACACCGGCTGCAGTATTCCACACACTGAAAACACACACCATTGCAGACGAGTGTGTGTGTCTTTAATCTGAATGAGTTTACAAAGCTGCTAGGTAGGTGAACACAAACTCTTCACTGTCAAAGGTGAGCGCTAATGAGCTAATATACACTAATGACCCATGGGTTGTTAGTTTCAGGGTTCTTAGGCAGTAATATTCATGATATCTTAATGAGACTAACCTAATTTCAGTTTTGTTTTGCCCCATTAACCATGCCCCCTCCTGTTTGAACCAGACCATGAGCTGTTGTGGACGAGGCATCGATGGACATGTTTATGGACTTTTACAGCAGCATTCAGACAACCTTTTATATGTGGATGTGCATTTTAGTCAGTCTCACACACAAACACACACACACTTATACTTAATACAACACTGATTTATCACTTAATTTGTAAAAGAATCTGATTGAGCACCAACCATCATCATCATCATCATCATCATCATTTTGTCTAAAATACCATGAATAAACTGGACGGTGATTAAGCTATAAAAGCCTCAACATGTATGAACGAACACATCCCATAGTCAGGGAGACAAATAAGCATCAGTGACAGCTGAAATGGGATACTGGATCAGTTCATTCTGCAGAAACAAGAAGGGATTTCACATCATTCTGAGCCTCATGTGTCCACCTCAGTGTTTTTTCCATTTGTGTCCTTTTTCATTTCATACATGTCCATGGTTCCATCCATCATTGTTGTCACGTGTGTGTGTGTTTTCCAGTATGAATGGTTTATTGGAGGTGCTAGACTCAGAACCCTCAGCTCCACTTCTTCGTTGTGTAATATTTGTGTTCTGCGTGACGTTAACAGCAGTTCAAAAATGACACGTGAATTAATCCCATGAAAAAAAATGCCTCCAATGTGTAAAAGCCCTAAGGATTTGACATGATGTGTAACCTGAACAGCTGATCTGAGAACAGATTTACTGGACGACTAGCTTGTGGAAATTGATGTAAAGCAGCTCTAATCCAAATTCCTCCTCTGTAACCATGGTTACAAATGTGATTAAAAATACCAACATTAGATGGGACTTTATACCCACATCAGGACCACATGTACACAGTAGTGTCCATCTGATACCATGAAGCAGAGGTAAAAGATCAGCTGAGGTGGGCGTTACCTTGTGGGCGTACTCGTCACAGGTCGGTCCCACTGGTACCACCATGACTTGGCGAGGGGACAACCACAGAGGCCTGGAACACACAAGTGTGTTTAGGTTGGAATCAAAAAGAGCAGGCTGGGCACATTCTACGGGAAACCTGTGCAAATATTGACCTTAGACACACATGGACGGACACGCGGACACGCACACACGCACACACACACAAACACACACAAACCTGTCCTGAACAAAGCCATACTAACCATTTGCCTCCGTAGTTTTCGGTCAGGATGGCGATCATCCTCTCCACCGACCCCAGGATGGCTCTGTGGATGATCACAGGACGCTTCCTGTCGTCTCCATCATGGCTACAACACAGAGGACAGACACAGTTACCATAGTGACACTGGAAACTGTTCCTGATATGAAATCTCACCAGTGCTGGTAACAGTCACATTCACAATATTTCAGTAATCCCAAAGGAAAATGTGTTATAGTTGGTCCATAGAAGTATAAGAGAAAGCATCAGAGAAGAAATTATCCAACCATATATACACATATATAGCTCTAAATATATATAAATACCTAAATATACATATTAAAAACAAATAGAACAAGCAATTTGTACAAAATGTACTGACAAATATTATCAGTATGACAATTAAAGAAATACACATGAATAAGTGTGTAAAATATAATTCTGTGGTTAAAAGAAGGAATTCTACCGTTATTTGATATAATTTAAGTGCACAAGTCAACACCACTATATAAAACAAAGGCCTGGTTCATTTAGACATTTTATTGCGGAAGTGTTTGATACTGTGCATTTAAATCACTTCTTCAAACCCATTTTTATAGACTAATGTGATGTCATCCTTTTATTATTCTTTTTATCCTTTTGTTTTATTGCCTTTTATTTGCTTTTATTTATGTGATGTCACCTTTTTATTGCTTTTATTCTTTTATTGCTTTTATTTGTGTAATGTATTTTACTGCTTTCTTTCTCTTTTTATCATTCTTCTTTTTATGATTTATTTAATTTGACATCTTGGATTCTTGTCTCCATCTTCTTGGTTTGAACATGTTCAGATCTTTCGTTGTGCCTTTTGTATCTTTATCCTTTAAGACTGTCTAGAATTTGTTTTGAAATGATTATTATTATTTTTTTAAATATCACCTTTAAAATGTGGATTCACGTGGCATTTTAACATGAGGATATCAGGTAAAAACACACCCTAGAATTAATGTAATCTTAAAAACATTTCTGTTACAAATACAGAATTAAAAGAAGAATGTCTATAAGTTCCTGTAAACTCTGCAGTAGTGTTAATACTTGAACATGTTGTTTGCACTGATTTCCTGAACCTGCACAGTTCGGTGTTTTAATCGTTAGTGATCCTCCACCATCAGAGCCATGTCCAGTCCATGTGAACAGGGTGTAGATGTGATACCATCACAGTTAAATTAATCTATCTCTACTACTCTAATAAAAGTACAAAAGCTCCAGTGCTCATTAACGTACTGGAGACTTAGCACCATAAGCTTGTGTCTTTGGAACAGAATGGCCTTGTTCTAGGCTGGTGTGCTGCTCCCAAGACCACCTCTCCCTTGCTGCACCCACCTTAGAGACTGGCACTTCATACAGGGTTAGTGGCCAAAGGGGGCATGGAAAAACTCTGAACTGCATGCACCAGAGCTTCAGCAGGGTTCTGTTAATGTTCTCTAGGCCACTGGTTACTTCCTCAGCTTATCTACTTGCTCTTTGTCTTTGAGGGAAGCATCATACCATGGACCTCGGCTCTTCACAGACTTCTTTCTGATGGTTGGAACAGTCTCATCACTAGTGTTAAAGTGATGCTCTGACAGTTTCCCCTTGATGGTGGAAAGGCTGCTGGACTTGCTTGGCTTGAGCTTCATGTGAGCCAGCTTGATGTTTTCCTGCAGTTTACTCAGCAGTCACACAATGCAGGCCTTGGTTATTGTAAGGTCATCCATGTAGGCTCTGACTGGTGGCAGCCTCAATCCAGGTCTTATTCCCTGCCCTCCAACCACCCAACGAGATGCCTGAATGATTACCTCCATGAGCATGGTGAAGACAAGCGGGGAGATGGTGGTCGGCCGCGATTCCCTCTTCCAGGTGTTGCCATGCTGTGGTGTGTTCTGCTGTTGTCAAGCAGAGCTGGACGTCCTGGAAGTAGGCCTTGACAAGGGTTGTGAGAGCTGCTGGGACCCTGAAGAAGTCAAAGGCTGTCCACAGCAGGCTGAGGGACTGAGCCAAAGGTACTCGCAAGATCCAAAAGCCAAGTGAAGGTCTGATCCCTCCATCCTGGTGACCTGAATCTGGTGCCAGATGACACCGGTATGTTCCACAGAACCAGAGAAGCCTGAGATGCCTGCTTTCTGGATTGATGTGTCAATCAGCTGGTTCCTTTGCAGGTATCCTGCCAGCCTTTGAGTGACCATGCTGAAGAGGATTTTACCTTCGACGTTAAGAAGGCTGATCTGGTGGAACTGGCCGATCTCAGATGAATCCCTTTTCCTTGGGAATAAGGATCCCTCCGGCTCTCCGTCAGGATGCTGGTATCTCCTTTTCCCACACAATTCTCATTAGCTTCCAGAGGAAACGCAGGACGTCTGGTGCAGTTTTCTAGAGCCTATATGGAACTCTGTTGGGACCTGGGGCTGATGTGATCCTTGCTCTGTGCACTGTTTTCTCTACCTCGCTGCTGTGCATCCATATGTCTCCCCTCTCCCTCCCTCCCTATATCTAATATGTTATGACATAGTGCTATATGTGGTACTATATAAATTACGTAAATTTGCTTGATTGAGGACGACATCCTGTTTAAAGACAGAGGAGGACAGTTACCTGACAAAGGTGAGATTGAAGCGGATTGGCAGTTGGAAATCCAGCTGAATGGTTGCACACTGATGGTATCGACCGATGGCGTCCTTGATCTGAATGTCGATCTGTGGATAAAGGACAGCATGGATGAGGCTGTAGCCGTCCCCCTGCTGGACAGTGGAGGTAAAGCAGCGCTGCAGTGGTTTACCTTTGGTCCGTAGAACGCTCCGTCACCCGGGTTAAGAACCCACTTCTCCCCAAACTCGTTCAGGCTGTTCTCCAGTTGCTGTTAAAACAAACACATCTATGACTGTTTTATCACATTGTAAATATGTGACCGATGGGACGCTGGACATTTGTCTTCATCAGGAACTAATCACTGAACTGACAAATGTCCAGGTCTCAGTATGTTATGGTTTCTGGTGAGTTAATGAGGTGACAGAAACATACTGTTCTGTTCCAGTAACTATTCTGTTTACAGTTCATTCTTTTTGTTTGCTTATAATTTTACACCTTTGTGGATGCAGATTAACCTAATAGTACCAAGGTCAAGTCCAACAGCTGAAACAAGTCTATCTCATTTATGATCTTGTTTCAATTCTGTGTATTTTTTGCCAGTTGTCAGATATAAGTTGGAATGTGACGACTGTGACTAAGCCACAAATGTCAAACACATGGCTCACGGGCCAAAACCGACCCGCTAAGGGGAATAATCTGGCTGTGGGATGGATTTATGAAATGGAAAAATTACAATGAAGAGATAATAGTCACTGATGTCAAATTCATGTTAGTTCAGGTTCCACATTCAGACCAGTATGATCTAAATTGGATCAGACCAGTAAAATACTATCAGAATAATCTATAAATAATGACAAAAACAATTCTTTGTTTTAGTGTAAAAAGTACAACTATACAAAAATGCTTACGTTTACAAAGTTTCCGTAAAAATGTAAATAACGAACAACCTGAAATGTCTTAATATAAATCATATAATTTTGCCAATATTCTGCCTGTTATTAAATGTTTTGTGTATTTGTAGATCCACTGTGATCTATACGTTGTAATGTACATGTAAATGTTAAACCAAAACAAAATATTGTTAAAATTACACATATTTTTTTTTAAGAAATTTCAGGTTGTTCATGTCATTCACATTTTTAATGAAACTTTGTCAATGTAATGGATCCATTGTACGCGCTTCGAGTATGCATTCATAGAAAAGTGCAATATAAATCTAATCCATTATTATTATTAAACATTTTTATAATGTAATTGTACTTTTTCACTGTTCTTATTTGACTGATCTGACCCATTTCAGATCATATTGGGCTCAATGTGGAACCTGATCCTTGGACTAAGCTCAATAAGAGACTGTCTTTACTGTACTCAGCAGAGACCTTATTAAATTTAAACAGTTCCTATTTCTTCTCAAGTAACTCATGATTAAATAACATGTTAAAAATAACATAATTATCAGTGTTGTTCTTGTTCCAACAGGTGCGTGAAAAAGAAGAGAAAATTAAGCTCAGACAACAGATTATAAAACCAACAACAGACACCAAACAGGGCTTATTAAGACAAAACAATTCATTAATTTCAAAACAAAAGACAACATTAAGGCTTAAGGAGCCTTTTCATTTTACCCTGCTCACATTTTACTTACTATTTCATCTTTTTATAAGAGACCGTTCTTCTAGGAAACGGGCTGATTTAAAATAAAATTAAACCTTTTTATTGCAATATGATTGACCTTATGTTGTCCACTCTCTAGTTTTATGTTCTCACCCAAAGCATCAAAAATACACCTATTTTTCATGATGTGAAGTTTGGTTGAACTAATATTAATAAAACAATACAAAAGCTGCCTGTGTTAAGACTGACTGGACTCCAAACATTCCCACATCACTAATATTCACTTTAACATTAGTCTTTAAAGGACAGTGAGTGAATTCAAGTCAGTTTGTATGGATTATTTCTTCAGTGACTGTTTTCAACTCAAAAAAGAAAGAGCCGTGACCTATTTTTGAGACCAGTTTTATACATGTGTAGGGATACGCTGTTATTATTATTATTATTATTATTATATGTTTCTATTATATATTTGTAGCCGATGCCGACACTGTTGTTACTTTTGGTTTCTTTATTTTTTGTTTTCTATACCCCTTCACAAAGAAATGTTCATTATAAACATCATAATAGTTCCTATGTTAGTCTCACAGTCCATTATCACATTTCCTTTGATTAAAACACTAATTCATGAAAAACCTTTAATATAGCACAACACATAAATATCTGCCATCAGTGTAAAATAGAAGCCAATACCTACACTGGCAGATATGGTACCAGGGTCTGGGTTTTATACTGGTGTATCCCTTGATTTGAGTTTGATGCTCAGACTGAACTGACGATACCTGACTTTGTTTGTGAAGGAATTTGTGTAACATTTTTTCTTTGTGCTTACAGTAAGGAAAGGAAATGATGATGATGAAAATGAGTCACCGATGCAGAAAACCTGCTTTTACACAGATGCTTTGTCAAAGTAACATTCAGGGTGTTCACTCTTTATCCAAATGAAAATTCCAGACTTTTTCAAAACTGCTTCTTTCCCCCAGACCTTGACTTCATGTACTTTTATACTTGCGTGCCTACTTTTTTGGTTGAGATTGTATTTGTTGTGTGTAGTAGAAAAGTTAATTTTAATAAATGTATGATTTAATGAATGATAATTCACAGTAAATTATCTTTTACTGATAGAAACGTTTTCAAAACAAATGAAAATCATAAAAGTACATGAATATCACAAACAAGTTTCACCAGAATCATTCCAGTAACGACCAGTTAGTGAGTAATTTGTTTTTTCATTTTATTTGTACATGCTAGTGAAATCATATCAGGTTTTTTATATGTTTCCTCGTGTATTTCTTATCTTACAAGATTATGTGCCTTTGAGCATACTCTGAAATTTGACAATGATAGAATCTTTTTTCCATACTTTCACACAAAATTCCAGACTTTTCAAGGTCTGGAAAACAGTGTTTCAAAGTTCCATACGTTTTAAGAATTTCAAGACCTGCACAAGCACCTTGGACATTGTAGAGAAAAATGTTTGGAATTTTTTTCATTACTGAGACTGTAAAAACAGTTTGGTTCAGTGTAAAAGTGACATCAATTGGAAATGATGTGTCCATGTACTGCCAAATAATCCCCTGCACTATCAGGGCTTTCTTGCAGCACCCAATTCATGTTTTTTGGTCAAATCTAAAGCAAATTACAACAAAAATCAAAGACGAGACACATTAACCTGAAAAAATGTCCCTTTTCTCAGCTTCAACGATGGACTTTTGATTATTGGTACAATAAGTGCTTCAATATGGGACAGGTAGATAATTTATTTAAAATAAACTGAAGCAAAAAGATAGAAGCTCAGCTCTGGTACGTGCAAGCTGCATGTGAACTCCCTGGCACTGGTGACATTTATTCATTAGGGATTGAAATTTAAATGATAAGACATGTTTCTATACTAAACAGTAGCTAAATAGTTCAGTCATGGCATTAAAGTATTCAGGCGAAACAGTTACATCATTGTGCAACACAGATGTGATATTTCATTGATTAAATTAAATAAAAATACTGTGATCGATATTAAAATCAGGGCTGTCAAAATGAACACAATGTGGATTAATCCATCATCATGATTAATCTGATTACAATTTTTACGCAATTAACTCATCTACAGTGCAGAATGACTCTGAAGGTCTCTGCCAATGCATTTGGGTCAGTTTGTCCAAGTAGAGTTAACATTGCACATACACAAATGGTCAGTTGATCCGGTAGTGACAGGCAGCAGAACCAACCCATAAAGATGGAAGACACTAAACAGCACTTTGGCCTCTGGATGGAAATATAAGGACAAAAATACCCAAGACGGAACAGTCGACCAACAAAAAATATTATACACACTCTGCAGGAAGGAGTTTTCTTTTCACTGAAGCACTTCCAGCTTAAAATACCACATTAATGTGAAACATACGTTAGTCAGGGATTCTGCTAGCAGTTTGGCTAATGCGCTGCCAAGCTTGTGACAAACACGTTCAATGCATATATGTTCTCTTCTTTCTTGAGTCTGTTCATGCAAAATGAAATGCGTTTAAAATAGATTAAAAATGAATATTTAATTTTGATTAATCGAAATTAATCCACAGTAACCCTGTGACGAAAAATTTTAATCATTTGACGGCACTAATTAAAAGCAAATCAAATAAATAATAAGTAATATTAATATATATATATATATATAAAAAAGGTATTGCCTGCTGTGTCTGAATCCATCTTTTCAACCATTCAGAAGGAGCTATCAAAGGATTGTTGGGCTAAAAAAAGTCTGTTTCACACATTTGTGCTGCTCATAAAACAAACCCATAAACCTGTTGCATCTTTTTCTCATCTGTCACTTCACATTGATTGTACAAATCCATCAGTTAAATGTAAACTGGACCCTGGAGAGATCAGATCCTTGTGGCTTAGATTTGATGTTGTAAAACGCCGAGTTAAACTGAGTGATATTCATGTCTTTATTGCTCGATTCCTCTTGTCATTACTTTGTTTAAGCTCATTTTAAACATCACCCACTTAAGATGATGTTACCAGGATGTTAAATGTAGAGTCAGTCCACGGAGAGTGATTATTTAGATCTGACAGCGGAGGCAGACTGATCGTACTGATGTGGATTCTCTGGAGATCTGAGCACATTCTCTGCTTCAGAATAAGACTCATTTGTTTCAGTATAAATGTTGGTTCTGTCTGAAAATCTCACTTCTATTTGCAGTGGGCAGAGGTGCTTCAGAGTCTCCATCTGGATTAGATCTGCATTGTGCACATTCAGGAGGAGGAGGCAAACAAACACACATTGTCATTACCTTCTCTGCTTGGTCCCAGATTTCCGGCTCCCCCAGGAACTTCTCTGGCCTGGTGGACAGGTTGAGTTTGAAGGTGAAACCAAACACGTCGTACACGGTCCGCAGGAAGTCCAGGCAACCTTTGATCTCCTCCTCGATCTGGGATACGCAACAAAAACAGAAGAGAACTTTAATCATCTGTCTGGAGCCGGCTGCACGTTTAATATCTGCTGTAATGACTGATTTCATCTGTGTTCCTTCCAGTTTTAATGAATATTTAAATTCTATGATGTAATCAGAAGATACATTTAATTTGGAGATAAATGTCTTATTGTAGATAAAGTATCATGATTTTAATGTTTGCATTATTTAATCAGCGACTCAAGTGAGGAAACAAACATCAGCTCCTCTGAGACAGATGGAGAAGCAAGATGTGTTTTCACATATTCAAGAAGATCTGAACAAAACTTTTGGAATGGCTCAAATTACATATATGAAAAAGGCAAATATAACATGACATGAAGGAGGAGGGGACGAAGCAGCAGAAGAAGAAGAACAAGTAAAAGAAGAACAACAAGAACAAGCAGCAGCAACAGAAGAACAAGAAGAAGCAGCAGCAGAAGAAGCAGCAGAAGAACCTCCTCCGGTCCAGACATGACTCCTTCCATTACATCCACTCCGTCTACTGAACACATCTAGTGTCACTGAAAAGGTCAGATTCTTGGTTTGTCTTGG
>JAPQRP010000030.1:13118581-13133672 GCA_037367295.1 Apogon hyalosoma
TATGTTGCAGAAACCAATAATTATATTGCCGTTTTTGTGATTGTGCCTAATATTATCCTGTGCATTTTTTCTATGAAAATCTGATATTTTCCTATATTTAATTCACTGATCATGTAGATGTTCATAAAAGCTCAGAGTAAATTCCAAGGTTATTATATCAAATCAGAAAAAATTAAGAAAAAGTGAGTTTTTCAACAAAAATTAGTAACTGAACATAAACCAAATGTCTCAAACCTTATTTTGTTACTTTATTAATTTTGTTCATTTTTATTCATTTATTTATTCTGTTCATTCTGCTACCTATTTTATTATTTCTTCAATTTTGTTCAGTTTGTGGTTTATTTTGTTCAGGTTATCATTTTATTCATATTTGTTCATTTTGTTGATTATTGTATTATTTTTTCTTTACATTATTTTAGTACATTTTTGCTTATTTTTTCACATTATGAATTATTTTGTAAGTTTTTTAATTCATTTTTGTTCATTTTATCCACTGTCACTGATCCAACTCCATGGGTTTTACTGGTGAATCAATGTTGTAGAAGATGACAGTGTTTCCATGGTAACTATGGAGCCTCTGAACGTGCAGATGGGTCAAATCTGATGACCATGAAAAGATGACAAACTGCATTTTACACCAATTATTGACATAGATTGATATAATTAAACAGGTATATTTATCACAGAGACAATCTATAACAATGTAATTTTTCTTCCAGTGTCATGGAGCTGATGTGAGGCAGAGGTTCAGTCTCTACATTAAAACTGGACTTTCCAACAGAAGAGAACCGCAGTGCTCACCAGTGTCCAGGACAGTTCATGGGTTTGAGAGCAAACGTCTCCTTCTCCACCTCGAAGGAGAACATGTTGTCACTGTAGTGCTGCCAGTGGCCGGATGTCTGCCATAGTTTACTGTTGTAGATGTTGGGGGTCACCACCTCCTGGAAACCCCTTTTCCTGTATTCACTCTGACAAAAAACACAGAAGTCAGCTTTATTACGCTGATTATAAATCCTGCCTTTGAAATCATTTGTGTCAACACCTGGGGACCGGCTGATAAACACAGAGTGTATTCCAAAGCTCCCATTACTCTGTAGGTAAACAGAGATGCTCAGGAAAAACAAACCTCTAAGAACGTTTCCATGGCTGCACACCTGCCTTTGGTGTATGATAAAGCCCATTTATGAAAATTAAAGGAAAAAGTACAAATGTTTTCACTTTGTTTTCCAGTGTTCTTTAATAAGCTTTGATAGTTTTGTTTGAGATCAGTCTTAAATTCTAAAATTGATGGAATAAGAAACAAATAATAAATAAAATAGTTAATTTACCTTTTAAAGTTAGGAAGTTGCAGAATATTACAAATTAAATACCGAAGTGTCTATTGCCACAGCACTGTGGGTTATTTTCTCATCTGTCTATTACCACAGAGCCAATCAGCACCCTCCTTAGACCATGTGTAGACTGGTAACCTGTCACCCTGCTGACACAGTACTATGGCAATAAGCATCACACATGCCATGGCCCTATCCAGTTACAGGAAAAGGCTAGAGGACCAGGTACCAGAGGCTGGTACCTGGTTCACACTTTCAGTTTCAGCATGCAGGCAAAGAACATGAAATGTGGCGACTGTTTTGCCTCAAGTGAGGAATCCGCCCGGGTTTATGATGAATATAAATCAGCCGCTGGGACAACGTTCAGAGTGCAGAATTCAGATCATTTGATTGGCTCTGTGGCAATAGACAAACCCATATTTTGTGCAACAATGCTGTGGCAGTAGCCATTGCCATTAAATATTTGGATGTCCTCGAATGCTTTGTTCCTTGTACAGGGAGATATTAAAACGTACTATTACAACCTGCAGTCACAAACCTATTTGGCCACATAAAAGTCCAGTAGTTTCCAGTCTGCACTGTTTTGTGGTTCCCTCCTGAAAACCAAACTGTAGCTGTTAAAAATTATATGTTTAGAGTCATAAATAAGCAGGTGCTGCACACAATTACTTTAATATGACCAATTATTTACCTGCATTTGAGGTTTCAATTTAGTGAGAATAAACAGACAGAATTATGTTCATTGAAATTCATAAATAATTTTGCCTTTGCCGATTAAATTCATACTGTCTTTCTCTTTTGTGGCCAACTGTGAAAAATGTAAACCTTAATGAGCATAAAATAAATGTGTCAGTTTGTGTCGTTCTTTATTGCAGTTGGAGCAGAGAACACATTCAGTCTTTCAGTCCAACAGACATTAATACTTGTACGACATCAGCATGTTTTGTGTGCAGCCAGGGATTCACTTTTACCACTTGACTTATAAATGAAAATGAAACCAGCATTTAAAATACATCTTGTAAATACATGACAATGTCATTATTGCACAGACTCATTTGAGGCACAGATGTATTCTTCCCTTCTCTACAGGTTTAGTGTTTGCTACTTGTAAAATGTGCTTCTTGTATCTGGTTCCACTTACTCTGATGAACTCAATCAGTGTGTTGTAGATGAAAGCTCCCTTAGGCAGAAAGAAGCAGCTCCCTGGACTCAGGTCATGGAAGAAGAACAGATCCTGTTCCTGAAGAACAACAACAGGTTTTCAAAATGAAGATGTGGACTGTACAGGCCAGACTGGTTTAAGCAGGAGGTGACAAAGCATGTGTCATTTAATGTAACCAGGACTTGTAGAGCTATGCTTTTAAACCCACATCTCCACCCGTCATTCTTCTGATTAAACATGTAGCTGCTGCAGGTGTGTGTCCTCAACTGTCAATAGGAAAATGAATATTTTCAGAGATAATGCAGTCATTATTCTCTTAAGGATAAAACGGAGACAGAGGGTGCACAATTTAGCTTGGCATTGTCAATATTTCTTCAAAGACTGTAAAAAAAAAAAAAAAATCTATTCCATTACTCAACTGTCAATAGTAAATAAATAACATAGTATAACATCACAGAAGATGTGAAGGAGTAATTAACCAATCTGATACTTAGAACACAAAGCGTGGTTTCCCCCAACCTCATACCCAAAGTAAACTCAGCTGTGACAAATCACCAGTTGTACATTCACAATGTAAAACGTCAACTAGAGCTGAAACAATTAACTGACTCAAATCAATGAAAAAAAATACTGAATTACAATTTTCCTGAATCAAAACTTCACTGCCTTAATTTCTCTGCTGTTAAATATTGGTTACACTGTTGTGTTTCACATGGATGCTTATTGTGAAACACATGACACCAGGATCAACACACAGTTGGGCCAGATCAAGCAGTGCCACAGGGTCACATTTCCTGTTCAATCATCTTTGTGTTTAAACTAAATAACTTCTCTCCACGTTTAATACATGTATGAATAGGTCTCAGCAAGTACTTTCACATGACACACGTTACAATTTACAGAAATGCAATTTTGGGGTAAAAATACTTAAATTGCTGCTGTGTGACATGAGGACACAAAATTTATTTATTTTTTTTTTCACTTTCGGCAAATGTACAAAACATGCTGTTCTCGTAAGAAACTGATCCTAAATGAAACAAAGGGCTTTAGCGCTGATGTTAAACTACAATTGTGGACAATAATGGATAAAAATGTTTAAATGATATGTTTTTATGAACACATGGGGACAGCAGTTTGTACATTTGTTCAGTAGTCAGAATAAAAAACTTTTTTTAACACATATATTACAACTGAAGTGATATATACAGCTAATAACAGAGTATATTTGACAAATAATTGGATTGTACATAACCTTTCTACATTCTTGTACTGTTGAATAATTGGCTCCTACAGATTCACAGATTTAAAATATCACTGATACAAGCAAGAATAAATATCATTATTAAAACTAATAGAACTGATTATGTAAAGTTATACTTCTAACATATAAATGCACGATCTTTTTTTGTACAAGTGATACTAAAATTTTGTAAACAGTTCCATAAAATAGAGTTCTGAAGCTAAAAAATTAGCCTATTTGAGAATTCATTTTTAACACTGAAGTTCACTTTCGCTTGATCTGGCCCAGTAATACTCTGTGGTGTTTTCTAAATAGTCAGCCCACTTTGTGACTTAGAACAAACCCAGCAGCAGGTCCAAAATGTCCAACCCTCACTAAGTGGGATGAAGTTGACTGATTAACAATCATAACTAAAATCATCTCCAGTCCTTTATTATGTTCCTTATTCATTAAGTAAGTGCTTGAATATGAAAATAAACCCAGTAGAAGACACTGATGTTATCCCCTCCCATCTGAGTTCATACCCGGCCCAGTTTGCGGTGATCTCTGTTCTTGGCCTCCTCTTGGAACTTCTCCCACTCTTTGAGCATTTTGGGGTCAGGGAAGGAGATCCCGTAGACCCTCTGGAGAGTTTCCATGTCCGCCTTTCCTTCCCAGTATGTAGACGAGTTCTAGCACGCCACAGAAAAAGAACATTTGCCTTTTCATCATTTTTTCACCTAATCCCTTGGGAATGAAGTGTAAGGTATCTGTGTTCTCCAAACATATTCAGGCCACAGTGTACAGAACTTAAATAAATGATCACTCAGCATAAGTCCACAGTAGGTTCTGGAAAGAGCAGACAAAAGACACAAGGCTCACCTTGTGGACCTTGAGGGCCTTGATTTTTCCAGTGTGTTGAACATGGGGTCCCCGGCACAAGTCAATCAAGGGGCCACACCTGAAATTCACAGCAAGTTTCTAATTACATAACATTTATTTTTACAGTTTTCAAAAGCATGACCAGAATTAATAATAATAATAATAATAATAATAATAATAATAATAATCAGAATTCATGAGATTTTACACATGACAGTTTTTAACTTTATGTCTCCTAAAGGATATTTTTGGAGCAGCCATGGCAGTCGGCTTGTGATCAAAGGGTCGCTGGTTGCTTTCCCTCAACTGACAGAAAGTTGTTGGCTGATGTGCCCTTGAACAAGGCACTTAACCCCCCGTTTGCTCCCTGCCAGGAACTTGATATGTCATCCCACTGCTCCTAGTCTGTAGAGTGTGTGTTCCTGCATGTTCAGTTTCAGTGTGCAGTGCATGTGTGATCTATAAACTGACAAATAAAGAATCTTATCTTATTATTAATAATATTAGAGTTTAATCCACATCAGTCCCCTGCATGGCAATGTTTAATTTTTTTGGAGATACTATTATTTAGTTTCAGGATTTAGCCTCAATTTTAAATATTCACTGTATGATGTAAAATACCAGGGAATGACTGTGTGTGTGTGGGTGTGTGTGTGTGTGTGTGATGGTTAGAGTGGAGCGCTAACATGAGGTGTTTGTTTTCATAACAAGGGTATGAGGACGATTCTATGCAGTCTAGTTCACTCACTTAGCCCTTGGATAGAAATGAAACAAATATTGATTCATTTGTTTAAAAGACAAAAGAATGGAGGCCTTCCTGCGCCTCTGCAGTCCCACATATCTGACAAGGACAACTCAGCTGAGGCATCAGAGGGAAATCAGGTTAAAAAAAAAAGTTTTAGATGATCTCACTCTTTCACTCTGGCAGGAATGGCTGCAGCAGTTCAGGGTTAGGGCTCATTTTTGTTTGCTTTGCGTACATAAATAGGTTTGTCTATTTTGTCCATTTCTAATCACTGCCTTCATACTTCTGTACGTCCAATGCTTGGAATGTGCGTTTTTCAATCAATCCACCAGAGGGCACGGCTCTGAATTAACATACTGGCTAAATACCACAAAGAAGAGTAAAGTTTTTTTGAGAAGTCAGTCAGTCAATAATAAAAAACATGGCGACGACAGAGGAGGTTTACTAATGTGGATACTAATGTTGATATTCAGAAGGGTAGCGGTTATAAATATGTTGGCAGTTTTTCACCAACTCACATAGTTGCTCTTTGAAAAGTTCTGCTATGTATGGAAATTATTCTCCTCAAATCTCAACACTGCCTCCACAGCTCCCGGTGGTACTGCTCTGTATTGTCCATCTGGGTTCACATCTGCAAACTCCCGGAAAACGGACAAAATTACATACAGAATGTACACAGAGGAAAGCCAAAATGCTCCGTCTGTATCAGTCTGTGTCTTTAACGTAGAGCATAAATGAGCCGTTAGGGTCAGGGGTAGGGGGTTACAATTAGGATTAGCCGAGATATTGCAAAGAAAGGAGTGCCATGTATTGTTTGCAGGACACAGTGTGAAAACTACGTCTGCCTTTTCTGACTAACAGTCATAAAACAAGAGCAGCATAAAGAGAAGGAACAGTGATGCAGCTGAGGCCCTGGTAGATGCAGAAGAAGTTGCAGTATGGTTCATGTAGGCAGCGGTGTTTAATATTCTTACATGTCTGTATCTCCTACTACAGAAAGCAGCACTTGTTTTTAACAGTACGGCTCTATTTTAACAACCTTCTCTTTTTACAATGAAGACGAGTTCTGCTCAGCAGACCACAGTCTGCTCTGTCGCTTCTGCAGATGCACAAATGGTTATGATTAAACTTTGGAGAGACTTTGTTAAAAAGAGCAGTTCTCCTCAGTTTCCTAAAGAAGAAACATGTCACCCAATGCAACAACCAGGCTGGTGAAGTGTTTTTAATAGTATTTAGCTGACAGTAGAGCCCTGCACCACACATGAAAGACCAAAATCAGGATCCAGATACAGATGCAACAATCTTCTATTCTGCAATAACAATGCAACATTTATTCAAATATTTATCAAAATATAAATGTACTATTTTTATATACACTTGGTTTACATAGATGTACATACTGTTATTCATGGGTACTACATACTGTTTATATATATATATGCGCACGCACACACACACACACACACACACACACACACACACACAGTCACATACTGTTAATTTGTGTCTATGCATGTTTTGTCCATTTTAATTTTTTATTCTACTTAGCTCTATTTTTATGTTACTTTGTAAAATTGTAAAATGTATATTCTATTTTCTTATCTTATTTTAGTTTTTGTCATTTTATATCCACTCTATTCTTATTTCTGTAGGAGTGGTGTTTAATTAAAAAAACATTTATTAATAAGACTGGAGTAGCACAGTGACAATAAAGGTTATTCTATTCTATTCTATTCTATTCTATTCTGATGACATGATTTGTAGGAAAAACTTGTCACATTTCTTTTCCAAAGCATTTATCAACAGTACAGTTAAACATTATTAATATGTTGCATCGTAGGTCAGTTTGTGAATGAATGAATAAATAGTTTTATTATCCATCACAAATAATACAATAAAACAGTAACACAATAGATCACAGGTGTAAACAATACAACAACAGTACAGTGTATTAAATGGTGACTGACAGGCTTATTATATGCCTGCCTCGATTCCAAAGAACAAACAGAGAAAACAAACCCTTCACACCTGTTACCCTAAAAAACACACATATTGATTTCAGTGGCGCTTATAAACTTTGTGCTGATGCTTTTATATTCTGAGTAAGGAGCATCTGTGCCACCAGTAGAAAAAATAATCTGGAGCATGGATACAAAGATACAAATCAGCTTTAATGTAGGTCCACAGTTAGGACTCACCTGTAAACTGTGGTAGTGGGAGTGGTGACCTTCTCATTCAGGATGCGACACTTGAACTTGTTGTACTGTGAAGGAGAATAAATAGCTTCACATGCTGTTGTTCTGCACAATACACTTCTGTGTGTTCTTGTGTGCTTTTGAGATACCTTGAACATTTCCAGCAGTGTCTCCTTCTTTATCTCCAGCCTTTCAAACGGTTGCTTCTCCTTGATAATTTTTTTGCATAAGTTCTCCAGGCAGGGGAAGTCATTACTTGATACTCCCCTGGACAAAACAAAACCACAACAATGCAACTAAATTGAACATATTCCTTCCTTAATATATAATCAACCTGTAATGCTACATTTAGGCTACATTCAGACTGCAGGCAAATGTGTCCTAAATACAATTTTTCTGCCCATATCTGACCTTTATCCGATCTGTTAAAGACAGTATGAACAGCACAAATCTGATTTTTTTCAAATCTGACCCAGACCACTTTCATATGTGGTCCTAAATCTGATACGTATCTGATATTTTGCAATGTGACTTCATTCTGAATAGCCAGGTCACATTTATCAGACTTTTACATCATTGAAAATGCAACAAATGTCACAATTCTGTGTCCCAGGAGGAGGAGGAGGAGGAGGAGCGGCGGGAAAAACATATTTACTTCTGTAAACACAGTGTATGCCTGCGTAGTCACGTATCACATCAGGACCTCTTTCATGCATGTGGGTCACTTCAGGGTCACATTCAGTTCATTCTCAAAACTGATAAAAGCTGCATTTAATGTGTAGCTAATATGAACGAGCACAAACAAAAAAAATCAGATTTCACCAAAAAATCTGAATTGTGCATTAAGACTTGCTGTCTGAACGTGGCCTTAGACTCCCAAAATTTCCAAAAGGCATTCCAGACAGAACCAAACATTTAGCCATGTGATTAGACTTTTTGTTTAGCAGTATATTTGTTAGGGCCACAAACCGATAACCTTTGCCAAGCATGGGCAAACTATTACAAGTCCTTGGCTTAAGGGCTTGAGCAATGTCAAAATCTCCTTGCAAAACACATTCTGCAAGAATCCCATTAGCATAAAACGACTTCATTAAGGAGGTTGTGGAATTAATTAGACAGCACTGCTCGTGCTCTCCTGCAGCCTGAAGCCGACAGAAATGCATGTGTTTGAGAGAAAGGTCAAAGCAAAAAGTTGTTTATGAGAAAAAAGTGTCTTGAGCATGCTTTCAAAGTTTCAGTCTCTTTAGATTCCTGTTCTGTGTTTTAATGGATTTAGTTTGAGGCATTCAACGATGCTGGGCCAACACAAAAAGATGTAATTTCAAATCCACACCCCATAAAAATCCAGCTTGATAGCATTAGTGTCCGCTCCACCTGTTTGGTATGGGATGGGCTACTGGTCTTAAAACCAGAAGACTGGCAGCTAAAAATACATACCCAAATAACACCACCAGTCTAAACAATAAACCACGTCAACTGTACATTAAACTCATTTTCAAACTAAATCAAATAAGACACACCAACTTCCACTGCTGGAATAAAACCACTAGTTTTGTTTGCGTCCCGGTAGCCCCTTCACAGTGACTGATTGATGTTAGATGGTCATAAAACTGGAGCTGTTTTAAGTCAGTCTACTTCTCATCTTGACGTTCCAATAAAATCAGCGACAGGATCTGGTTTGATGTATGTTCTGTCGGCAGTGGAGTGACAGGAGTGGTAGAGACTGAAGATGATGATGAACAGAGAGTAGAAGATGCGTCCCCTGCACCTTTAGCACCCCCTACTGACAGGACTGTTTGGTCATTTATATATCTTTGCATCTTTACATCTGCTGTGGGTTTGTTTTTACTTATGTTCTCTGAACTAAAGCGCCTAAAAAGACAAATGAATCTGCCCTAAGCTCAAAACTTCCATTAAAAAATGTTAATATGTATATAATATTTAATTTTAATTCTATATTTATATAAATAATCATAGAAATACCAAATTTATTATTTTTCTATTTCATTTTTCAGTCATGTTTTTTTAAATAGTCATATCTATCTATCTATCTATCTATCTATAAAAAACCACAATAAATCCTGAGAAAGCCTGACCAAGCTTAAAGGAGTGATATTTTGCTTTTTAAATGAAATTCTTCATTTTCACACATTTCCCTATGCTCTACATAAACTGTAAATGCTATGCTTGGGTCTGAATTCTTCATTAATTCAATTCCACAGGTCCATTGTCAACCCTATTTCTGACTAATGACACCACAAAAGTGGTTTTGAGCACTGGCCCTTTAAATTCACATGACCCCGCCCCCTCCAAGTTGTTGACTGCGCTCTGTCCCGTTCAGCCACTTTAGTTCGTTAATACAACCAACAGCTGAACATCTTAGGTAATTGGCTCGAAGTTTGGACATATTTTCAGTATGGACTACAACTGCTGCTGCTGACAAACAATTATGTCGTACTTGGAGAAATGTTGGTCGGACGTCTTGACTTTATATGTGCAAATGTCATGATGTAACTAGTTATAGACGTAACAAATTAAGCAGGAATTAAAACAGGTTATAGAAATCCACAAAATTTTTACCAAAATGAACATAAAGATAGCTTTGCAGCACCTGGAGGGTTCAAATTTACACTGTATGAACTATTAGGGTCCAAATACACAAATAAATCAACCAAAGACTAATAAAAGTGGGTTTAGCAACATATGAGCCCTTTAAACCCAAACAAAAACCTAGCATCATCTGAGAATTAGCTTGGTAGAAAACAACACAGTTGCTCTGACAGGTCAAAAAATAATAACCCTAAAAAGGCTAAGTAAAATAATGTAGCCTATAACTAACAACTTTCACGATTTGAGTATGTTTTTGGTGTATGATAGTCAAGACTCACTCATTATTGTCCAGGTACATGTCATAATAGAAGCCGTTCTCGATCGGGGGGCCATAGCAGAGACAGCCCCCGTACACCCGCTCCATGGCTTCGCCCAGGATGTGTGCACTGGAGTGCCAGTAAACCTGAAAAATAGTCACATGATTATTTCCCTTGTAGAAAAACAGCAGTAGAGTAGAACTATCTGCATTTATCAGCATGTTGAAAATCCAGGTTGTCAGTGTTTGCGGGATGTTGCATTCATTTAGACCTTTTCTCTGACAACACAAAACTACTTCAAAATGTGACAAAAACATGTGAAGAATTCTACTGACAAATAGTAGCAGGGTAAGAAAATTGTGCACGTAAAATATTCAGCATCTCAAGAGGCAGTAAAGCTGAAATTGGCCTTTTATTTTAGGGACAAGTCTCATTATTCTTGGGAGGCCAGTTCCCACTATTTTTACAGCACTACATTATTATTACAGCAATGTTTTATATTCTCCCGTCTCCTCTTAGTGTTTTTGTGGTCAGGATGCTTTGGGAATCTCTAAGCTCTGAGGTTTATTATTGATTGTAAACCTCTCATCCATCACTTTAACCTTGCAGGCTCAGGATGGCCTGTTCCAACTCCATGCAGATAAGATTAAATTAAGTCTGCGAGATGTTTAGCACCGATTAATAAACACTAACTGTCCTAAACAATTTTATAAAATTACTTTACTTTAACAAAGGCCTTGAGGAACAATGCAGATTATGAATCCCCTTTGATATTAAATAGATATCAAGAGATCAACGATCATCAAGATGTTTCCTTTGGATCTCTAGTATTATCACAAACTCCTGCACACATCATTATAAAACATGGTATGACAGTAGGGTATGAGAGGATGAATGAATTATGAAGCAGATTCAGTTAGAAAAAAAAAGTGCACATGGTTTTAGTGACCTTCACGGAGTTTTCTGAAAAAGCTTTTTAAACAAACATTCCAACCTTTGCTTGTAACAGTTTAACAGTACAAGTTGGTGTTTAAGTTTTAAAATATTTAATAAATGAAAACTGTAATACTCTGTCATTTCCAGCATTTAAATCACTTACAGCTTGAGCCTCCTCACTGTCAAATTTGAGCAACTGAAGGCTACAATCGCCCTCCAGAGGTCGGTCCAGGTCCCACACACTGTTGTTCACTTTGGCGATCACAGTGTTGTCTGCGAGTCCTTGACTAGAAGGGTCAGCGGGAAATATTAAATATGAAAGTTTACACACTGATGTAGTAAAACATGACTCATGAATCAGATGAAAAATACTAGAAAAGCCAGAACAGTTGAGTCAAATGTGTTTGAATGTTACACTTATCAGTCTTACTAGTCAGTAAGACTGATACTTTATACTGATACTTTAATCAGTTATCACAGACAAAAAAAAATAATCACAAGATATAAAGTGGACATGAATTAGTCTTGTGTTTATATACTTAGCGCCATTAAAAACAAATGGATCAGAATAATATGTATATTTGTAAATATATTAAATTAATTGGTTTAGGGTTACCTTCATATTAAAGAGGGAAGCACTGGTCATTACAGAATGAATTGTGGACAAATTGTGATCAACTGAACAGGTTTATTCAGTCATTGAATACAGGTACTCAGAAATTGAAAATGTCATCATTCAATATGGAGTGTGTCCACCTCTGGCTTCCAAACAAGCAGTGCAGCGACGACGCATGGAACTAAGTCTGATGATCCTGTCCTGAGGGATCCGATCACCCAGACCACTGATTGGACTGCGATGACAGCGCAGACTTCACCACAGCTCAGACCTGCGCAGAACATGTCAATGGCATGTTCTCTCTGATGTATCGTAAGTCGTGGCATTTTGAGCAAAAACATTTGGGCGTTTTCTTTGCTGCCTTTATATCGACTATTGACCACACCTAAAGTTACCAGGAAAGACTGACTCTGTGCAAGAGATTCAACTCAATGTCCAACATTAAGGGATTAGTCCAAACGCCAACATTGTGCGTCAGGAATGAAAAACATACAGCTGTTAACTGTGTTACTCATCTCATGAGCAACATTTACAAATTAGGCACCTGAGCAAACTATTTTCTGGAAATTACACCACATGTTTGGACCGTGTGTTTTTAATGGCGCCAAGTATATAATATATTTTATGTTTAGTCTATGATGAAAACAAATAAATGCAAGGTTTCAGTTTACATTTTTTTCAAGAACAGTTCTGTCTGAAATTACATGTATCACAAGTGCTTCTGTATTTTTCAAGGCATTGCACATAAATAAACCTTATAACTAATGTGTAGACATTGAGCTTCATTCTGTTGAGATTTAGTTCTTACATTT
The DNA here is from genome assembly GCA_037367295.1 of Apogon hyalosoma. Classification (NCBI taxonomy): domain Eukaryota; kingdom Metazoa; phylum Chordata; class Actinopteri; order Kurtiformes; family Apogonidae; genus Apogon; species Apogon hyalosoma. Next base: position 13,131,347 of record JAPQRP010000030.1, read on the forward strand.
CACATAGTCTGAACATGGTTAGACTGACCTGATTCCACAGGCAATCTGGTATGGTGTAGTTTTCCAGGATTCAGCGCCTACCACTTTCCCATCAGGGAGGGTCACCTTGATGGGTTTACTCTCCTTTTCTGCCCTCTCTGCCATCAGGGCTTCATGCTCAGCTTTAAGCTTTGCATATAAATCAAGCCTTTCATCAATGTACTGAGGCGGTGGAGAGAGCTACATGGAGAAACAACAGCCAAAAACAAGACAACAGTAAAAAGGATGCAAGTGGGAGACTTATCTACGCACAGGTCAAAACCTCCAGCAGCGCTTGTCATATAGAAGACACTTTATTTCACTCTAAATATTGACCAACACAGGGAGACAAGGGGAGTGGCCAGTTCAATTAAATGAATTAAACACTCCCGTTGTATCTCTGCTAACATGATTGGCCATGAGCCATCAATTCATATGAACATGCACCATGGTGGGTGGTCAGCATGTGGATAATATGCAGGATTGGTCGTTACCTTGTATTCTTTTCATGTTTTATTTAAATACAGCTGGTTATAAATGTCCTGATGAGGTCCACTAGCCCAGATGCATTAGTCTATATTTAGACTGAAGCAGAGTGAACGACAAGTGCTGCTGGAGTTCTTGACCTGTACCGACTCTTTCGCCTTCTCCATGGACCTTGTAAGTAGGTGAAGTGGTGCCAGAGCCTTCTATTTAGATTTGCCTATGCAAACACATAGACACATTAGAACTACACTCACAACACTGGAACTGACACCAAAACCACAAAGCTGGACTTTATTGTAACAATGTATGGGTCAGCTCAAGCAGTGACACAGGGACATGTTTCATGTCCAATAGTAGTCTCTGTGTTTAAACTAAATAACTTTTCTCCATGTTTAATACATGTCTGAATAGGTTTCAGTAAGTACTTTCACATGATACATGTTACAATTGATAGAAATACAATTTTGGGGTAAACATACTTAAATTACTGCTGCATGATACGGGCAATCAAAATTTGCATTTTTTTCACTTTACCCAAATGTAGAAAACATGCTAGTCTCATACAAAACCGATCAAAAATTAAACAAAGGGTTTTAGCTCTGATGGTAAACTACTATTGTGATCATTACTGGATAAAAATGTTTGAATGATATGTTTTTATGAACACTAATATGTTGTGACACGGGGACAGCAGTTTGTACCTTTATTCAGTATCAGAATAAAAGACTCTACTGGAACTAAAACACTACAAATATGCTAATATATTTTTATTTAGCATACATATTACAACTTCAGTGATATATAGAGCTAATAGAGGGGCATATTTGACAAATAATCGAACTGTACATAACCTTTCTATATTCTTGTACTGTTGAATAATTAGTTCCTACAGATTCACACTTAAAATATCACTGCTACAAGCAAAAAAATATATAATTATTAAAGTTTAGCCTAATAGTGCATTTACACATCTGTCAGATGTATAACTTTACATAAGTTCTATCTTTTTTTCTACAAGTGATACTAATATACTGTAAACAGTTCCATAAATAAAATAGAACAAAGTCTTAAGCTAAAAACTGAGCCTATTTGAGACATGATAGGTGAAACTTTCATTTTTGACACTGATGTTCACTTTTGCTTCATCTGGCCCGTAAGTAATGAAATGTCATAATTTCTCCTCATTTATTCACTGTATGTTAGTCTATGCAGTGTTTACAAGATTACACCAAAAACTACAACCATGACACTAGTGGGCAGCTGTTTTGAGGTGCGTAAGCATAAGTTACAGAGACTTTCACAAAGACAAGACATGTAAGATGACAGCAGAATGACAAGATTCATGTTCTTGCAAAACCAGAAATTAATAGGATGTTTATTAATAGCACTTACATACTTACTGGTACTGATTTAGTAACTCACCTCTGCCCTGCCTCCAGGCTGTTCTGTAGCACCTTTAGCTTTCTTTCCATCTTTACCACCTTCCTTTCCCCCCTATGCAAAAAGTCATTGCATGAAATCAGTAAACCTCCTTCATATTGTATCCCTATCCAACCTGTGGCATGATCAGCATCTGCAGAACTGTATATATAGCTTTCTTGATTTGTTTTTATTTTGATTTTGCACTTCTTTTGCTCTTGTAAGCTTTTGTGCTTTGCTGCTGTAAACCTGGAATTTCCCCTTGTGGGACTAATAAAGGCATATCTTATATTATTATCGGTCTTCATATAGTTTTAAAGGGAAGTTAAAGCTTCCTGCGGGGTCGCATATATAAAATTAAATGGTTTATAGAACATCCTGAATGTTGCTTCATCATGTGTTT
>JAPQRP010000030.1:13211494-13226746 GCA_037367295.1 Apogon hyalosoma
TGTGTGTGTGTGTGTGTGTGTGTGTGTGTGTGTATAATAATTTTACAACTCAAATACAACTATCAATGAAATACACAAACAGGGAAATACATGGTGACAAAAAAACAGTAAAACTCAACAAAAACACGGCAAAACTCACTAGAACACGCCAAAACCGCACTATAATGTACAATTATTTACAAGAATATATCACTAAACCTGGCTACAGCACTGTTAACAGTAGTGTCTGTTTCTGACTGTACCTGATGAAAGGACCACCGTACATCACTGCTCAAATCTAGGTCACCTGTCAGTTCAACCACCCTAAACCTCAACCTCATTGAATATGTTTCTTTCAAAAACTGACATGGTTGTCTTTATATCCACCTAATGAGTTACATCCATCTTTCTTTTCCTTTTTATCAACAGTTAAGTGATGGAAGGAGAGTTGTGCACCTGTCTCGAAGCGATGAACACAGTGATGAACACTGTGGTGATGAACCAGGGTTATAGAGGAGGCAAAGTTTGGGGCATTCTGTGTTTGGACCCAAAGACAGAAAAACCAGTGCCTTAAATTGTCATATGGTGTGACGTGAAAGCTATTTCAGATAAAGTGAAAATGGGGTATTGATATTAATCATTTCATCAAATATTTAATCATGACTGCTTTGATATTTAACATTTCCTTGTGAAAATGTGGTATATTTCTGTTTATTTTTCTAAATCATCACGCAAAGGAGTCTTCAGTCTTTCAAGATATTTTAGATTAATTCTCTTAACCTTGTAACAAGTCTTAGAAACTGCTTAAAGGTGAGGTACGATATCTTAGAAAAACGGTTCAAGCAAGCTACATTTTGAAAATAGACAGTTCAAAAGTCCAAACCCCTTTCTTCAGACATCCCCCTGAAGCCACGCCTCCAGAATACTGGCACACGCAATGCTTGTTCCTGAGGGTTCATGAGCGCTGCACAGCAACAGTTCGCCCAGCTCGGATCCATGCATACCTCCTTCAGTCTCCTTCAACACCCCCGCTCTTGCAGAACAGCCCCAGTTCAGACCTATCTGACTAACGTTATATTTCCTAATGATTTATGTTAGTGACAAAACAGTTTTACAGTGAACTTTATGTCCTAATATTTCTAATATAACTAGCCAAGCTCTGGCTTCATTTCCTGTACCAGTGCTCCAAGCCTCTGAGAATGAACGATTCATGCACGAAGAGGGGTACGAGCAGAGGGGGGAGGGACAAATGGCAGCTGAGTTTGATAGACATAACACCGTTCTGTCATTTCGAGTGGGCGCTCAAACTAATCGGATGGTGTTTTTTCAGTCCTGTCCATTCCACAGGTGACTATATATTTTTTAAATTTTTGTGTTAGAGCATTTAATTAATTGGTTGTAATCGGGGTGTGAAGGGGATTTTAAGCAATGTAGTAAAAAATGCTCCAGGAAAACATCTTACACTCCACCTTTAAGACTCTTGCAGATACTAATTTCCTTGTGCTCTATTGATATTTTCATGAAGTACCACTGACAAAGATGTTTTTTGTCACAATTTTAACGTCACACCAAATGACGAGTGTCACACTGTATGATAAACGGCACCACACCACAATATGTCAAAGCAAAAAGTGTTTTGTATGTATTTAACACACTAACAAAACAACTGAAGACACAGGTAACACATGAATTTCAAATATAGAATAATAACAAGTAATAACTCAAATAGCTCAGAGTAAATTCAAAAGTTATTATATCAGAAACAGAACAAACTGAAGAAAAAGTGACTTTTTCAGCAAACATATCAATAACTGAACATAAACCCAGTGTGTCCATCCACTGTCATTGATCCAACTCCATGGGTTTTACTGGTGAATCAATGTTGTAGAAGATGATGGTGTTTCCACGGTAACTGCAGAGCCTCTGTACGTCCAAATGGGTCATATCTGATCGCCATGAAAAGATGAAAAACTATTTTACACCAAATATTGATAAGATTAGTGGATCAACAGGTATTAAACAGGAAATTAACAGGCATCACCAGTTGAATCTTGGTGAGTGGCACTTTGTTGTTGGATGCAGTGACCTGCAGTTTCTTTGGCTGAAAGCAGGGGCACATGTCTGGGTATTGTCAAAAGTAGCTAAGGTATCTGTACAGTGTTTCGAAAGGCGAAGAGAGCACTTGGTGTGTGTTACTTATTCCAACCACAGCGCATACTATTGGAGGAAGCAATTGGTCAGTATCGGTGATCTCATTTTTTTCAACCCATCTGATGATGACCTTGTCTGTGTTGTGGCAAAGGTAACTGAACAGATCTTTGGGTGACTGATGATCTCAACCTCTATGGACATACTTGTCAGCAACACGCTTGAGCGCTCCACCCATCCCATCAGGAGCCCCCTTTCCATGTGACTTCTTGGAAAAATTCCAGGTTATCTCGTTAAACCCAAAGTGTATAGAACAGTCTTGAGAAGGAAGCAGTTTATACGATTTCGATACTGGGTTGCAGGACCATCACTTAGGCTGTGGAGTGTATCAATCTCCTGGTCACTCTGGGCCTTGACATGTTCTATGATGGGCTTAATGTGAGCCCGCACAGCCCATTCATCATGCCTCAGAGACTGTGAGACAGTTGCAGAGCTCTGGGACCCACCGGTATCATAGGCTACCACAGTATGTAGAGCTGCTTGCTGGCAGTTTCCTCCAAAGTGAAAGGCTTGGGTTTCAGTGTTTAGCTTGCAAGCTTAATTTTCACTGAAACCAATATGGAGGACCATGTTGTTGTTCTGCAAGTTCTCTTTGAGATTTCTAAACTGCTTAATCTGATGAATTCAATTAAAATGGTGACCAGCCAGCTCCTCCAGGTCTTTCTGGAACACTTCAATCAGCTCCCCCACTGATCCACGTTTTGTTTTCTTTACCCAGTCTTTATATGTTTTTTTTTTTTTTTTTCTCTGTTACCTCTTCTCTCTGCCACTGATCCCATGTGACACTCTCAGCCAGATTATGTGCACTGACCTTAACCTCTTCAAAACAGCATTTTGTGCATTGTCGTCTCATGCACAAGTCATTTTCTGTTCTGCAGCTTATTGATGATAATAGTACTGAAAGACTTATTGTTGTGATTAACCTTCCTTTTGAAAGAGTTGTAATCAAAAGCCTCATGTTTTCATGTTGATGGCATGCACAGGTGTTGCAATCACATGATTTTGGTTCAGTGTTGTAGAATGGTTTGTATCTGATGTAACACATCCTGTGCATTTCATCACTGTTATCATTATAGGCTTTGTGAAGAGTCTTCAAGAGTGCTTGGAAGGATCATTCTCTGTTTCTTTTCTCTTCTCCCAATCGAGTCCTTTTTTCCTGGAAGCAAAATGCTGTTCTCATCTAAAAGCACAAAAGACTCAACCGTTTTTTTTTCCTCCCCCATGTCCACTTTTTTGGGTGCTCTGAGTCGAAAAGCTTCACAAACAGTACTAACAGGATTCTGCTGTGTTTTCCGGTTATATTTTTTTTCTGTATTTTTCTGCTTTCAGTTGTTCCTCTTTCAGTTTATTCATAAATTTCATCAGATTTTCCTTCTGAACTATCCGCTTGCTTGGAATAGACAGCTGTACATTCACAGGGGCCTTAGCAGGAAGAGTGGTGGAGGCATGAGAAGAGACAGAGGGCTCTGGAAGTGTGGAGCTGTTTATTGGTGGTGCACTGTCACCTTCATTTAGTGAAACCTCAAGAGATGGAGGTGTCAAGTTCATTAAGGCATCAAGCTCACTTTTTCTTTTTCTGTTTCTTTTGTGCATTTCTCCATTTCTCTCACAATCTGCTTTGCTTAGAGGGAGGAAGCGAATGGACACTGAAGGGTTTAATTTCTCCTTTTTGTTTCTTCTCTTCATACCTGTTGAAGGAAAACATATAATGACTAAGATTTTTAAACATTTAATTTCAGATTCACTATCATAGTAAGTAGTAGTAATAACAGTCATAATATTACAATGCTGGTTGTGGCCTAGACTTCTAACCTCTCCTATGGCTGTGTCTGTCCTACGTGAACTGGCATGATGTAGCCCTTTTACCTTTCCCTCCTTTCCCTGAGGTCTTCCTCTCTACTTACAGGGTCTGCATTCAGTCTTTCCCTGTACTTGCGTTTCCTCACCTTGCTGGACATATCTGCCTCATTCTGACAAGAAATGCAGGAAAAAGATCCTTTAATATTATGGCAAACTGTAAAATATGGTCGCATGAAATATACAATTGGAAAGTGGATTATTTATCATATAGATATTTGTTTTTCTGCCAAACCTTTTAAATAAATAAATATTCATGTAAAAATAAAGTGAATGTCATATGGTGTGACTGGGAAAACCAGTTACACCAAATGACATTCTGATCAGTTAAGCTAATTTGTTAGCAAGCTAAAAACAGCTAGCCAATAGTTCGTATGTACTTAGCCACATGGCAGCAATGATTTTTAAGAATTAATAAGTAAAATCTGTGTGTGTGTGTGTGTGTGTGTGTGGGGGGGGGGGGGTGTCTCCATTGACATAACATGCTGCTTGGTATTGATACTTATGCTCACTAACGCCCCCCATTTTGGTCTCAGCACCCCCCTCTTAGCTTTCTCGGTCCGCATCCAAATGACACTGTCAGGGGCGTTTGGATTATTTATAGATGTATTATTTATAGGTTATTCTGTTCTTATTTTACTGGTGTGATCCACTTTAGATCATTTTGGTCTGAAAGTGGAACCTGAACTAGAACACTTTTAACATCACTGATTGTTAATATCTTTAGTGTAATTTTTGCATTTCAAACATTCATCACACTGACCTTTTGACCGCCAGTTTTGGCCCACGGGTCACATGTCTGACACCTGTGATTTAGATTGTTAATGTAGACTGAAAATTCAAAATATTCTGGTTAAAAATGAGTTCAGTCTCAGCTGCACTGTTTTCATTTCTGTTAAAAACACAGGATGACAAGAGGAAAATAGAAAATAAAAAATGAGTCAGGAGCGGGTCAGAGGTGAGAAGAATTATTAAGGATTATTATTCATTATTCAAATACTGGTTTTTAAAATTTATTTTAATTTTACATCTTTTCTTTTCTCCTTCTTCCTCCATTTGCTGAATCTAAAGAAACCTTAGCCAGAATATCAGCTTTAACAGATATGGACTGTTTTTCTGTCGTGTCCTTCTAGGAGCTGAGTGGAAGTCACTCCAGCCAATCATCCAGTGATGAGGACATGTTGACATGGTGCATGGTTCGCACAAACGGTAACTTTTTTTCTACTGAGATGGAAGATGTGCAGTTCCACTTGAAGGCTGTTCTTCAGTGTGAATGCGGAGGCGGTAAAACCAAGTTGGAATAAGTTGTCTTCAAGATCAAGACTGTTCCCTCTGCAGCATTCAGTCATTATTCTGACAGATGTTTGCAGTCAAAACCCTCAGCACATACTGCTCATTGGCATTCAAATCAGTACTTGTCTAAGCAGTGGCCTTATAACTGCACTTTAGTTGATTTACATTGGAAGTCCTTATGGCTTTTTGCATTTCATTTACTGAAAAACTGTACAGTAAAGTGAGACAAAATGAGTTTTTGAGGATTTATGAAGGTAGTCATTCTAGGTGGTGGTTACTCTGGATTCACTTTGAAGAAAAACCAAGATGGACTTAATGGGCATGTAAAATAGTTTAAAAAAAAACAAAAAAAAAACAAGTGGTGCCAGGCATAACAAACCCTGCCCCTTGAAAGCACTGCATCTTATTTTGGCATCAATCCAGCTGATGTCATCATGTCTATGCATGTGCTGATGTCAGCATAGACATAGACAGCATAGACAAATTTCAAACATAAGTAAACTAGCACATTGACCCGTGGGAATCCACAGGTTCTAGAGGCAGTAGATATGATAAAATGGGGAGCAGAGTTTTTGTAGAAGTTAGTTTTGCAAAGTTTTTATAAGCTTAGTGGTGTAACACGCAGATTAGGAAGAAATAGAATGGCCCTCATTTTCTTATGTATTGAAATCCCAGGGTGTGACCGGGGACCAGGGGAGTGGAACCAGACCACAGCAAACTAGTGTGTGTGGTGTCTGGATTTGGATCTGCTGAAGTCAGGTCCATTTGATTGGAGTCGGTGCAGAAAGGTCTGGGTCCGGAGGGGGACGCTAACAGGCCTAGTCTGACCAGCAGAGTGGAACTGGACCAGAGTAAGAACCAGACCAACCTTGTTAGTGTGTGATCACAGCCAGACCCGGTTCTCCCATCTGTCCCGGTGTTTCCGTTGATCCGGATCCAGCCCCCCCATTTGAGGCTGTGAATGGACTCGTCCGCAGGCCACCTGTAAACCTACTGTTATTTTAACAATACCCTGCAGCCAGTGTGGCTGAGGGTAAAAACTAGTAACTCCAGAAGTACTGGTTGTATCACTATACTGTTTTCACCTGTCTGATCCTTGACCCAAAATACACAAGTACTCCAAAAGGCACAGACTAGTTCTGTCCAGTTTTGCAGTTATAAATCTGATACAAATACACACACAAAGACACACACAGAGGTCACTTGGCTTTTATCATATAGATAATATAGATGGGGGAATTTTTTTTTAAATAAATTCATTAAAAATTTTAACTTTGACCTATTTTTCTCATAATGTAATTAAATCTATTCTGGGTCGCTGGCAATCTATAAACCCCATTTGGTATGAATTCAACCAGTAGTTTTGCTGCTAAAGTGTTAAAAAACAAACAAAGAAAGAAGCCCAACCAAAACCTTACCCCTTGCCTCCCCTTCGGGGGGTGGGGTAAAAATAGTTGTATTTCTTGACATTTCACCTCAGTACAGTGACTTCACACTGAGACTTCAGAATTTAACCAGTGAAAAACACCCATGCAAATAAGCCAAGCTGAAACGGCTCTAGTGCTGCAGGGTTATGGTGTTTCACAGTAATAATCCTGTTAGATATGTTTGCCAAGAATCCATGAATAGAGAGGAGGTACTTACTTTGATTTCATGTGTGGTAGAAGTACAAGAATATTCACTGTTTGAAATGTCAATATCTAAGACCTTGTCATTTTGGTCTAATTTCTATCATTAAGTACAGTCACAGGCCTTTTATTCACTCTGCACTTGGAATATTGAGTCTGTTATTACAGAGATGTCCATTACTTGGCTCTTCATTGAAGTGCAGAGGACTGACAGAGCATATCCTGAATATACAACTTCAGAAAGTTTTGTGTTGATTTAAAGAGTCTTTCATAAAGCATGTCAGTGACACAAAACTCTGCTTTCAGTGTGAACTGAGTACCTTTACAATGGTAATCCTTTAAGTTTCTGCTTGGACCCAATAAATGGCATAAAGCCAATTCATGTTTCCATTAGATGAGATGAAGGGAGCAGCAAAGATTCTGTTTCTAGTAAAGGTTGTGTGGTTTATTGTACCTTTTCAGTTTAATATGATCCTGATATACAATGTATAGAAATGTAAACACAAGAACAATTGGACTAAATTTTGATAAAAACATGAGGAATTGTGAATAAATTAGTGTGCTTCTGTTGCATGTTTATTTTATTTCGCTGAAGCCTTTTTTTCTTATTCTTGTTCCTTCTGGAAGGAGCTGAAAAGTTAGCTTCAGGGCTTTACATGCCCTCCATTGACCTCATTCCATCACATTTTCAAAGCTCAACAGAATCTCTCCACGTGAAGAATTGGTGCATAATTAGCTGCAGCAGTGGCAGCTCCAGTAAAAATGACAAATTAGATTTTTTCCCCACCTTTATCTTGGCATGTAAATAAATGCTTCGCTTGCAAAGCCTGAACAAAATGTTGATTAGGTCAGTGGAGCGAGTGCATCGGTGTTTATTTTGTATCAGTGGATACTTTCAGATCCACTTTTCCACTGAGGCAGTTCCAGGGCTGGTTTGAAGGTAGGGCTAAATGTTGAACCAGGTCTTTCTGTTTCATCTAGGCCCAATCCCAATTCACCCCTTCCCCCTACCCCTTGCACTTGGCACTACCCCTTGAAACGGAGCTGCGGGGGGTAGGGGTTGAAACATTCCCCTGTGAAATGAAACAGCCCTTCCAGACCTGTTCTGTCATCAGCAGTCATCGATGCCGCTATAAACAGATGTGACATCTTTGTTTCTGAAAGAATCCCCCATGCCGTCAGCAGCTGTAACCATCTCTGTTCCATGGGCTTTAATCATCTTTTTGCAGCTACAACTGCAAACCGCAGAAATGTGGTCATTAACACATTGAAACGACATTAAACAATTGATCAAAGGATTAAGTTGTTCGCAAAGAAAATATGTACATTTGTGTGTTTCTTTCGTCACACTGCTGCACTTTTTTTTGTGTTTACCTCCATCTTGCCAATGATTCGAACAGAAATATGGGAGATTTCTCCTACCTCTCCATTTGTAGTGTGGTCCTGAAAAATCTCCATTTCAAGGGCCCAACAGCCCTCCCCCTTAGCCCTTCCCTTCCAGCTCATCAAGAATCAGGACACCCGTATCCCTTCACGAGAACGTGCAAAATGGAGGGGTAGGGGTAGGGGTAAGGGTGAGGGGCCAAGGGGTGAATTGGGATTGGGCCCTAGAGAACTAGTTTCAAAGCACCACCAGCTCCTGCTTCTGTCAAGGGCTGGGCCAGGATTAATGTGACCAATGAGACCTTTGAGACCCATGTATGTATGTATGTATGTATGTACGGAGTTTGTCTGATCCAAGTGTAAACTCAGAGCTTCAGATCCAAATAGTAGAGATCTGTGGAGGAGACGAACTCCTTATAACGTATAATACAACTCAACACAAAATCAAAAGTACATGGGAATATAAGGCTCTTCTGTGTGAGGTACCACTCCATGTTGAGAACTATTATGCATACGTACCTGCCGTGAGGTGAGAGGTTGCTAGTCTTTTGAAAATTCTAATTGTGAGCCAGCTTGGGAACAATAGCTAATTGCTAGCATTGCCATTAGCCTACGCGCCAATGGATAAAGTCCTTTGACTAAGATGTACTGATATAGCTTTGGAACAGTTTTGTAGCAGGTGGATTTTTTCAAACGTCCATAAGTCAAACTGGCTCTGAAGACACCAGGCCAAAGTATACCCCCCAACCAGAATATACCTGGGGTTAAAGTGGCCTAGGCCAGCTTATACCTCTACAGGCCAAAGTATACATGACCACACAGTCTTTCATAACAGTCCCACCTGAGTACATGACAGTGAAAACAAGCATGATCATTTTGATGTTTTTTTTTTCATAATTGTTTTTCATATGATGTACAGATTGGATGGCACTTTAATGTCATTGTAACAAGTACAAGGAAAAGATATTGTATTGTATTGTATTCTTTTCTATGTTGTTATCAGTGTTTAACTTTGAACATTTATACTGTAGTGAGGACTAGTCTTAGAACTTGAAGTTTCAGGACTTTTATTATATCATTAACAGTCAAATTAATTGAACATTATTCCAACTGCATTATAACATTTTGTGTTTGATGTGCTTTTATTTTAATGTGTAAACACTACTGAGAAGTGTGGTAGTAATCTTTGATCTTTGTGGTACAATAATACAATAGTTTTTACTGATTAAGGTTTTTCTTGTTGAAGTGATAAAAGCGATTTAAAGTTTTAAGGTTTAAGTCAGTTTTCTCTCTTAACTTACCTGACAAAGCTGAACCCCAATAAAATGTTGAAAAATTAAGTAATTCTTGTGTATATCACTCGACACTACAGATATCATGGGGGTATAATCTGGCCTAGGCCACTTTGGGGTCAAACTTTGGCCTGTTACGCCAGGTTTGTTCTGGTGGTGAGGCGCTAGCTAGTCACAGATAAACAATCTTAGTAACAACAGCTGTCATTATCATGCTACTGGCTAACATTGTCATTAGCTTACGTACAAATATATACAGACCTTTCACCTGAATGACGTAGCTCTGCAGTGGATTTGTAGTTGGTGAAAACGCAAATAGATTCTTTCAAGGTCCACAAGTCAAATAAACTCCAAACCCACCAGCAACGAACTAGCACTGGGTTTGTTCTGGTGATGATGTGTTTGTTGTTCCACGGGCCACAAGCTAGTCACAGATTTGAGGTTTAAACAAGCTAAGCCATCAATAACAATAGTTCTTATAATCGGGCTATGTCTCTGTGCACATACAGACCCTTTATCATGATGGAATGATGCGCTTCTATAGTCAGGGGAAAGCAAACCAGCTCTCAGAAGGTCTATGAGTTGGCCCATCAGCGCTAACATCATGTTCTTATTTTTGAAAAAGAGGAATAAGAGCTCATTTCTCAACTTAGTCTTATTAAAAAAGCACATTTATTAAATAAGTTATGTTTGATGACTGTTATTATTCCATTGTCGACTGGTGTTATTCCATGGCCCAAAAACTGTAAAATTTGAAAAAAACAAAACACTATCTGCCTTTTGACCAGGCAGCTTGGTACCAATATTTAAGGTTATCACTCTACTGTCTATCGTTACCACAGGCTCATTCATCTACCAACAGATACAGACCAGACCATGACACGAGGGTGTGGCTCTGTCGCCCATGGAAAGGCAAACGTCACCTTCTCTGGATCAGAACTAGCACCAGGTTTAGTCTGATGTCATATGGATGATTTACTGTTATATTCTTGAGCCTGTTTTGATTGCGCTTCAGTTTATGGGATGTCAAGGCCAGACTCAAATGCTGATCCTCGCTGTGATTTACTAGAGCATTAGCCGAAGAATGTCCTCCATTTTTCATCTCATCTTAAGTAATGTTAAGTTGAGAAGTTCCTACACACAGGATGAAAAACACTGAGCAGCTGTTGATGAATCATGACTAATAATGAGTAAAGTAATGAGTTCTAAACCCTCCCATCTATGCACACAGTCTATAGACAGTATATGCTGTGAAAGCTGCCTTCATAGTGCTGCTCTGTAGGAGAATTCTTTCTTTCTCTGTCTATTCCTGGGAGGACAGAGCTGACAGCCTCTCATCTGACTGTCTGAACACCACGGGCTTCCATTAGGCTGAGTACTGCAGAACCATGTCTGTGCTACATTTACAGCTTTAAAAGCACAAGTAATACCGAGGCAAAGAAAGAAAACATTTATTGTTTATGAACGTGGTGTCGCACAGGTCCTGTCAGAAAAGAACAGGGAGGTGAGGTCTTGGTTTGAGGTCTGGAAAATAAATCCTGACTCCCTTTGTCTTTCAACAGGCAGCTGGACTTTGGATTTGTTCCCGTCGAGAACAATGAGCACATTCGTGTAAAAGCAGTACATTGCAATCGCAAAAGAGACAGTCTAACATTCCACATGACAACTAGGTTTTACATTTGTGATGCTCACTGTAGTTTATAGTGTTATAAAAAATGTACAGAATAACATCTTGTGTCTCAGTGCAAAAGATATATTTCAAAAGAATTTCAGAAAAGCCGTGCCCCCCATCATCACCCCCGATAGTGCCCCAACAGTAAAAGAATTGGCCCGTTTATACAAGACCACCAATAAATAACCAACAGAAGCAGTATACAGTCACCGTCAGATAGCAGCAGTGTTTCAGCTTTAACTTTAAATACATATTCACAAACAACAGTGTGTCACTGTACACCCACAATGCATCTGCACAACTTTCACTAGAGATTAGAATAATAATAATTACAGTTGTATTGATAGTAATTACCATGACAATAACAACAGAAAAAAGAAATCCAGTGTATCACATCTGCGTTACAGTATGTACATTGCTTTTTCAAGTTCTGTGGCTTATTTTCCCGTGTGTGAATTTCCCAAGTAAAAGAAGGCAATGAAGTGTCTGTAAGGTCAAAGGTGGGAGGGGGAGTTTATCAGCTGGTGCAGATGCTGTTGATGGAAATGATAGCCGGGTCCACCAGGCCCAGCTCCTCGTGCTCATTCACACACAGCTGATACCCGCAGCCCCGCCTCCGTTTGAGCGGGGTCACCTTGGCGTCGGGCTTAGCGCGAGGTGGGAGGAGGAAGCCCACGCTCCCCGCGATCAGCATGTGCCAGATGCTGTGGATGTAGAAGTAGTTGTCCGCCGTCTCCACGAAGGCGTACAGGGCCACGGCCGAGGTGGCGATGGTGGTGCCGGGGAAGAGGAAGAACACCCAGCGCTTCCAGGTGGGCGGGTAGCAACGGCGCCGGCGAATGGTCCGCACCGTCTAACGGGCCGAAAGAGCACAGACAACAGTTGATGTTAATCTGTTTGTTCAACACTGAAAGAGTTAGAGCTTCCATCTCAACCTTTTTTTATTTGATGTTTTCTAGTTTCTAGAAGATTCACACAGGAAGTTTTGGTACCAGTACATGTTTGCAAGTTTGGTCAAGGTCAAGTTTATTTTCATGGAACATTTAGAACAACGGACGCTGCCCAAAGTGCTTTGCAAAAATACACTGGAAAAAAATCTAAATCTTACCAAGTGGATTTTTCTCATTTCTAGTCCAAATATCTCATCACACTTAAAATAAGACATAATCACCTAAAGAGTATTTTTTCAGTGAGATATAAGAACTTATTTTTAGACAATAGATCTGGAAAATTGTATTTCAAGAAATCTTAAGATAATTTCCCTTGTTCCATTGGCAGATGTTTTTTCTTGATTTAAGCAAAAAAATAAATAAATAAATAAAAATCTGCCAATCCAATCCATTTTTCCTGGATCTGCCACTGCTGTTTCATCACTGCAGCATCACTTGTACTGTCTCCCACTGGGGATCAGGACAAGTTTTTAAACAGAATGTTGTAAGAATTCTATAGGGCCCAGGAATTAAGAGTTAATATTCTTATAGAGTTTAGAAAAGGCCACAAGCTCTGTATTCTATTATACTAAAGCTGATGAGGGTATTTCATTCAGTAAAAGGTTGTCTGAAAGAGGATTTGAGTGAAGGAGTTTCATGGAAGACAATGAGTGTGTTCTGAACCCTCTGACGGTGCAGTATTATCTGTTACAATGGTTCAAACCTGCTCAGACATGATGCACTGGTGTTGGATAAACAGCTCAAGGCTGATTTAACCAGCACTAAATAAAGCACATTGGGCTGTTCATGCTCATGTATCTGCATCCAAAATATCTCTGTTTTTTTCGTATGTATTCATTCTCTGTTTCACATGTTCTCATTCTCTGTTTCACGTCTGTTTCATGTCTTCGTTCTCTGTTTGTTTCACATGTATTCATTCTCCGTTTGTTTCAAATGTATCCATTCTCTGTTTCATATGTATTCATTCTCCGTTTGTTTCACATGTATTCATTCTCCGTTTGTTTCACATGTATTCATTCTCTGTTTGTTTCACATGTATTCATTCTGTTTCACATGTATTCATTCTCTGTTTGTTTCAAATGTGACTGAGATCTCTTCCTTAAATGCGTTCAGACGTTCTGATGATTGTATTCACTCAGCGTTTTCATCGGCTTATAAATACTGATTGCTTGTTTTCTTCCTTCCTGGATTCGTTCATCTTTAAGGGGAACATGAACTGTTCATGAATGACTAAAATAATTACAAATGCTGTAGCAAGAAAATGCCTCTGAATAAATTATTATGCGCAATACATTTTATTTTAACCCTTAAAGACCCAAACATCCGTCTTTAACCAGAACCATCCACTGTTGGAACTGTTTAATACCTGTTGATCCATTAATCCTATCAATACATGTAAATAATTGGTGTAAAATGCACTTTGTCATCTTTTCATGGTCATCAGATTTGACCCATTTGGACGTTCAGAGGCTCCATAGTTACCGTGGAAACACCACCATCTTCAACATTGATTCACCAGTAAAACCCATGGAGTTGGATCAATGACAGTGGATGGACACACTGGGTTTATGTTCAGTTAATGACAGATTGGATAGATTAGCTGAAATTATTACATATGAGCTCAAATATCATTGAAAAGCTCTAAAACAGCAAAGATAATCATTAGTTTCCTTTTATATTGTCTTTTTATTTAGAAGTAAATCATAAATAAATAAAAATGAAAAAAGTAAATTGTTTAATTCTTTTTATGTTCATTTCATGATATATTTGACTGAAAATGTCACTTTTTCTTCAGTTTTCTCTGTTTTGATATAATAACCTTTGAATTTGCTCTGAGCGTAAATGAACATCTACATGACCAGTTAATTAAATATAGAAAAATATATGATTTACATTGAAAAATACAAAATACAAAGAATAATATTACAATAAATGGTGATAAATCCCCATATAAAGTTAAATATAGAGAAAAACCCCATCACAACAATAGCTGTAGCTCTTAAGGGTTAAATCTGCGCCTGAAATTATTACATATGATCTAAAATATCACTGAAAAGCTCTAAAACAGCAAAGATCATCATTAGTTTCCTTTTATATTGTCATTTTATTTGTAAGTAAATAATAATTAAATAAAGCTGAAAAATAATAAATTTTTCAATTATTTGTATGTGCATGTAATGATATATTTGACAGAAAACCTCACTTTTTCTTTAGTTTTCTCTTTTTTTTTTGATATAATAACCTACCCTGAGCTTTTATGAACATCTACATGATCAGTAAATGAAATCCAAGAAAATACATGATTTATACTGAAAAAATGTAAAATACAGGGGATGATATTACAATAAATGGTGATAAATCACTTGGGAAAGACAAAAGCATCATTTGGAAGTTGTGACAAAAATAATTGTGGGTCTTTAACGGTTAAAGACTATTAATCTATGTCAGTGGTTCAAAACTTTTTTTGAATAAACACGCCTTTACGTCATCATGAGCCTCCTGCTGTCCGCCAACCCTCAAAATAATTTTCTGAAGAGGGGGTTATAGCGCTCCACAGCTAACGCCCCCGTACCTCATCATTATCTGACTTTTCACATCCATTCGCCCTCTAAATGATGTTTTCAAACAGGAGGGGGGCAGCAGGTCTCAGCGCCCCCCTCTCAGCTTTCTCATCCCAAATGCCCCCTGACGGTGCCCCGATGCCCCTTGGGAGTCGGTGCCGCCACCACTGAGAAACTTTGGTCTATGTGAAAGTGTGAAAATTGTTCCTGCTGCAGCCTTTTATTCATTTCTGGTCTGAAAACAAACCCTCATTTACTTTGTAGAATTAGAGGTATTTGCCATAGACAGATTTGGATTCTTCTCTGTTCTCGTCAGTGAAGTCGACAGCCCTGCAGTAGACGGTGTGTGTGTGTGTGTGTGTGTGTGTGTGCGTGTGTGTGCGTGTGCGTGTGTGTGTGTGTGTGTGTCCTCCGCTTGACTGATCTAAT
>JAPQRP010000030.1:13259620-13273022 GCA_037367295.1 Apogon hyalosoma
GTTCCAGATCCGACGTTAGAGGTGCCAGATCCTGATCGGGCTGGATTTGGCTTAAATTAAGTCCTTGCCTTAGCACAAAATAAACCTAATGTACATGCAGGGAGTTGGCAAAGTTGTTGATTAATGCAATGAGTTAACAAACCCTTTTCTAGGTGCTGAGATTTCAGGCTCCCTAAACTCACCATCTGGTCCAAACTCTCTGGGTGCTAAGACTCAATCACACCCACTGGCAGTTCAGCTCCTCCCTCCTTTTCCTCGGTTTTATCACAACTCTGCCCTGAAGTTTGAAGATGGAAGCTTGAGTAACACACTGGAAAAGCCCTTAAACTAAGGGCACTGAGGACACCATCCTCTGCCCAGACCCTGTAATGGAACCTGCACAAATGAGTCTGAACCTGGAAGTGAGTTTGTATTTTGACCGTTATCTCAAAGTCAATGGGTGTTTGATGAGATACCTGAAGGTCTGTGGTTAAGAGGTTTACACATTCCATTCTATGACATCAGATATGGATAGGGATGGGAATCGATAAAAATGTAACAATTCCCATCCCTAAATATAGAGGTAGTTTTTTTGTGTGAATTTTAATCTTTTATATGTTGTATAAGACTTTGCTAACCCCAGGATGAGTGCGTCTACTGAGGACATTCAACATATAAACTCATTTACAGCTCTGTGGTGTTGTGCTCTTACAAACTATCCTCTTCACTGTTCACTGGTATTGATGTTGAAGTCACACATTTATTTTACTGATGGCATGAACACAAAAACCATTCAAGTGATTTTGCATTTATGAAGCTTATTTTGCTGAATAATGTATCCAGGGATCATGACTTTTTTTTTTTTTTTATCACAAATAAGATTTTTTGTAATAATCCATCAGCCAATTGAAAATCCTACTGACTCTTGCTTAAGGGAACTGGGGCAATGCTCTCTTCCAGTTTAGCCTCTTAAAAAACAGAACATCATCCCCTCATCCTACGGATCTTATTCTCATAAAAATAGATGTGTTTTTTCTGTTTCTCTGCTGTCAGACAAAAGTATGTGGACATGTTGAATCCAGGTGTTTCTTTTCTGACAGGGGTCTGGGATACAAAACAATAATGACAAAAAATGTCATAATATAGTTTTATATTGGGATAAATATCATTATATTGGTTAGTTTGGTTTAAATTATCTTTGTTTCTAAAATGCCTCAGAGATGGTTTTGACTTCATTTCTCTCAACATTTTTTTTTTTATCGATGACTATTATATTAAACATTCTACCTCTAAATTTATAAAACATTTTCCTGCTCTGACTGTAAATAATAATTTTCTGCCACAACTAACCATCTACATCGTTCACATCTCACCGAGGAAGAAAAATCTACCATTAAACTTTAAGAAAATATTGATGTTTCTAAACTATATGGACATAAATATTGGGACACATCCTGTCCACAGCTGTAAGATGTCCTGTTCATGAGGATCTGACATAGAAACATCAGTATTAAAAATTAATAGGATATTTATCCCAATATAAAACTATATTATGATGTTTGTCATTATTGTTTTGTATTCCAGACCCCTGTAAGAAAAGAAACACCTGAATTCAACGTGTCCACATGCTTTTGTCCATTTATGTAGTTATGATATGAGGATAACAATATGATATCTATAATATAGTAACTTCTCTGTAAAATTGTCATTAAACCATAAAGATCCAAACAACCTCCAACGACCACAACCATCTACTGGAAACGGTTTAATATCTGTTGATCCACTAATTCTATCAATACATGTAAATAATTGGTGTAAAATACCATGTCATCTTTTCATGGTCATCAGATATGACCCATTTGAATGTTCAGAGGCTCTGTAGTTACCATGGAAACACCGTCATCTTCTATAACATTGATTCACCTGTGAAACCCATGGAGTTGGATCGATGACAGTGGATGGACACATTGGGTTTAAGTTCAGTGAATGAGAGATTTTGCAGGAAAAAAAAGTTTTGTTTTGTTTTTTTCTCAGTTTTCTTTGTTTCTGATCTAATAACCTTTGAATGTGCTCTGAGCTTTAATGAACATCTGCGTGATCAGTGAATCAAATATAAGAAAATACCTGGTTTTCATTGAATAAATGCAAAATAAAGAGGATAATATTGCAATAAATGCTGACATAACACTTAGGAAAGGTTAAATAGAGAGAAAAATTCATTTGGGAACTGACACAAAAGTCACAATGGGTCTTTATGGGTTTAATTGCTGATCTATTCTATTACAGTTACTGATTCAGTCAGTACTCAACAGGTTTCAAGGAGTTTAGTCCAAAACCTGGTTGTAATCTATGTGAAAACTTTGTACTAAATGAAAAACTCTGTTGTGTTTATTGGTCTTTTTCTTGTCCTGTCACAGATACGTTTATGTCATACAAGAACACATAATAAATCTACTCCCACTGTTATGCACATGCCAGGGTGTATTTCACAGGTTTTCAACAGAATCCACTGTAAATTATTCCTTTCATGGAATGGCTTTGCTTTATTTAATTTAATATTACCAGAGGACATTTTACAGCTCTATTTCAGCTCATTCACAGCTCTGTACATTACATTTCCAAATCAGTCTACCTTTATTCTAGTACTGAACCAAGCTCACAGGTCCAAACACATATTTGTTTCCCTCCAGCCTATGACTCCCCTAAGCTGCTGTGTTTTATTCCTATCAAAGCTCATTTTTAATAGCTGAGATGCAAACTCGGTGTTGTCTTCAGTTTGTAATTTATGCAGGTTTATTTTTTAATGTTAATTGTACTTGTGCTTTATTTACAGCTGCTGCTTGTAAAACACTGTGGAACATTGTTACTGCTACATTAGTCACCTTTAATGTTGTGATTTATGTGCTCCATCCATTATGCAGCCGTTAAGTTTGCTGGATGTGACTGACAGATGCATTATTCAGTTATAAGCATTTCTTCCATCAGTGCAACTCTCAAGGTTACTGATTGAAGCAAACATCTTTTACTTTTAAAAAGTTAACATCTCCCTAAAAGCAATACAAAAACAAGACTGAATGCTTCTCTGTATCTCCACTCTATCCTTCCACCACTCTGTGAATGCACAGCCATGTCTACCCACATTCACTTAATAAAGACTGAGAGGAATTGAAATAAAGTGTTATGTATATTTCTGGAACTGCTTCCTCTCTCCATATGGTTGGATTCCAGTGAAAAATACACCATTTTCACTCAGAATGGTGTTGAATGATCCAGTGTTTTTTGCAGAATCTTACAATCTCCTAGTTAAGTTTGACCTTGAGTTGTCTGGAGATAAATGAAGGAATTATTTATTTATTTTTAAAATGGGACAGTTTGTATTAATGAAAATTTACTTGTGTGTGTTTTATTTTTTTTTCTTTACTTGTCATGTCCAGAATCCTAACAGCAGAATGGTTGTCTGGCTGCCTTTTTGCGCTGAACAAATCTGCTTTGCCAAGGGGAGCTTCATAACATATATGAGGCTCCCCTTGATATTCTACTGTCTTTATTTTGGGTTTTGTTGAACCACATTTTGACGCTAGACCTGACATGAAGGAAGTGGGAAGAGAGAAGAGGAAAGCGAAGGGGGGAGAAGAAAAAAGAAAAAGAAGGTAGCAAAGACCCTCACATGAAGATATCAACAATACTAAGAATAACAACCATGGTGATAATTATAATGATAACTATAACTACAACAAGAACTGAGTAAACTAAGCAGAAAAGAAATAATTGAAAATAAAATAAAATAAAATAAAATAAAATAAAATAAAATAAAATAAAATAAAATAAAATAAAATAAAATAAAATAAGGGTTAGGGTTAGACCTATTAAATGAAAAATATAAGAAAAGAAAACATGAGAAAAATATCATAAACAGCCACAGCACAAATAACGCCAGCAGCAAATCCACACAACATTAATGAACATTTATATTTAAATATGAGAGATTATAGCCACACTGCTAATTTCCATCTTGAGCCCCATTGGCAGGTAAAAGAAAAAATAAATGAATAAATAAATAAATAAATAAAACAACAGCTTACAGATACCATAATACCATAACTGAAGTAAGATATACACAAAGAAAAACAAGCAACAACACGCAGCACACACAAACAGACCAAAACAGGGAAAAAGGCAGCCACCAAGCAAAAAGTGATTAAAGTTTGCTCATGAATTATATTTTAAAGATTCCATTGTTGCTATTACACATGATAATATTATAAATATCCCTTAAAATGGGCGGCTGTGGCTTAGTTGGTAGAGCGGGTCGTCCAATGACTGAAGGGTTGGCGGTTCAAGTCCTGGCTCTGACTGTCGAAGTGTCCTTGGGCAAGACACTAAACCCTAAATTGCTCCCAGTGGGTCTGGCAGCACCTTGCATGGCAGCTGCCACCCACTGGTGTGTGAGTGTGTGTGAATGGGTGAATGTGAGGCTTTGTAAAGCGCTTTGAGCACCATGAAGGCGGAAAAGCGCTATGGAAGTGCAGTCCATTTAAAATCTCATCTTCATCATTTTTAACCTATTACATTTTTTGTCATAAATGTCACACGACTTCATGCGACAGTTATCACTGTCATGTACCTGGTCACTGTCAGACTTGACCTTTGACAACCAAATTGTAACCACTTTATCCTTGATTCCACATGAACATTTATTTCAGATTTGGGGAGATTTCCTTCGGGTGTTTCTGAGATAACATGATTCCAAAAGAAGCCAAAGCTGTTGTCACTGCAGACCAAGAAGAAACATCCCACAACTTTGATTCTGATCACAAAAATTCTGCAAATGGAAAAAAGTCTGTCTCCCTTTTCCAGGTAGTGTGTGTTCCATACCCATGAGGCTTTTGATTGGTTGAATTTCTCTGGAATGTGCCAGACAGTAACGCCAAATGATGCAACAACATAACTGATGGAAGCTTGTGTAGTTACACACTGCATGTCCCAGAGCCCATTACTTCAAATAAATGCTATGATGAGTTGTTCTAGAAACACTTTAAACTTTGTCATGCTTTTAACACTTGTTTGACATTTGGACTGCAAAAAAAAAAAGAAAAAATAAAAAAGTTCTAAAATGTCTTAGTCTTTCTTACTTTGAAGAGGCTCGATTTGACAGTTCTAGCTCAAACTAAACATCCTTTTATAAATATAGCTTCGTATTTTTTTTCTCATATTGAGCAAAGAGCATTAGAGCACAGCTGCGATAAGACACCACTAATGTATAAAAACCAATAAAGCCTGTTTAAAGGAGTAGTGTTCACTGGTTCAGCCCTATCTAAAGAAAACTTTGAGAAACTGATCTAAAGTGATTAAAATCATCCACTGCCAGTTAAACTTTCAGCAGAAATAAAAGCTCTATGCATTCTTTTGCAGAGAGTGATGCAAGGCAGACAAACAGCTCCTATTGTCTCCTAAAGCCCTGCAAATCTGAGTCCCCCCCACCCACACACCCACTCCCCCGGCAGTGGCGGCGCTGACTGGATTCTATGCCTGTGACAAGCAAGTGACAGATCATCGCCAAGAGGGGAGAAATCTGTCCATAGAATAATATAGCATGACAGGCTCTCTGAAGAATACATCTCACAGCTCATACGACAATCACAGCAACCTGGTTTCATCACGGCGTACTGCCTCTGTGACATGCACTGAATTCATGAGTTAAAACCAGCCGACTATAAACACATCTGCCTGAACTGAGTCATGGGACATTAGGGGAGACAGCCAAGGGCAAACATGTTCAGGTTATGTGGAGGTGGAAAGGACCAAAATTAAATGGATGGATGACATACTGTAAGAGTATTTATGTAGTAATGTATTTGAAATAGTCAAAAGCCACATGCCAAGTCATATGTATGTGAATATATTTCCAATATGTGAATGGATTGCAACACAGTTCAAAACCAGTGGAAACCGAAATAAACAACAGGCTTCAAACTGTGTGATTTAGTGTCGTATGTACATCATAGTAAACATAAGTACTATTAGAAAGAAACTTTCAAGTGGTGCCAGGCACAATAAACCCCGCCCCTCAATCATATTGTAGCTTATTTTGGCATTGATCCAGCTGATGTCATCAGGTCTATGCACATAGACAGTCAGCATATCAGCTGCCTCTACATATGTGCCAAGCTGGAAGTAAATTGAAACAAAATTGATGTTCTTATAGACATGTGAAATTTTGCTCATTATAAGTAAATGGATAAAAAAAAAAAGATTTTAAAAATTCATTAAAAACTCGACTTTTGACCTACTTTTCCTAAAATGTAATCATATCTATTCTGGGTCACTGGCAATCTATTAACCCAATTTGGTATGAATTCAACCAATAGTTTTGCTGCTAAAGTGTTAAACAAACAAACAAACAAACAAACAAACTTAACCAAAAACAGTACCCCTTGCCTCCCCTTCAGGGGGCGGGGCAATAATGTAAACCAGTCATATAAAAATTTAAAAAATCCCAGTGCACCGTCTCACCCAAATTAGGAAGCAACTGCAAGCTACTAGTTTCTAAGCAAAGGATGCATTTCTAATAATGTAAAGTTACACTATAGACTGTGTGTAACTTATGTTATTTGATCACATTTATCCATTTTCTTCCGCTTTTCCGGGGCCAGGTCGCGAAGGCAACAGTCTAAACAGGGCTGCCCAGACTTCCCTCTCCCCAGACACCTCCTCCAGCTCTTCCAGGGGGACCCCGAGGCCCAGGCCAGCCAAAAGACATAATCTCTCCATTGTGTCCTAGGTCTTCCCCGAGGCCTCCTCCCAGTGGGACATGCCTGGAACACCTCCCCAAGGAGGCGTCCAGGAGGCATCCGAAACAGATGCCTGATTCACCTCAGCTGGCCCCTCTGGATGTGGAGGAGCAGCGGCTGGACTCTGAGCTCCTTCCTGGTGCCTGAGCTCCTCACCCTATCCCTAAGGGTGCGCCCAGCCACTCCATGGAGGAAACTCATTTCGGCCACTTGTATCCGGGATCTTGTCCTTTTGGTCATAACCCAAAGTTCATGACCATAGGTGAGGGGAGGAACGTAGACTGACCAGTAAATGGAGAGCTTCGCCTTTCGACTCAGCTCCTTCTGAACCACCGATACAACGTCCTCATCACTGCAGACGCTGCACCGATCCGCCTGTCAATCTCACGCTCCATCCTTCCCCCACTTGTGAACAAGACCCCGAGATACTTAAACTTGGGGCAAGGACTCCCCACCGACCCAGAGAGGGCAGACCACCCTTTTCAAGTCGAGAACCATGGCCTCGGATTTGGAGGAGCTGATCCTCATCCCGCTCGCTTCACACTCGGCTTCAAACTGCCCCAGTGCTGAAGGTCCAGGTTCAATGAGGCCAGCAGGACAACATCATCTGCAAAAAGCACAGATGAAATCCTGTGGCCCTCAAACCAGACCCCCTCCGGCCCCTGGCTGCGCCTAGAAATTCTGCCCATAAAAATTATGAACGGAACCGGTATCCCCCCACGGGATACCACAAGGGACACAGTTGAACGCCTTCTCCAAATCCACAAAACACATGTGGACTGGTTGGGCGAACTCCCATGAACTCTCGATGGAGAGTGTAGAGCTGGTCCAGAACCCACACTGTTCCTCCTGGATCTGAGGTTTAACTATCGGTTGGATCCTCCTCTCCAGTACCCTGGAATAGACTTTCCCCAGGAGGCTGAGGAGTGTGATCCCCCTGTCACTGGAGAGCATCCTCCTTAAAAAGGGGGACCACCACCCCGGTCTGCCAATCCTGTCCCCGACAGCCACATGATGTTACAGAGATGTGTCAACCAAGTCACCATGTTCAAGCACAGGGATGTTTGAACTGCCACATTATCATGGTGGGGGAGTTTGAGTGCCCGAATGATCTCGGGAACTATGTTGTCAGGGGCTTTATGCCCCTGGTAGGGTCTCCCATGGCAAACAGATCCTGGGTGATGGGCCAGACTAAGAGGAGTTCAGAAGCCCCTATGAAAAATAAAAAAGCCAGGACTGCAACATCACCTGGCATGGCGTAGCTGGGGCCCCACCCTGGAGCCTGGCCCAGGGTTGGGGCTCATAAGCGAGCACCTGGTGGCCGGGCCTTTGCCCACAGGGTCCGGCCGGGCTCAGCCTGAAAGGATGATGTGGGTCCATCCTCCAGTGGACTCATCACCTGCCAAAGGAACCATAGGGGCCGGGTGCAGTGTGGACTGGGTGGCAGTCGACAGCAGGGGGCTCAACGACCCGATCCCCAGACACAGAGTCTGGCTCTTGGGACATGGAATGTCACTTTGCTCGGGGGGGGACATGGAGTATACACATTACAGGAAATTTAGTCTCTGTAGCATATGTGTAAGAGATGTGTAATGGCTGTACAGCCAGACAGTATAGTCAATTAATCCTTAAGTTGTTATACTTCAGTTAATTACTTGTATTTCAATTAAACACATTTTAAAATTCTAGTATTTTGGTCTTTCCATGAAACTGGGTTTATTTTCATATCTGGCACTTTGTCAGCTTTTTAGACCCAATGATTAGAGAGATATTTAGACATATTTCCCCCCAGGATGTACCTAATACTCACCTCAGATAAATGCAAAAAAAATGTACACTTGCTCTGAGCCATCCCATAATTAATGAGTTTTTAATAAAGTATTGGGGCCAAAAATACGACCAAAATTGGGACAGTTAAAGCTACCTAGGTGTCAGTGCATTTGATCTGAAAACATGGCTGTAAATAGTCTTATATATTGCTATAAATAAAGACACTGTGTAATATGTGTCGATCCTAGTGGTTTTTCAAATCCAGACGTGGGTTTTTCATGAATCTCAGTCTCATTCCAGGTTTCGTACGTAACCCATCGTGTCCATTCATGTTACATGCAGAACCTGCCCATTTAAACACAAATAAATCGCAAGTGATTTTGCAATGGCAGTCATTTTTGTGAAACACTCTGCCTTGCATAATTAGTTTGATTCCCAAAATGCACCTGTGAGAGAATAGAAAGATATTCGAAAAAAAATAATGCAGATTTTTTATGTTCTTTTTAGTGTGTTACGTGCGGATTTTTGTATTAAATATAATGTAAAATAATATAAAAAATTTATTTTATTTAAAAAAAATAGTATAATAATAATTATAATAATAATATAATAATTTATTTTTTAAAACAGACCCAAAGTGCTTCCAAACTTGTTTGATACAAGCAGCTATTTGCATTTTGCTAGTAGCATAGTTGTGATTTATGACATGACAATTTTTTGTATGTAATTGAGCCCATGTCTGTGGTTATGCGTAAGATAAAGTAGAGGAGGACAAGCAGGACATCCAAATATCCAGCTGAACCAACATATTGTCAGTATGGACGTTGGTTATTATCTCCTGACAGGACTGTGAGATGAAGTGCACACACTCATTTTTCTGAGAGACGACAGTTACCCCAGGAATCAGTCAATAAACCCTCCAATTAAGTATTCAGTCAATTATTCACATTTCCTATAACATCAACAATCTGTATTTTTCTCTGACATTTTGGGAAATATGCCTGTTTGCTTTCTTACCGGGGGTTAGATGAGAATATCGATTATCAATTTAATCTCAGAGCATCTAGCGCAGGGATGAAAGATGTGTTTAGCCTAGCTTAGCGCACAAGATGCAGAGAGAAACAGCATGGGTGCATGAAAACTCAGATCAATCCCTTTATCTAGAAAAAGGCAGAATTCCAAAAATGCTAAGATATTCTTGAAACTGACAAATCAAAGAGTGCTATCAGGTTTCTAAACTGTCTCTTCATTTTTATCAACACTGGCAGCTTTACTTTGTATTAGGAGTAAATGTGTATTAAAGTCCATCTGGCAGCCTGTAGCGGTGCTGTTTCTGCTCCCGGTAGACGTCCACAGACACTGCAGGTGCATTCCTAATGCTATTAGTGTCTGAAGGACAGCTTAACAAAGACTTCTCACATCTTGCTTGGCTGATTTTTGCATTTTGTTCACTCTCAATTAGAGACATATGCCACAAGTCCAAACACTATCTCCCTGTTTCATTGTGAACTTTTTCAGTCAGTGGCCATACGAGCATCCATATTTAGCAGGATTACCCAGGCAGACATGTTCCCTTCACCGACTGTTGCATATTTATTTCCATGATTGCAATCAGAAAACTTGCAATGGGAAAGAAATCATTACTGGAAGACTTCATATAATGTAAAAAGTTAATGTAAAAAGTTTCTGCTCTGAATCCTTTTTGAATATCTACATGTCTGATATATCAGATGCACAATTACAATTGAAAAATCGTTCACTATAGTGAGCTCTAAATAACTGTAATAAGGCCTTTGTGAATTCTTATAAGATACTTATTAATACTACTATGTGTCAGTCGAACTGATAAGTATTAATCATGGCACCATAAACATTTGAAGCACATTTAAACGCTTTTTACATTCATAGACTGTTGTTTATGTTGTTAAAACTTTACTAATGTTTCTTTGTCACTTCATTAACAATAATACATCTTTTGTGTTTACTAGCTGTTATATTACATGTTGCTTCTACCAGTTTATCATGCTTTTAACAAATACTTTTATAAACAGATGAGGTTGATATGCATCCTGTCAGCCGCACTTACCACATAACATCTTAACTTATTATAAGAAATTTTATTTATTTAACTCTAAAAGAAACAGTTTAGCATCATCAGCAGGTTGTCTGGAAGACACTGCCATCCTACTTTTTAACTAATAATAATTGATTCATTGCTATCAGGTACGTTTTCACTAAGATTTATCAACAAAAAGCTTCCATTGAAAGACTTAAAAAAAGAGAGTTGTTTTCAGTCATCTAAGGGATTTTTTTCACTCATCAGTACCCATCAGTACCCATCAGTACCCATCAGTACCCATTTTCATCTGTTTACTATTGCTGGGTTACAAACACAGTCTTCTAGTGCTTCCAAATCCCTTCATTACTCCACTGATTACTGGCTGGCTGCACGTTTTCATTTTCATTTTCAAAATAGCAGCTACTCTTGTTGGATCATAGAATGACCAGGGGAGAACACTGTTGTTAAATGGTTAATAATTGTTTAGCTGTATTAGTCATTACTGTTTCCTGTAGTCTACACCTCCCTACTCCCATACTTTTAATCTTTCTATCTTTTGTTGTTGAAGCAGTGTCTTCAGTTTCTTCTGGATATTCTTTTTGCTTATAAAGCACATTGCCTTTTTGTATGAAATGTGCTGTATACATAAACTCGCCGTGGTTTGCATTTTGCTGAAGTAATGTCCATTCATCTCTCAAAGTACATCAGAAGTGATATTAACATTTACCATTCAATCACAGCTTCCTCACTTGATACTTCTGATATTTATATTTATTTATCTATATCTCATATCATATAATCTGAGACAAATTTCGTGGCCTAGTTTGTGTGATAGTCAGTAAACACACTCACCATGTTGAGCTTGAGCTCCATGTTGAGGACTCCCCCGCTGTCTAAAACTGGCATGAGGTTGATGGCGAACACGGCGGCCCTGTCAGGTGGAATGGATATATTTGGACCGAAGAAGACATAGAAGTGCACGGAAAAGGTGTCCAGCTCATTGCGCAGAGTGGGACGGATTGGCCAGCACTTGTTGGTGTCGGCGGTGGGTGCGAGGTAAACGATGCTGTTGTCTGTCGCGTGCAGGTGACTGGCGTTCGGGGACAGGCCGGGCAGCGCCGCCACCGACAGCGTCTCAGACAAGGAGAAACCCATGGCTGTTCCAAAGGACTGGGGCATGTTCATGGAGGAGCTCGGCTGCGCTTGGTCCTTTGACAAATTGGGCTTGGAGCAATCTAGGCAGAGACGAAAGGTATAAAATTCACAAAGGAAATTAATCAGTATGATTCTTGTAAGTGAGCCTGACAATTTGGAGGATTGTACAGGTTTAAGACGGAGGCTTTTTAGAATTCACGTTGCAGTAACAGCCTGGGTAATGCAATAATCCCTATCATAAAATCAAACAACCAATCCCTGGCAACTCGCAAACAAACAGGCAGCAACCGTGTCAGTTATTTTACTTGGATTATTATGCATGCTAAGCAACCCAGTCTTTTGCAAATGTTTGAAATGATCCCCTTCGGCTGGCTTCTATAATGTAAACAACAAGGTTCAGAGCTGTACATTGCTTTTTTAATGAGACAAAGATTCACAGCCAATGCAAACAGTATGCTTTCACTCAACACAAAGCAACTCACTGCAAAATGGTCATTGAAAGTGCTGTCAAATATCAGCAATAACACCAATTCCTAAGGGAAAAAAAGATTTCAAAGGCTTTTGCAGCTCAGCCTTGCTTGCATAGCCTACTGTTGTCTCCAAAAGGGTTTGAAGTATTTTGATGTATGCAGCTGAAGCACTCCTAAAAATAACAAAAATTCATGATATTGCAGGCTTGAGGCAACTGTAACTTTGGTAGAAAACAGGAAAAATCTGTTAAACATCCATATAGTGCATGTTTATGCATGTAGTGCATGTGTGGGGGTGGGAGTGGAGTTACTGAGCAGACCCTGTCATGGTTCAAAGAATGTCCTTTGGCTTTGACACATATCACAGAATGTCAGATCATATGTTAAGGGGCCAGGCACCTGCTGTGAAAAATACTTTATTAAAATAATTTATAATCAAGTACAAAATAGTGACTCCACTCTCTGCATGGTTCCCTGTAAACTGCACACGTCAGACCCTCAGAACAACAACTGTCATGACCGGGAAGTTACAGTCATGTTTTTGTCTTGTGACTTTTATTTTGTAAATGGCTTTTCCCTCTGTGTCCGACAACTCGCCCTTCCTGTCAGTCAAATCATCTTCCCACGCCCTGAGTGTTTCCACCTGTTCCCCATTACCTAGTGTGTGTATATATTGTCCAAGTCTCCCTTTGTTCCCTGCCAGTGAGTGATGGGCACTGAAGAACATCCCTTTTCATCACAACTGTATTGAATAAGGTTCACTACTCGAAGCTTGTTTTGATCATGTGACCCATGACGTCCGACACTTCATTTGACACGTACACCACGTGACTGGTTGGAACGCTGATTCAGTGGTAGCGCTCCTGATTCACTGCTGATAAATCTGTATGAGTGACTCGATAAGAATAAAACAAATAAATGAATAAATCAATGCATCACTAAAACCAAAGAAGTATAGCATCAACCCTGCAGTAACTGTTCTCTTAATGTTACTGTCAGGGTTTCTGTGGGTCATTAAAAAGCATTAAAAGTCATTAAATAGATTTTGTGAAAATTAAGGCCTTAAATGGGGCGACACGGTGGTGACGCGGTGGAATCGCGCTTGTGCCTCACAGCAAGAAGGTCCTGGGTTCGATTCCAACACCAGTCGATGGGGGTGGGACCTTTCTGTGTGGAGT
>JAPQRP010000030.1:13322482-13336624 GCA_037367295.1 Apogon hyalosoma
GCTGTGATTTCGTCCTGTTGGATCGTGGTTCTGGAGGAGTCTCTGTTTTTACAGGTCAGCGCTCTGGAAGCCTGTCTATCGCCCACATCACTGACGATGGAATGAGCTTCATTGATCCTCTGGAGATCACAGACACCCATGTGGTCATCGACGTCCTAGACCTGTCTAACTTTGGCCTCGTCTGGCAGTTTCTAGAATGGCTTACCAGCAAAACAGTCAGGGGCCAAGTTCTGCTGTTCCTCGCACCACCAAACCCAAAAATAAAAAGGCAAAAACTAAACGTGTTACTGCTGCCGTACAACATCCCTGTGGAAGAGGTACAAATGTATCAGAATTTATCCTTAGGGTTCATCTGTTGAGACCTAAGGCTAGTTTAAAAAGGGTCTCCTAAAACCTGAGGTGTTTCTGAAGAACTAAACAACATTCACTATGGTTTTAAATGTAAAAACATACACATGATCCTCAAGGTCAATAAGTTAAAACATATCCTCCATCCACTACTCCACTGGTAACAAACCAGCAGGCTCCAGTCAGGACCAGGACTCTTCCATGTGATTCGATCTACTATATATGGACCATACAGGGTTATTCAAAAAGAATGAACCGATTTCATTACATAATATTTTAATAAGGAAAAGCAATAGAAAACTCCAGCCAAGTCACAAGTATTCTACTCACAATAAACTTTTATTTCCTGTCTTACAAGTATTCAATGTGTCCACCACCTGCAGCACGGACAACATCAATACAATAAGAGAATTCCTCCCAGATGCATATCAGCAAATCACCATCCACTGAGTTGATCGCTGTTATTATTTGATGTTTAAGGTTATCAAGGTTAGCCGTTCAAAACTTCGAAAACTCTTCTTTCAAATGGTCACTGACTCATTCCATGACGATGCTTGAGAACTGAAGCAATGTGTCATGAAATTGGTTCATCTTTTTTGATTAACCCTGTAGTATAGACCCACACCTTTAACCCTTTGAATTCAGGTGTTTCACTCAGTCCACTTTCCACAGGTTTGTTAAATCAAACACCTAGCCGTACAGTCACAACAGACAGGATGTTTGTGTGTTTGTGCAGGTCTTGAAATTCTTAAATTCTGGCATTAACATCAACATAAAAATATCTGATGATCCTTCATGGGTTTCCAAGGCCAGGCAGCTAAATGCGAGCCTTGCGCCACCACGTATAATGTGAAGGCCTTTGGATGAACTAGAACGGAGACTACTACCGAGGCGCTGTTGTTTTTAGACTGTGAATCACACTAATGTTGAGTATTGAGACATCTTTAAATCAGCCTGATATTAATATAAATGTTGTGTTGTTCCTAAAGGTCCAGAGAAAACAGTGGAATGCTAAACAGTACATCGAAGCCCCTTCTGGATGTGAACTCATCAAAAACCACAGTTACACTGTGGACTGTCCGAATGCCTACATAGTACAGCCCAAGGTACGCAGAGGAAACAAACCAGTCCTGTACTTAATAGAGCCCGACCAATAGGGGACTTTTAGGGCCAATATCAATATTGGGAGCTAAAAAAGCAGATTTTCATTGGCTGATATCCGATATATTGGCCGCAAACAAAAATATCGGCCAATATATGAAATGAGAACAATGATATACACAGGATATAACAGTCATATATTAGATAATGATGGGCATGTGAATTAACAGTTACATCTATGTTTAACTCACAGAGATAATTTCTGCAACTTTAAAACGCCATATAATAATCTTATATTAGATAATTGTGGACATGTGGATTAACAGTTGCATACATCTTTGTTTATCTCACACAGATAATTTACGCAACTTTAAATCACCCTATAATAGTCTGTAATAGTCGTATATTAGACTAGTATGTGACCCGTGGAACCACAGGTTGTAGATGTGGTAGTTTTGATGCTGGAGAGAGCAGACTTTTGGGAAAAGGTGTGAGTCTATATTTTATAAGCAGTGACATAAAAATTGTTTGGTAAATTATTCTTTAATGTAAGTGACAATTAATATACAGTATTAATACCCAGGTGCACCTGCAGAATGAAACTGAGGTACACAGGAAGAGCATGGACGGGGTGGATAGTTTGTAAGATGGTGGGGGTGGGGGGTCTGTGATTGTGTGATTGTGTGTGTGTGTGTGTGTGCGTGTGTGTGTGTGCGTGTGTGTGTGTGTGTGTGAGTGAGTGAACAGACGTTACTATTCCTCTGACTCACAGAAGGAGCAGAGCGACAGAATCTCCGTGCAGCAAAAAAGTTAATACATCGGTTACATATTGACCGATGTTGATTAATCGATGATACACTGTAATTGGTCTTATTAATCGGGGCCAATTAATTGGTCGGGCTCTAGTAATTAACTGATTTATGAAACTACTGTTGTTCACTTTATATACTGTAATAATGCCCAAACTACTACTGGTTTTCAGAAAGCAAATTTTATCATGAACTTCGGACCAAATTATCACCCAACATTTGAACTCCGCCTTCCAACGAACATGGACTGGGTGACTTTAATGGTCAAAGACCAAGAAAGCAAAAAGGTCTGGGAGCATGAAGTGCATCTGAGTGGTAAGACATGGTCCTGGTTGATGTATCATTGGTCTAATTGTTAGTTGGATGGAACGCCTGTCATTTGGAGGCTCATAGTTCAGCTTGTGTAAGTCACTGGGCTTCGGTCGTCACGTCGTCTGAAAGAGGACGAATGGAGCTCCATCTGTGAAAAACATGGTGAAACTGGATAGAAATGAACTTAGAGGAACAGCAGGTTGAACGGAAAAGTTGAAGATTTCCCTGAGCTACTATTCTAAGGCTGAACATTAGGATCTAAATCTGGAAAACGCCAAACTTAAATTGTGATTTCATAAACACTGAACTGGATATGGAGATGCTAATTGGACCTAATGCAGTCTTATATGTGGTGAACAATTGAAAGTGTTAACCATGTTTCTACGTTAAAGTATGATGTAACTCTAAAGAAGATGTAGTTTGGTCATTTTAAATTTATGGACAGGTTTTGCATTTGTTTTCATTTCATTCATTGTCGTACATTTCATGTGTGATGTGTGATTTTTTTTTTTTACAGTAGTAGAACAGTCACAGGCTGGAGTTCATTCATATCTTCTTCTGCTCGTCCTCCAGATCCTGCTGTGAGTGAAGACCATCAATCGAGGTCTCAGCAGAACATCTCTGTAGAGGACAAGTTGTCTTCAGTCCGGCCTGAGTTCATCAATCGTGTGTCGGAGGCTGTTCTGAACCAGCTGTTGGACAGACTTTTACAACAGAGGTTTATAAACGACAGCGAAAGTGAAGAAGCTAAAACGAAAGGCCGATCCGACAGGGCTAGGTATGTGATCGACCTGGTCCGACACAAAGGACCAGGAGCCTGTTCATGTCTGGTAGAAAACGTTTGTGAGCTGGACCCACACCTTTCACAAACCCTGAACCTGAGAATGCCTGACCTGGTTTGACCTGCTTTGACCCACTTTGTAAACAGCATTTTCCATTTAAAATAGAAAACTTGACTTTATAAGATCCAAAAGAAATCTCTGAGTGAGACACTGATCTACCAGAAGAGTCAAATTAGAACTTTATTTTGTTCATGTTTATTAAATATTTTAATTTTGTTGAAATTTTAATTTTTCTTCATTTTTTTGACTTGATGTTCCTTCTAGTCTTTGTATTTTCAGGACATGGTGGATAAAATACCAAGCTATGTGAAGTTGATCTGAGGAAACAGAATGTGCTTTTGTTTTTGACATTAGTCAGACACATACTATCCATTTTCCACCACAGGACATTCAACTTTACCAAGGATTTAGAAAAACTTCTGTGTGTTTCCATCAGCATTACCCGGTAAAATGTTCTCTCGAACCCAAACTTTCCTTGCAAAAAGTTCCAGTAGGGGGGTGGAAACTTTTCAGATTCCCTGGAATTCTTGGGGGCGGGGCTGTGAGTTGAAGAACGCTGATGGGTGAAACACACTTGCAGCGTTCCGCACTTCTGTTCAAACACAAAGCACACAGTTGAGCAGGAATTCTTTTGCCAGGTAAATAATTTCTTGGGAATGTTGATGGAAAAGGGGATATAATAGGAAAATGAATGTCTATGTCTCATTGGTATCGTGTCCCAAACAAAATAATCTTTGTCCCATATTCATTGGGATCTAGTCTGTCTAGTCTGAGTCCAGGTACTGAGTCTTAGTCCAGATGACCTCTTCCTGTCCTGGACTAAAACGATTTTCATAGTTGTTATGAAGACATTGTCATGTTGGAGAAAGTTTTTAGAATGTGTACTATGTTTTTAATGATTTGAACAAATGGATTAGATTTTTGTTAAATGTGTCAATGGGAGATTTTTGCAGCCCCAGAATGAGGTAAATATTTTTTTTTGTAATGTTGATACTACAGATGTATTTATTGTATTGTTTTTATATTTTTAAAGTTAAAGGGAAATCATCAATTCAATAAAGATGTAATCCTATTGAAAGCTCTTATACTCCCTCTGATTCGTGAACTGCTGATTTGAGGCCAGTAGTTTGTGATTTGACATCATCCTGTTTGCTTTTTGGAGCCCGAAGTGACCATATTTGGACACAAGGGGTGGACTTACAGAAGCCTGAGGGGTCAGAGGTGAGCTAAGGCTTAGCTTATTGATGCGATGTAGAACCCTGTAGAACATATTCAGAGCTCTGATTCATTTTGGAGCTGAGGTCTTCGCCCCGACACCCTTCACAGACCCCATTATACGTGTGGTTATGCAGATGAAGGGACCGTTTCTGGAGCACATAGTACAGCCTTACCTTACTGCCACTGGAATGCACTGGTGACTGTTGGAAGAAGGGTTGGAAACATCCTGAAACATTTCACTGAGGACTCATGAAGAGTCCAGAATGCTTTTGAAGCACATATGGAGACTTGTCAAAACTGACTATCTGTTGAGCATAATATCAATCAATCAAATTTTATTCATATAGCGCCAAGTCATAACAAAAGGTATCTCATGACACTTTACATATAGAGCCGGTCAAAACCAGACTCTCAAGCCAATCTACAAAAACCCAACAGAATCCTCCTGGAGCAAGAAAAAAAAAAAAAAAAGAAAGAAAAACTTCCTTTTAACGGGCAGAAACCTGGAGCAGACCCAGACTCTGGAGGATGGACGTCTGACAGGACCAGCTGGGGTAACAGAGAGAGGGTAAAGGGAGAAAGAGAGACTGGGAGAGAGGCGGAGACACATGGATGCAACTGATGAGCAGCAAACTGAACTAGAGCATCTATGGAACTGTATAATAAACACTATCACAACTATATGGATAAGTGAGTGATGACGATGGAGGCAGGAGCACAGCAGCAGGTCCAGAGAAGATCCAAGGCAAACCTGCGATGATCCAGGGAAAACCTGTGAGGCGATAGAGCACAGAGACTCCAGGGAAGAAGTCAAGTCAGTATCAGAACCTTAAAGTTTTCCACCAGTGGGCAGGGATGCACCACATAATTCTTTCGGCTTTGATGAGTACTCGCTGACATGTTTGGAGGTGTTTCACACATTTATTCCAGTGGTCACCATTATCTGACAGGGGTCGATTACTGTGCATGTAGTATATGCTTCACAAATCATTATTTTAGAAACATCCTCTAAGTTTTGGACGATTAGTAAGTGCACCCTGATGTGTTTCATGTTGTGTCAAAGCTTTTTTTTCCCCTAATGGTCATCTGATTATACAAGGATAAAGGATCTGATAAGGTGTGTATGTGCTTCAAATACCATCATTTTGGACAGATCTTCAGATTTGTTTAAAAGGTCTCCTGGCTAGTTAAGCATAAAAAAATACTGTGAAAGGGATATTAAAGGTGTTTTAAACCGTGTAATATAAAAATGTAAGTTTGGTCAGATTTTTAAATGAATTTAAAAACCGTTATATCATAGCTAAAGCATCAATTAAAGATTCCTGAGGTTTATTTTAAAGGTAAAGTTGTCAGAGCCCCCCAGTGGTCGAATATAAGGCTGTACTATGTGTTTTATTGAAAAACCGTTCTAAATAATCCCAAAGGCATCAATAAATGATAGAGAAAAACTTGAAGGTGTCATCATTTATGAGTAATTATTTTTATTATTATTTTATTATTATTTTCCTGGTCTGACCTGTTTGAGATCACAGTGGTCTGCAGCGTCGGTGGTGTGGTTGCCCCTCGTATATGGTCTGTCAAGGGATGATGTGAGTCGCGTGTGTGTAGAAGCGTTTATCTCTGTTGGACATCTTTTACCACTCGCTACTGCAAATTCGCAAGGACAAATCATTGTTGTATGAGTCAAATTATGTTGAAGTACAGAGACTTTACCTTCAAGGAGTGTCCTTCTAGTGATCAGAAGTGATTTTCAGAGTCAATTTGTCAAAAATGTTCCAAATAAGATTCAAATGTTTAACATAAAAGTTGAATTCTCATTACCACATAGGCCTTCCAAGTTATAGGTGGTGTTTCCACCCTCTTGGACTTAAGCTCCCTAACTCATTCCCAAAGCACTGTACTGGGCTATGCAGAAAAAAATAAATACTCCAAATTTTGTCGCTTTCACAGAACACAGTTGTTTACTTCAAAGTTAAATCTCATTCTTAGAAATTCATTGGTTGGATAAATGTGTTTTATTATTTTGAAATGGACCTATTTCACTTTAGGAGGGAGGGGGGGATGATAAAAAAAAACAAAAAACTTTCTTATTAGTTTAACTTAAACTCTTTAAGAATGGAGTTCCTTTTGACAGCACTAAGAAAGAGAATCCCCATCAGAATATTTCTTGTAGTTTTGTTTGAGCAATTGTCATCAGAAATGTTAATTCCTACTTTAAGAACCTGTCTCATCTCTGGTGATTTCTTAGAATACAAAAAATTGCTGTCACAGGGGTTGGAATAGCTTTTAGCATCTTATTGTACCATCTAACAGAGCATGTAAGCAGATATTTCTTTAAAAATCTGAATGTTGTAATATGTTTCCATTTTTATCCATGAAGTGGGCTATGGCCTACACCCCTTTGGATCTCATTCATCTAGATATACAGATCTTCTACCAACTCGTATGTGTCTGTTATTCCACACGTGTGTATTGCGTGGAGTAAAATTGTGTTTGTAAATTAACTTCCAGTACAACACAACCTGCTGATGGAAAGCAGAGAGTAGTACATTCAAAATCCCAGCATAAAAAAACACCTACCCCACCCATTTTTTCCAAAATAACATTAGGAATAGCAAACCAGAAGGAATTCCTATTATTAATAAAAGATTTTAAACCACTTCAGCTTCAGGACACCATTCATGACACCAAAATTAGTAGCATCTGTGCCTCCTTCGTCATAATTCTTAACTATATCATTTTTACTTATGTAATGACATTTATTTCTCCAGATGAATCCAAAGTAAATGCTCTTAATGGCTTTGATCATTTTAGGAGAAAGAGATAAGTCTCAACAAGCCATCCATCTTGGACAACAGGATCCTTCCAAAAATGGTGAGATCCCTCTGCATCCATCTATTTTTCCATCCATCTACATTTCTCTGTTATCTCCAATATCCTTGTTTTCAACTATTGTTCTATCTTTAGAAATATCGTTCGTTTTCTGAGCCCGCTTTATCCTCACTAGGGTCACACGGGTCGCTGGAGCCTATCCCAGCTACTTATGGGTGAAGGTGGGGTTCACCCTGGACATGTCTGCAGTTCATCACAGGTCTGACATATAGAGACAAACAGTCACTGTCACATTCACACCTATGGGCAATTTAGATTAACCAGTTAACCTATCAGTGCATGTCTTCGGATAGTGGGAGGAGCCGGAGTACCCGGAGAGAACCCACGCAGACACTGGGAGAACATGCAAACTCCACACAGAAAGGTCCCACCCCCAGCGACTGGGGCTAGAATTGAACCCAGAACCTTATTGGTGTGAGGCACAAGTGTTATTCACTGCACCACCATCTTTAGAAATACAGATTCTAAAATATTCACCTCATTCTTAATCACTGTATTACATATCAACTGCAATAGGCACTCCTGCAGCGTGATTATTTCACATTTATTTAAGCTCAACTGCAACCCTGATGCTTTGGTGAATTGATCAGTGCTTCATAGGGCAAGTGGAAATTGATGCTCATCTTTTAGAAATAAAGTGGTATCAGCTAACTGACTGATAATTATTTGTTTATCCAACACTTTTAAATCCTCAATACCCCTGTTTTTAAAGTGGATGGCCAACGACTCTGCCACCAATATAAACAAAAGTGGCGAACACTACACCCCTGACGTATTCCTCTGTCATCTTCAAACCTTGGGCAGGTGCCGTGTCCTAAGGAAACAGAGTTGTTTATTCCACTGTACAGGATCCTAACAACATTTATAAACCTCTCTCCAAACTCAAAGCATTTTAACGTTTTAAGGATGAAATTATCTTTGACCGAATTGAAAGCCTTATAGAAATCTAAAAAAATAAAACGTATCCACCCTCCTCAATTATCTCATTGTAATCAGTAAGATCTAGCACAAGTCTAAAGTTATTATGAACCAATCTTCCTTTTAAGAACCCTGACTGAGCCTCACTAATTACATGAGATACCTTTCATTAGTCTAGTGGCAATTGCCCCTGAAAGTATCTTGTAATCTGCGTTTAATAAAGTTATTGGTCTTAAATGATCTAATAGTCTTTTGTCTTTACCAGATTTTGGGATGAGGGTGATGAAATGAGCTCTTTAGCCCTTATACATTCTTTTATCCGTCCTCTTGTGCTAGCTTTTGTTACCATCTCTTACGCTAACGGGTCGGTTTTGACCCATGTCTTAAATCAGCTGTTATCTATCATCCAGTTTGTTTCTCATCTCTTGGTTACTTTGTTTGGCTTCAACCAAGTTATCAATTGCAAAACCAGCTATCGTGTCATTACTTTGCAACCTTCCCAAACGGGGAGGCCACCGATCATCCCATTCATCTGGTGTCATATTCCAATCTCCTCCTACCAAAATAAAATGAGGTATCCCACAGATTATAAGTTCAGATATTATATCTGTAATGCTTTGCAACGTTTTTTTTGTTTTGACTATCGCTATTGTAACCGTAAACATTCATAACAATAAAAAATAGCCTTTCATTGTTCAAAACCACTGTCAACCAGTGCCCCTCACCATCAGCTTCATGAGTTATGATTTTTCCCGGGTATTTGTTAAAACAAATTGCCGCTCCTCCAGAACAGTTTGACCCATGACTGAAGAAAATCTTATCGCCCCATTGATTGGTTAAAAATTTAGCATCAGCTTCACAGGAATAAGTCTCTTGTAGGAATAGGCAGTGAGACTTCCGCCCCTTAAAAAACAGAAAAGAGCCTTTCTTTTTACAGTGTCTTTTATGCCTCTAACATTTAACGAACCAAACGAAATTGTAACGTTTACAATAATCAATCAAGACAAGGAACTAACAAAATTTGCCACTTAAGTAACTTAACTTTCACTCTCAGATAGGATTATCTCAAAGAATAGGAATGCCCCCTAAAGAAAACATAACATCCAACTATTTTCTGACGAAACTCTGCATTTAACGGGAGAAAAAGTAATGTCTGTAAAGGCAACACCTGTCAATTTTTTTTTTTTTTTTGGTATTTAACTTGGACATCACATTAACCTTCTAGTGATTCACAGTTCAAAACTGACATTAAGTCATTCTTCTTCCATCAGTGTACCCTGCTCCACCTCTGTAGTACGCCTGTTTTCCAGCCGCTCTAGCTGCTTGAATCTTTGGTCAAAGAAACTCCTGTGAATCTCTGTCGGCCTTGCACAGGTCTAGGATGAAGCTGATCCTCATGTCCTTGCAGACCGTACAGTTCTTTGTCATTTTCCATATCACATCCCGATGCAACCTCCAACTGAATGATGATCTGTGTTGTTTTGTTGACCTCACATCTGCCCACACGATGAGTCGAGTCCATTATGTGGCTGATGTTTGACGACCACACAGGAAATTTTGACCAGCAGCTTTTTCCAGTGTGTCTTCATCCTCTTCTTCTTTCATCCCCTGAATTCTGAGATTCCATCTGTGTTTATATCGTTCAAGCTCAAAGGACTCGTTCTAGTATTTCAGCATTATGTTTTTTCAACGTTGACATCTCTTTGTCCATAGTTTGGAGCTGAGCTTTACAATCTTTGATCTCAGCCACACTGAATTCAACCGCTTTCATTATGGAAGCTAACATGGTGGTGTTTTGTTGGAGCTGAGTGCCAATAGTATCTGCTTTGTCAGTTAAGAGCTTTAAAGCTTCCAGTGCAGCAAACATAGCCTCTCCACTGTCTAGCTCGTTTTTTGGCCGCTGGGAAGACTTTGCTGGAGAGGTTTCTTTTCTTTGGGCATACTCAGTGGAAGTTTGCATCTTGGTTGCGTAGTTGTGAACATTTGCGTTGTTCTTAGAAAAAAGTGGCTTAGACAGCATGGTTCAGTTTTTTTCACCAGTTTTTTGCCTTCAAGGTGCTAACAGACATTGCCTGACCAATACCGATGTTTAGCCAAAACTATAACTTGAGGGTGGATGGCTCACTCAAACAAAATTTGGGAAAAAAATATCCCATTCAAAACATGACGTGCTCACTCCACTGTCTTCA
The DNA here is from genome assembly GCA_037367295.1 of Apogon hyalosoma. NCBI lineage: Eukaryota > Metazoa > Chordata > Actinopteri > Kurtiformes > Apogonidae > Apogon > Apogon hyalosoma. Next base: position 13,333,112 of record JAPQRP010000030.1, read on the forward strand.
GACACCCTCATCATCTCGACACTCAGATTGTCCCTTGATGGGACTCCTTTTTTTTGGGGTATTTCACCTGGGAGCGGGGTTGCATCGTGCGTCACTGACGTGTTTGATATGGGTTCATGTGTCTGCGCTGCGGTTGGCCTGTTCATAACCGGTCGTCATGTTCCCAGGTCTCACCTACGCATGTGCATTGCATATCTGTCAGAATTTCAGCTAGTACCAAATGGAAAAAACGAACAGGCTGGAATATATTCATACAAATAGTACAAGGCATTCTGACCTTTCAGTTGTCACTCATATGAAATCAACCCTCGTAGGTTACAAGGTCTTTCCATATGTCAACATTGCTAAATCGATGGTATTCACTGATGTCACACATCCAGGGCACTAGGACAGTCTCCCCCATGTTGAGGAACAAACAAATGCATAGTTGATTGCTCTTGCCTTTGTACGTGTGCTTTGTTCAAACTGTGACCCGCGGTCGCTCTGCTGCACAGAAGGACAATGTTAACACCTGAGCATTCACAGGAGCAGGTCTTTTCGGACCCTGGTCATTTGGAGCATGAGACGGTTCACACCCGGCCTGGATGTTTCGGACCAGACTTAGTGCAACGATGTAAATACAAGAAATATGTAGATGTGTAGAACAGAGAGACGGTTTGTCATTGTCAGCGTTAGGAGGATTTCATGTGTCACTCTTTATATCATTTATTTATTTCAAAAATAAAGTGTTTTGTCTGAACCAATAATGACTTCTTTTTTTTTTTTACCTTATTGTTAAGGTAATATCTTCTTCTAAAATAATTGATGTAATCACCCTCTTGTCAATAATTGTAGAAGTGCATGTTAGGTTTCTAACCAATTCTTTATTCATAGCCAGGATAAACAGGAAAAACTTTCCAAACAGACGCACAAGGGTTTGTTGAGATCATTTTGTACAAGGTACCATATTTATTGAATGCCTCTGAATAATATTGTACCCTCTGTTGATAATGGCCCTTGTAGGGTCAGGGCATGTGTGTGGTCAGATATAGGTCAGCAGATAAGCAGCAGGTGACGTGTGACCCTCAATATGGCGGCCGGGGTGGGGTCCTGGGGGTGGTGATGTCAAGTGAAAACCATCTATTAAATAATAGCTTGTAGACAAAATGTTCATACATCCAACACAAAGGCGTTATAAGAACTTTTCTTAACAGGAATTACTTTTATGTTCATTGAGATGTTCTCAGAGTGAGCCAGAAATCACATATATTTTACAGAAAGGGGGGGTGAATAGCTAGCTTTAATACAGTCTTTGTTTAGTCATCAAGTTTTTGCCAACAATCCATTTACAAGTACACTGTGTATTTTTTTTACCCACTAGGCTTAACAAAACTTTACATGTATTTATTACAAACATAGTTCTTCTATTAAAGGAAGCCATGCCTATTAGACACTTTGGAATATTTGTTAATCGATGCTAAATGACCTGCTTCATCAATCCCATGCTGCAGAGTTACAGATGCTGATTGAATTGGGATTGAATTGGGAAAGGCCCTGACACCCTCCCTCAACCCCCAATTATTGGTACTCTAGCCTTTTCCTGTACCCGGATAGGCCCACGGTATGTGTGATGCTTATGTCCATAGTACCGTCAGCAGGTGACAGGTTACCAGTCTACACAGGATAGAACGAGGGCACTGATTGGCTCTGTGGTAATAGACACATGACAAAGGTGGTCCCACTGGACGGTGGACATGGACACTTTGATACATTATATGTTCTATTCATATGTCAGCGCACATATTCAAATGGCTGAACAGTAACTTCAGAATAGACATTGATCCTCTAATGCATGGATCTGATCAGTTCATATAAGAAACTGAACTGTATTATTGATGATCAAGGGGGTGTGAAGTTACAACATGAAGCCACAGTGACTTGAGTTAATGATGAGCGACAGGATTTCCTGACACATTTCACTTTCTTTCTTTCATGCATTCAGTCATCATGAGCCAGTACTTTAGTGATCTGTAAGTTTGTGCCAAAGTGTTGCCCTTAAGTTTCATCATAGTTTTATAATGATCTGTTTCCCTGCAGAAACTGGACATTAGGACTCAGTGGGTTGTGCTTATTTTTAGGCTGCGGTGACTCCAACATGACTCAGAGCTGTCCCAGCACATCCTGTCAAACAGTCAGCGAGCTCCTCCTGGTTCAGATCGGGTGGAATCCACTTGACACAAATGAATCCTTCGGCTCAAGTGTTGGCGCTGAACTATGAACAAAGATCTGAGCCAGGTTAAGAATAATAAGCAGGTTTAATTTCAGATTGTGTTGCTGATCCGCCTTCATGAATACAATTAACTGTCCACCCTTCATTAACTCACAGGCTGTTCAAACAGCCCAACAGGATTTACACATTATTGGTTTTCAGCTAAATGGATATAGAGCAGAGGATTCACAGGCCTCAGGTCGCACTGACAACAGGATATGGACGCATTTATCTGTGAACAGGCTTAAAACCATGGAGGTCTGACACATCACCGTATGGAAACATAGGACTGAGTTTGTTTGGGGGTCAGTTTATTGGTTAAAAATAAGTTCCACAGTCCCAAGAGATGAACCTACACTGGTGAGAGACTGATGTAATACTGTAGTCGATTACTTCTGTTATTAGCACCGAGTACAGTCCAGGTCCAAAACAACCATCATTTAGCAAACAATATGAAACTGTTAGATTTAGTTTTTTGTTTATTTCATTCATAAGATAAAAGACTGGCTGGGCTTAGCCCAAAAGGTGGGTCCGTCCTCCAGTGGGCTCACCACCCGCTGAGGGAACTGTAGGGACCAGGTGCAGTGTGGATTGGGTGGCAGTCGACGGCAGGGGGCTTGATGGCCTGATCTCTGGACACAGAGTCTAGCTCTTGGGACGCATGAGTGAGGGAAGGATGGAGCGTCAGATTGACGGGTGGATCGGTGCAGCGTCTGCAGTGATGCGGACACTGTATCGGTCTGTCGCTGAGCTGAGCCGAAAGGTGAAGCTCTCCATTTACCGGTCAGTCTACGTTCCTCCCCTCACCTATGGTCATGAGCTTTGGGTCAGGACCAAAAGGACAAGATCCCAGATACAAGCGGCTGAAATGAGTTTCCTCCGTAGGATGGCTGGGCTCAGCCTTAGGGATAGAGGAGGAGCTCAGGCACCAGGAGGAGCTCAGAGTAGATCTGCTGCTCCTCCACATCCAGAGGGGCCAGCTGAGGTGGCTCTGGCATTTGTTTTGGATGCCTCCTGGACGCCTCCCTGGGGAGGTGTTCCGGGCATGTCCTGCTGGGAGGAGGCCTCAGGGAAGACCTAGGACACGCTGGAGAGACTATGTCACTGGGCTGGACTGAGAACTGGGAACTAGAGGAGGTGTCTGGGGAGAGGGAAGTTTGAGCATCCCTGCTTAGACTGTTACCTCCACGACCCGGCCCCAGATAAGCGGAAGAAAATGGATGGATGGATGGATGGATGGATGGATGGATGGATGGATGGATGGA
>JAPQRP010000030.1:13356575-13376575 GCA_037367295.1 Apogon hyalosoma
ATGACTTATTTTAAATGTTCTACCTCTAAATTTCTAAAATATTGTTCATGCTCTGACTGTGAATAATAATTTTCTACCACAACTAACCATCTACTTTCTTCACATCTCACTGGGGAAGAAAATACTCCCCTTAAACTTCAAGGAAATAGTAATGTTTCTAAACTATATGGATATAAATATTGGGACACATCATGTCTACAGCTGTAAGATGTCCTGTTCAAGAGGATCTGACAAATAAACATCAATGTCAATAATCAATATATTTATCCCAATATAAAACTATAGTATAATATCAGTCATTATTGTTTTGTATCTCAGACCCCTGTTAGAAAAGAAACACCTGAGTTCAACATGTCCACATACATTTGTCCGTTTGTGTATGAGTTCGATAATTATGCTACGAGGCGAACGATAAGCATGTACCTGTAACTAGTGTGTCTCCATAGAAAGCCTTGAACTCATCAAATTTACTTCCATCTACAATCCTGGCAATGACCTGCAATCAAATAAGTTATCCAGTCATCAAAGCTGAATGCTAAACAAAGTACTCAGGGTTGCTGTTGCATTAAAAGGGGAATTAGAGCTCCAAACGCCCTGTAAAGTGGAGCCACTAGTGGACTGTGGATGCTAACTGAACTGCCGATACTGTTCAGCAATACAAACAGCCTACCATCTCTAGAGTTTGCAGAAATTCTTACTCCTGGGTTAACATCAAAAATCAAAGTGGCTGGCTCCAAAAACTAAAGGAGAACATCAGGCCAAACAATGTGATTCATTTTAGAACAAGCACCTGATTCAGAGGCTGGCTTTGAAGACATGAAGCTACAGAAGGTTTGTTTGTACCAGCCTTAAAGCTTTAGCAAAAACATACAGGGTGCATACACATTTTTTAAGGTCAAATTCAAGCACTTTTCAAGGTCATTTTCAACTTTTTCCAGCACAGCACCTTATTGCTGGGGTCAAATACATATCTACAGGAATACATACTCATGATTACTTTTTTCACTTTTTACCACAAGGATGTACAATGTATTATACTATAAACATCTCAAATTATGTTTCATAATAGCAAAAAGTTTAGGAATTAAAGAGCACAAAGTTTTATCCAATTGTACCGGGAGCCGACCCGAGAGCACACACTAATTTTCTTTTTTGATATACAGTTTTAATTGTCAAAATGTACCACCTCTCTGTAAGTAGCTTTGGCTTGAATTAATATGAAAAATAAATTAATTAAACATATCACAGAGTTATAATTGTGAACATTTAAACTAAAATTCAAGCCCTTTTCAGACCTTGAAAAGAAAACAGTGAAATTCAAGCATTTTCAAGGATTTCAAGCACCCATACGAATGCTTACACAATAGCAAATCAATTTAATTCATTTCAGTGCACACATAAAGTCAAAGGGCAATGTGACAAAAGGACATATGGTTTGAGTGGAGCCAGGAAAATATTATACATCACTGCCCTAATCCCAAGTATTTTACAACTTAAATAAGTGAGTCTAAACTTCAGAGGAGAGCTAGATAAAGTACAATACTGCAATAAGACTCTTTTGTCTTTTTCCCTTTAAAGTGATACAGAAACCTGGACAAATACCTCTCTGACATCAAAGTTGCGTTTCAGGTTATCGCCGACTATTCCATAGAGTTCGTCTGCAGGGTGCAGAGGGGCTTCAGTGGGTTCTGTGGTCACCTGAAATACCACACAAACACACTCCACGTCAGCCCGTTCCACAGACACCTTCAGTTCAAATAAACTACAATACAAATGACCAGCATTAGACTTGCCTCCAAGTTTTTCTTATAGTTGAGGGATCTGACTGCTTTTCGTGCTAAATGCAGTGCGTGGTTATCGTCTAAAGCGTAGTGGTCTGTAACGCCAGATTTTCTGGAAAAAAAAACATCAATGTTAAGTGATGATTGAATTAACTGACTGCTTACACAAAACAGATGCTCGGCATTCATCAAATAAAATGCATTATAATTTTTGTTGTCTGAAAAGAAGTGACTTTAATCTGTTTTATTTTATTTATTTATTTTTGGTTGGAAGTTTTAAAGGGCTAACATTTTGTCAAAAGGAAAGACCAGCTCTGCCTGCATATAGTATTATCTCAATTGTAAGAGCAATACATTACTTCCTAAAGTGTGAAACTATTCAAATAATGTTTCAGAGGATGAATTCAGTTGGTTCTGAGGGCCCATTTATGCTCCATAAATACAAAATACAAAACTGGAAGCATCTGTCCATATTACACATTCACTGAATCCATCTTTCTGCACATCTCAAATCTTATGGATATGGATGAAACAGAGCGAGCAGAGCCACTGGAATGATTAGGGGCAGTGAATCCACAGTAACCCCCCCCGTCATATCAACACCATGTGGAACCATACTGTAGTTTTGTACACAATATTTATGTATGTACAGAAAAAGTATTTTAATAGCAGATACACTTTGTTTCCTGTTTCACTCTTATATGTTCTGCCTGTCTTCTGCACTTTGTTTTCTATATTTTTACTTCTGTAAACACTGCAATTTCCCCCAAGGTGGGATAAATAAAGTAATATCTTATCTTATCCAAAAGGATTTGATACAAAAAAAAACAAACAAAGAAATAAAATCACATCACATCTGTTTAAGACATGTTTTCCTCTCCTTAACATGGACATGATCAAGAGTTGAGTTATGAATCAAATTAATTGAATTAATTTGTTCATTCATTCAGTTTTTGCTTTTGAACATATGAAAAATATCTAAATTGCCAAATTGAGATTAGTTCTCTGCAGTTCACTCCAGTTTTTCATAGAATGTGGCAGCTGCAAAAGTCTAGCAGCACCAATATCAAAAAGTGATAACATTTGTATTTGTATGTTTATGCGTGTGTGTATATTTATGTGTGTGTATGTTTATGTAAGTGTATGTTTATATGTGTGTATGTTTATCTACAAGTCTAATGAACTGAAAACCCAGGGGTGAGTGAGCGGCCAACTCTACTGACACAGGTGTACAGTGGATGTACAGGATGGCTAGTGGTGTTCCATCATGAAAATGCTACTGATGATTATAGTGAAAGGAACTCTGACAGGGTGATCAGAGGCAGTTACCAGAGCAGAGACAAATGAACAAAGCAGCATCTGTTGACAGTTGAACTCACTGGCTGTAACTGGGACATGTACACTCCCTGTTTATGCTCATTAATAACATGCACAGTTACTTCAGTAAAGTGGAAAACTAGACTACAACTACAATGCAGAGCTCTGGAAAATATTGTAAAAGGACAGATGTTAGAGGGAATTTACAAATGTTTGTCAAAACCTCCAAAGTCTGCTTTTTTTGTTATTGTTGTTTGTTGATATTAGTCATTTCCAGCAATAGTGTCAATAAAACTGTTCTAAATTATGAAAAACAAAGATATGATTTTAAAAAATAAAAAAACTGTGCGAAGTAGTAAGATCATTTTTACCCTCTGCTGCCCCTAGTGGACATATTCATTAACAGTCTTGCTAACATAGACGGTTATAGTTAGTTACAGAAGGTGGAGTTTCTTTTTACTGCAAAAGGAACATGAATGAGTCTCAACAGTCATTTGCTCAGCAGTGTTTCTGCTGGTAAGGTTTTGCCTTGGCGCACCAACACAGCAAAATCCTTGCCACCACACCATACATTTGATACAAAAAAAAAAAAAATCAATAATAGCCCTACACATTCGGCTAGGCATATTAAAGTACTGAATTTAAAATTTGAATTTTAGTGTCTTCCATCTTCATGGGTTGGTTCTGCTGCCTATCACTATCGGATCAACTGACCCAAATGCATTGGCAGAGACATTCAGTCATTCTGCAGATGACTATGTTACTGAGTGCATCAGACTCAATAATTAATACGATCTTTGAGATTAAATGTTAATAAATAATTAAATGCAGCTGCAATGTAGTTATTTTTTTTCCTTAAAAATTCAGAACAGAAACTAACCAATACATGCTGCCCCCCCCGCCCGGTAGCACTGCACAGGTAGAAGTTACTATGCAACAGAAAAGTTGTTAACGTCCTATTCAATGAAAAACACCTTTTTTCAAAACTTACCAGTGAATAAAAAATGTTTAAGTTACTGAAAACTGGAAAATAACTGAACTTACGGTAACTTGCTGCTTTTCTGCAACAATTAAAGTAGATGAGGCCTTGAAAGTTTATGCAAACTATTTCTACCCTTCCTGTTGTACAACAGACCCTCTGAAGAATTATTCTGATAATATGACACTGCAGTAAGTAGTGCATTTCCATCAGAACAGTGAAACAAAGGCAAAAACAAAACTAAGATCCTTAAAATCCTATTAATGTAGGTTTGTCCAGCCTGTTTATCATTTTAGCTGATGAACAAAACTCCTTCAAAGCCAAAAACTATGTTTAAAAAACCTGTGCATTAAATCTAATGATAAACTACAGTCTTTCCTTACTTGCAGTGTAGATCAGCACCACCAAGGTCCTCTGCAGACACTTCTTCCCCAGTAGCAGCTTTTACCTAGAACAGACAGAGCATATCCTACGTTACCATTCCCTTGGGTTTAAGTACAATATAGTTCAAATATTCACACACAACCACAGTCCAGTCAAGTATTAGAGCTGACTTCATGTCCACACTTTCAACTACCCTTTCATACTTTACCTCTGACAGTTTTGCACATTTAACATATTATTTACTTCATGCACAATTACTCAAACATTGCACATTCAATAAAGGTAATAGTAATTTATATTTTCATTTAGTTTTATAGATTTTATAGTTTATATTTTTTTATATTTTTATACTCATTCTCTTTTGCCTGCCATTCTTAAATGCCACTGTTTTGTTTGTTTTAATTATGTAGTTAAATTATTTTATTTTTATTTATCTTAAATTCTTGTTCATTCAGTGTGGACAGTAAAGTCAGATTTTCATTGAAAAGGGAAACCTGTTTCTTTACTGTACACATGACAATAAAACTTTTTGAATCCTCAGTCTTCCATACTTCCACATAATAAAAATGGCACTACCAAAGGAGGTCCTCCGAGGAAAATGGTTCCTTGCTTGCGCACAATGATGCTTTCGTCTGCCATGGCAGGTACATAAGCCCCGCCCGCCGTGCAGGAACCCATGACAACAGCGATCTGAAGAAAGAAAGGAAGAAAAGTGAATCAGATTTGGAAGACATGACAGTCTGAAGGACTTTGCTCAGTTACTCCTGTGACTTGTGACACTAAGAATTAATTTCAATTAAACAACAATCTTAAAAGCTAACATTATGATTATTAAATATGGCTAAGGAGAGGCAATCTGGACAAAAAGAAAATGCCACCAAGCAACAGTTTTAACTAATATGTAGTTTCCTTCACCTGGAGAGAAAAAGTAGCATTTCTTAATGTGGATGTGATTGAGTGAAGTTGAATTTATTTTCAAACTAGCACGTTAACCCACGGGTCATTTTAATACCAATATCTAGAGATATATGTCAGTAAATGCCTTGTTCTTGTTGTTAACTTCATTTCCCATCATGCAGCATGGTACTGCACCTCCTGTCAACTGAGCAACGTGATTATAAGGCTATTATATTCCAAAACGACTAATATCTTCCAAAATATTGGTCCTATCACCTTACCAAGATATTCAATGTGGAGATGGAACTATTCCTCAACTGTCAGTAGCAAATTGGACAGTTAAAAACGTCTCAGCTTCTCAGAACTATGCAGATACACAGACACACACACAGACACACACCCTTAGACCTTCCAGTATTATGACACAGATGTGTCCATCACCTCTGGGTTTACTGGAGACAAGTTAGTTACAAAACTACTAGACTTTTCAATAAAACACTGTGATAGTTATCAGTTTTAAAAGCCTTCTCTGGTGTTGGACGTTCTTGCTTGAATTTTAACTGCAGACCATGAACAGAATTTTTTATTTTTTTTTTTTGTCTGGCTCTTCTGTATTTCCTTAAACACATTACACTCATCTTGGTTTTAGCCAAGTGCAGGATGGAGGGACTGTGTCTTTGCCAAATTCTTTTGGTGGAACATTTGCAAGCGGGGAATTGAGCCGTGGACTGTAGAATAACTCAAAACACCACAAAAGAAAAATTCTGTCTTTGCCAAAACTTGGAGCTGTAGCTCAGAGGTTGTTATTCTTTCATACAGTGAGGGGAAGTTTTAAAACAGTAAAGACTGTCAGCCTGAAGCAGGCATAGGATTACTACTGGAGAGGACAACCTTTGAACCAGGACGAAGTAAAAATCTAAATCTTGGTGCCAATTTCAGAGGCAATAAAATACAAAACTTCATAGAAAATCCTTTAAGCTGACTCAGATCAAACACGGAATATTCAATTCAGTGACACTTCAACAACATGAATTCCTTGTGGACTATAACACATGTAACAGTAGCTGTGTGTTACACTGACCTGTGCTATCCCCTCTGAGGACAGTCTGGCCTGGTTGAAGAAAATGCGTCCAAAGTGATCTCTGTCTGGAAACACATCAGCCTGTCGGGGTAGATTGGCCCCCCCCGAATCCACTAAAACACACACAAATATGAGGACATTTAGGGGACAGTATTATTCAAACCATACCCATGGTGATATTAAACACATTTTACCTTGACTCTATTTTATAGTGACTCTAAAAATCCGCTGCTAGAACCATTTTATAGACTTTTAAACAGATGTTTTTAATAGTATGCACACAGCACTTTTATATCACACAGTACGTTTTACATATTGAGACTGAATATTTGACAACTGTATTTATCTTTTATACTATGTTCGAGTCATGCAACAAAATTTCATCTGTCTGTCCGTCCATCCCAGTTAGAGTAACAGTAAAATCTATTCTATATGATCATTAGTAGAAGTTCTATGTGTTCATTACTGACAAATGCGACCAGTAATTGAATAATTACTGGTATTTACTGATTAGTCTCCTCTAAACTGTATCCACTCATTTCTGCTGCTGTCGATGGACAATTCTCCTACAGGTACAAACAAAGACTGCCACAAACGATAAGATACCACATGTGGAAAACCTTGTGAAGAAACTGAGGCTAAAGCTAAGTTTTTATTTTCAAAACAAATTGGTTTTCTTTTAATATAAAAAAAGCCTCCTGTTGCTACAATTTCTATATCTGTGTTGGATTATGGAGATGTTTTATACATGAGTGCTTCTGCACAGTGTCTTCAGATGGTTGACACCATTTCTCATGATGCTTCTCTGAGGTTTATTACCAACTGTAAAGTGTCGACACCACTGTGAGTTCTACTCTGGGGTAGGATCAGCCACTGGTCCATGTTTATATATACAAGTCAGTGCTTGGCCTCCTACCGTTCTACATTTGTACATTAATTGAGAAGAGACATTCTGTATTTATTCTCTCTACAAATGATCACATATGGTTTTCTGTTCCATTCACCCATACAGAACTGGGTCAAAGGGCTTTTGTTTACTCTGCACCTTATGATGGAATCATTTCTTTAAAGGGCTCATATTTATCTAAACCCACTTTTATTAGTCTTTGGTTCATTTATTTGTGTATTTGGACCCTAATAGTTTATAAAGTTTGAATTTGAACCCTCCAGCTGCTGCAAAGCTATCTTTATATCCATTCTGGCAAAAATCCAGTGGATTTCTGCAACCCCATTTTAATTCCTGCTTAATTTGTTACGTTTTATAACTAGTTATGTCATGGCATTTGCCCATATAAGGTCCAGACTTCCTACGAACATTTCTCCGAGTACAACATAATTGTTTGTCAGCAGCAGTGGTTGTAGTCCATACTGAAAATAAGTCCACATTTCGAGATGATTACCTAAAATGTTCAGTTGTTGGTTGAACAGGACAGAGCAGCACAGCCAACAACCTGGAGGGAGTGGGGTGTGAAGTGGCTCATTTACATTTAAAGGGCCAGCGCTCAAAACCACCTTTCTGGTGTCATTACTCAGAAATAGAAGATGAAGCTGTGGAGCATTTACAGTTTATGTAGACCACAGGGAAAGGTTTAAAAATGAAGAATTCCATTTTTAAGAAAAAAAGCAAAATATCACTCTTCTAAGTGCTTTTAAGTCCAAACTAAGAGTTCTCGAGGCTGACTCCTTAACTTGCACTTGTTTTTCTTCATCTGCTTGTAAATGTTATTTTTACTGTTTATTGTCACGTGTGTGTGTTCTAATGGGCCAGATCAAGCGGTGCCACAGGGACACATTTCCTGTTCAGTAGTCTCTGTGTTTAAACTAAATAACATATCTCCATGTTTAATACATGTATGAAAAAGTCTCAGTAAGTACTTTTACATGACACGTTACAATTTACAGAAATAAAAATTTGGGGTAAAAATACTTAAATTACTGCTGCGTGACACAGGGATTCAAAATGAACATAATTTTTTTTCACTTTAGGCAAATGTACAAAACATGCTGTTCTCATAAGAAACTGATCCTAAATGAAACAAAGACCTTTAGCTCTGATTTTAAACTACTCATGTGATCAACATTGGATAAAATTGTTTAAATGATCCATTTTTACAAACACTAATATGTTGTGACATGGGGACAGCAGTTTGGACCTTTGTTCAGTATTAGAATAAAAGACTTTGCTGGAACTAAAACATTACAAATGTGCTATTAAACTCTAATTTAACATACATATTACAACTGAAGTGATATATACAGCTAATAGCAGAGCATATTTTATAAATAACTGGATTGTACATAACCTTTCTATATTCTTGTACTGTCGAATAATTAGTTCAACAGATTCACAGACTTAAAATATTACTTATACAAGCAAGAATAAATATTACTATTGCAGTTAGTGTATTTACATATTTTAGTCCTTTTTAGATTTCATTTTATATTTATTATATCTTTATATCTTAGTGATACTGACATTTTGCAAACAGTACCATACAATAGAGTTCTTAAGCTAAAAGATGAGCCTATTAGAGAAATAATAGGTGAAACCTGATCTGGCCCATATACGTTTTCACTGTGTAATCTTGTAACTGTGTGTTGTATTTGCTGCTGCCTATCTTAGCCAGGACTCCCTCTCAAAAAAGGTTAAAGTAAGAAATAAATAAATAAATGTGTTACAAAAGCGCAAAGTGGGACAAAGCAGGGAAGAGGGGCCACTTTTTTAATGAAATTATTTGTCCGAGATGTTTTTTTGTTTTTTGTTTTGCATTAAAAAGGCAAGAGTGTCTAAGAAGTCAAAAACAAACACCATGGATGAACTTCAGGATGAGAGAAACACATAGGGAAGACCGGGGACAGTTGTAACATTTTTGACATTTCTATCTCTAACTTTGAGGTCTTTTAACCCAGTGTCTTCAAACAGCTATATAAATTAGCTTCAAGTGTCTGCTAATAAATGACCTAGAAAATGTCTGTGCAACACAAATAGAAAATGCATGACTTAATCTCAAACACAAGGAGTGATATGTTGCAATTGACCCTATAGTCTGGGTCAGTTGTAACATACCTTGGGGTAAAATGTAACATTATGAAATCAGGGCCATGTCAGTGACTTAAGATATTGACTGACTAATGGAAAGAGTTGGTTTCATTTCATAAAGCCAGAAAACCACCAGCAGTTGAACTCTCATCCCATGACTTTGGATGTTTGCAGCCATATTTTTCTGTAAGTTGATATGCAAGTTCTCTTACCTGTAATATTAACCATATAAAAAATGTTTAAAATTTCTCTATTCAATATATATTTTATATATTGCCACCAGTATAACTTTCATAAATTCAGCCTGATTTACCCTTTACCAATTCTTATGTGCTTATCTCTCGGGGACACAGTCCACAGTATGTATTAGCAGTGCTTTTCAGATACTCAGATATTCACTTGATCCCTGATCTTCTAACTTTTTCCTCCCTTTGCAGAATCTATATAGAGTGACATGGCATATGCCATAAAATTTTGCCACAGATCTGACTTTTCCGTGGACCTTTACACCAGTGGATGCCCTCTTCAAAATGTCGAGAGGCACCCCCGTCAGTCTTTCTCTTCCAGGACCTAGGCATGTTAAAACTAAAAAAAAACAAAAAAAAACAACTAGGCTTATGCCACTGGAAGCGATGGCTAGGGGTACATCTCCAAACATCCCCAATCCTTAACCAGACAGCTATGATGTCAGGACGTGAGGCATCCCCAGGTCATGACCTTTCATTTGTACTTGATTTGAAGTCAATCAGATAAATAGTTCCAGAGATATGAACAAAAGAGTGTTTAGTGGGCAATCTAGAAATGGTAAATCGTCCAAAATGGAATCAGTTCTTCTCCATGATATTCATTGATATAGAAAATATGGAATTTCTAAACCGAATATTTTTCAAGTTATTGCGTTCACACAAAGGATATCCGGTGGCAGTCAGATCAAAAACATAATATCCCCGAAACTCCATTCAGGCATATAATAACAGGGTTCCCATGGTCATGAAATCCTGGAAAAACAATTGAATTTTAGCTTGGGGTAAGTTGTAACTTTTTGCAAAGTGTTACAAGCTACCCCACACAAGTTTGTTACAACTGTCTCTGAGTGCATTAGTGATGAGCTGGCTTGTCTCAGCTAGAAGCTAAAACATTACCACAAATAACCTAAATGAAAGATAGCTAAACAGACACATAATCAACATGACACACCTTTAATGAGTCTAACTACAAAGCAAGCTATGTAGTCACAAAAGTAATCTGAGCAAAAAAAAAAAATTACTTTTTCCCTCACAAATTTTGATTTATCTGCCTCACAGCACTACTACTTCCCATGTGAACTAAGGACTAAACTGAGCATGTGCAGAGTGAATCAGGTGAGTCCTAACTTGTTCCTGATTGGAGCAATTGCAAGTGTTACAACTGACCCATGTTACAACTGTCCCCAGTCTCCCCTAAGTGAAGTAAAAAAGGTTTTTTGTTTTGTTTTTTTTTAAATTACCCAAAGAAAAGAAATGGAATCCAATTAATGGGTGCCGCACTGAACTGTATAGCATCATATTCTTTGCACTTAAGTTTTTTTATACTTTACACTAAAACACCTGAATATTCTCACCTAAGTAAATACAAGGTAAGTGGTTCTGCTGAGCTATTTCCTGGGCCCGAAGGTGTTTCTTGACGGTGACCGGGTAGTACGTTCCTCCTTTGACAGTAGCATCATTTGCAACAACAACACACTCCACCCTAAGGGAAAGGACAAACATGAACTGTTTTAATTCAAGTGAACATTAGTTGGTAATTAAACTAAAAAGCAATTCAGAAAAAAATAACACAGTTGTGGAATTATCACAGCTGACAAGTGAACATATAATGAAGGAAAGTCTGTTTAACAAACACACACTTTATGTTCTTTGTCATTTAATCTCGCAAATGTTTGCGGTTTCATTTAACAACACTGTAATGTAGAAATAAACGAGTTAACCGGAGAAGCGCTGGTACTTACCCTGACACTCGACCAATCCCAGTAATGATACCGCCTGCTGGGACTTCTTCTTTTCCATATAACTCATATGCTGCAAACTGAGACAACTCCAGGAAAGGTGTCCTGCCACAAAACAAACCCAGGAGATATGAGAAGTAATGACGATGGGCTAATGACGCTTGCTGCTGTTATTAGGGGTCTACACAACACCAACCCCATGACAGTGATGTGATCCTCCCACAGACACTAAACACATCACAGCAGACTAACAAACCCCAGACAGAACCAGAGGAACTACCCTGGGTCCAGAAGTCTGTCGATTCGCTCTCTGGGCAAAAGTTTCCCACGAGATGTATGAAGTCTTCTGGCTTTTTCTCCTCCACCTGAACAGAAACAAAGAAACAGCATATTAACTGACAATGCTTTGGTACGATGAGGGAAGGACATTTGACTTTTAAGGCGGAGTAACAAAAGCCCATTTAAAAATGTATTCATAGGTACTGTATAGGGCTGCACAGTATACACAGTATGACGGTAGAAATTATATAACTTTGGCCACGGTAGAGATTTGTGCTCTACTGTCATACTGTCGATGACGTCATCGCACCTGCCTCTGTGTGCACAGTAACGGCAGAGGAGGAGCTGGGGAAAAAAAACGGTGCTACATCCATGATTTAGACGTGGTTCGGGTTTAAAAAGTCGGATGTTGAGCAGAAAAATGTTATCTGCAAAGATGTGTGGAGTAACTGTGACTGCCAACAAAGGTAACACAATTTATTTTACCATTTGAAATCAAAACATGTGCTGGAGTATGCAGAGAGCCAGAGGCTGCACTCAGCTCAAACGCTGGCTCAGTCTACGAACACGGGAGGAAAGAAAAAAGTTTCCCCTGCTACCCAACAACAGACCTCCAAACCCATTCAGAAACACTTCCATTTTAAGTTTTACACCACAAAATTTATACCGCGATATATACCGTTACCAAGAATGGATTTAATTTATACCGTGATATGAATTTTGGGTCATATATACTGTACTACAGTATATAATTGTAACAATAACCATCATTAACACCTGCCTTCCATCCAAAGCAAATAATGATATTTTGAATTAAAAACATTTTTTTTACTTAAGGCAAACAGCACTCAAGTCATGCCATAAACATTAGTCTTTAACATAAACACATCCTCCCCACCACCAACCAAATAAATTTAGTTGACTTGTTAAAAAAAAAAAAAGAAAAGAAAAGAGGTAGTTCCATTGTCCCTGTATGTCAGTGTCATGTTCTATCTGAATCAATCCCCAGCTGGATTTGTGAGGTTGTCAGATTGTTACAGTCCTGTGGTCTGGATGCAGGGCATCAATCTCCCAATAGAAGTGGGTGGTACTTTCACTGGAGGAGAACTCAGTTAATTCAATCAAAGTCCATATATGACTTCTATCAGTGATCAATAGGAACTATACTGATATCTGGAACCATTTACATGTTATAAACCATCAAAATATGGACCATTAGAAGGAAAGTGTTACTGTCTGACATAATAGATTTTGCAATTCTACTGCAATGATCCAATATGTTGTAAATATGTACATAGTCTGTATAGTTTCTTATTACTATATATTATAAAAGCCAAGTGTGTGTGTGTGTGTGTGTGTGTGTGTTGGGTATCACACACAATCCGGAAAGCACTGAAAAGGAGAAAACAGCAAGCTGATAGGACAATATTTTGGGAGATATTAGTAGTTTTGGAATACAATAGCCTTACAATCATGTTGCTATGGCCAGAACGCTTTGGCGATGACAGCTGGACAAATGTGGTACAGCATGAACGAATACACAGCATAAAAATGAACACATCTATAACCTGTGGATCCCCACATGTCAACACACTAGTTATTATTATTATTATTACAATTATTACTATTGTATATTGTTTTTTGCACTATCTTTATGCATGCACACTTTTTCTTGCACTTCATTCTGTTGCTACCTTAACCGTTGAATTTCCCCATTGTGGGATCAATACAATCAAATCTAATGGCACAGATAGAATATTTCAAAAATTTGTCAAAAAATTCAAATATCTAAATTTCTCAAAACTGTGAACAAACTTTGTAGACACTGTCCCAATGAAGATACATAAAATTTCAAATGAACCTGGCCACTAGTTTCATTGTAGAAGATGTCTGAAGAAATTACTAATGAAAATGAAGACAACAACAAAGACAGGACCTTCACAACAGCTCATGGCCAATTGGTCGGTGAGAAGAGAAAAAAAAAAAAGCTGTCAACTGTGTTTACTGTTGACACTAGTTCACTAATGGATTATACATGCACATCCCTAAAAGATACTGAACAAAACACAAAGTTTCACCAAAGCTAAAACTGGAATAATATTTCATTGCCTGCGCTTCATCAACATTGTGTCAAATTTTTTTGTCTGTAACCTTTAAACCGTTTAGACTAAAACACACTGATACTGTGATAAGAGGTTAAAGAGTCTGTGAAGACCCAACACCTACCAAGTTTAATCTTCTCTGTCCGTGCTTTCAATTCATCAACAAGAACTTGCATTCGATCATAGTTTTCCTGAAAAACAAGTACAAGAATAACAGTTGGAGAAAGGCACATTCCTCCTTTATCTAACATAAAATGTGTTAGAGCTACATTATGAATATGGCCCATATCAAGCGAAGTGAACGTCAGTGTCAAAACTGAAAGTTCCACAGTCTGTCATTTCTCAAATAGGTTTATTTTTTGCTTAAGAACTCTATTTTATGGAACTGTTTACAAAATATCCATATCACCTGTAGAAAAAAGATATAATCAATATAAAACTAAACCTAAAAAGGACTAAAATATGTAAATGCACTATTAACTTTAATAATATTTTTTCTTGCTTGTATCAGTGATATTTTAAGTGTGCAAATCTGCTGAACTAATTAATCAATAGTACAAGAATATAGAAAGGTTATGTACAATCCAATTCTTTATAAAATATACTCTGTTATTAGCTGTATATATCACTTCAGTTGTAATATGTGTGTTAAAAAAAAAAAGTTTATTAGCATACTTGTAGTGTTTTAGTTCAAAGTCTTTTATTCTGATACTGAACAAAGGTACAAACTGCTGTCCCCGTGTGTTCATAAAAACTTATCATTTAAACATTTTTATCCAATATTGTCCACAATTGTAGTTTAACATCAGAGCTAAAGCACTATGTTTAAGTTTCTTATGAGAATAGCATGTTTTATACATTTGCCTAAAGTGTAAAAAAATGTTCATTTTGAGTCCCTGTGTCACGCAGCAGTAGTTTAAGTATTTTTACCCCAAATTTTTATTTCTGTAAATTGTAACATGTGTCATGTAAAAGTACTTACTGAGACCTATTCATACATGTATTAAACAAAGAGATAAGTCATTTAGTTTAAACACAGAGACTACTGAACAGGAAATGTGTCCCTGTGTCACCACTTGATCTGGCCCATATTCTATTTTGCACCTACTTTAATATTTTCTTCACCTTTTTAGATGACGACAATTTTTATATTCCTTTTACTTTTCTTTCATTTTGTGGAAGAGTCTTATTATTTGTTCATTTATTTAATAGTAAAGGGTGAAAGTGGTCAGTGTTGTCTTTATATTGATATGGTCAGTGTCAGTCACAGAGCAGAGCCCCATTAGTACGATCTAAACTAGTACAAGAGCAGCCGCGGTAATATGCATGTGTATTATGTACACCTGTTTCCTACACAAACACAAATCTGAATATATGACAGGTGTTTCTTCTGCAGGCTTAGAAAGGTTGATTTTCTTTGGCAACTTGAAATTACTAGGCTCAAATTCTTCCTGGCCCTGATTTAACCCCACAGGTTTTGCACTTATAATAATAGAGAATAATAATACTCATGTACAAAACATTAAAAAAAAAACAAAAAAAAAAACATGGCAGTCTTATAATGTTAAAATGTCTTCATTAATTATGGCATGTCTCAATGGACCTCACTGAGCCCCAGTTTGTTTCAGCCTGCTGGCCTTCATCAGGGGGACATGCCATGAGTAAAAAAGACATTTTAAAATTATAAGAGTGCCTTGGGTTTGTATTTTTTGTGCATGGACGGTCCCTTTACTAAAGAGCACCTCTTTTCCTATTTTTCATTCCTGCCTGGAGGTCCATGAAGCCTTCCTCTTTACAGTTTGTTCAATTATATTCATGTGTTGTCATACAGGACTGTCTGTGACTACCACAGCCCGAACAGCTGTCACTGGGGTTGGGGATTATGTCGGTGGAGGGACAAACTGAGCAGGATGCACAAGCAGTTCTATTGGATCCAACCTGGAGGGACTGGAGGGACAGGTGGGACCGGGACATCCACATATTCAGGACTAGTGGGGACACTGATGCAAAGACCTCCAATGAACACAGCTCATTTCAGCTGGGCTCAAGGTTTTGACCTCTAGCATTAGCTTCTTTTCACAGACAGAATAAAACAACAATACAGATACTTGTCACCACCGACTGACCTCCGCGTCATTGGACGGTGTTTGTTTTTCGTCGCCCTACTTGACTTTAACTCTATCAGTGTTAAGTGTACTCCTACTTTTAGGTCGGCTAACGTTAGCTACAGGCTAACCTACCTGATATTCAGCGGACAGTTTATCAGGCTGAGAGCCGACTCGAGCCACTGTGTCGGCATGATAAGGTCGAGTACAAGCCAAAGGTAAAGTCCTGTAACGGAGTAACCACGGTCGGACCGTCCGGAGGAGCATTTTGCTGCTCAGGTGTCACTCAACGTGGAAATTGCACCTGGAGTTTGCTAGCTAACCTAGCTATGTTCTTCTTCTGTTACTGGTGTTTACCGACCTGAGGCGCCACACCGCCACCTGCTGGTTAATAATGAAAATGCACATACACGCACAGGGTTTTTCACAGTAGGTAAAGGAAAGAGACTTTGTGTTTGAAAATAGTAATGATATTTCTATTTGATATATCGTAAACGATTTTGAATTGAGCTGAATTTACAAAAACTCACTTTGTTTTTGTCTTAAGTTCTATAAAAAGCCCTTCTACATGGACTAGTATAATAGTATTCTCTGTAAATACTGCTTGCATTACTTGATATGGATGCTTGTTTAAAGTGTATCCATGTAACCAATAGGTTCTAATATCCCACATTAAATAAATCACCAATAAATAAGCAAATAATATACAGTATTGAGTCTTGAGTCAGAGTCTTGGGGAGCCTTAACCTTTGTTTTTTTGGGGGGTTTTTTTGTTTTGTTTTTGTTTTGTTTTATTTATTTATTTATTTTGCAGGGTTATAATGGGCGAGGTCTGTATTTCTTATAAGAAATATGCAAGAAATATGTGTATAGTATTGAAACATACACACACAATCAGACCTGCACCAGCTTACCATGTATGACCACACATACAGTTGCGGAAAAAAATTATTAGACCATCAAAAGTAATCAAAAACAATGGTTATACAATCCAGTACTAACTCCTGTGTGTGTCATGTGACTAAAACAGACAGAAAAGAAAACATGGAATGAATAAAAGCACTGTTTTTGTCAGTACAGTGACATAGATATTGATGTAAGAACTGATGTGATTTTGGTTATTATCAAGAAAATATGGAAAATGGATAGATATTGGCTCTGAAATCAAACTACTATGAGCTATTTTTGTTGTTATCATTATATTTGTCCAAACAAATGTACCTTTAGATGTACCACGCGTTAAAATGAACAAGAAATTGAAGAAAACAAGGGGTGGTCTAATAATTTTTTCTGCCACTGTATGCATTTCTCTGTCATTGTACTTATATATGTACATCTACAATATACAGCAAATATGTAAACAATACTGAAACAAAAATGTATTTCAGAAAAATATGAATATTACAGAGATTAGATATTAGAGCAATTTGTAGATTAACTTAACTGACACTTATTGCCTAAATATTTCATATATAGACACACACCCATTACAACCCTGCAAAAACAACAAAGCTGAAGGCTGCCTACGCCTTTTACACAGTACTGTATCTAATTCTGCTGATGATTTTTTATTACAATTAAACAACTTAAAGGACATGCAAGTGCATAAACTGTACATTTCAATGGAATTCAGGACAGCCAAGAGTCCAGGAAATACCATCAGTATGTGGATCCATGCTGCCATCATGTGGATTATAAAAAATATTACATCCTTTGGAGCTAGTTCTACAATACAGTATTAGATATATAAATACTTTAGTTGTACATGCTGCCCATCTCTGTATTTGATTTTTTTCTCTGAGTTGCAAAAAATAGAAAAACCTGAACTCAAATGCAATACTGTATTTTCTCTGACAGCAGTAAAACTCACCATAAGTGAACGTTTGTAAAGCTAGGACTTAGACTCAGACACAGCTTTGCTGTCATTCAATCAGTGGTTCATGATAGAAAAAAATATAGTTACCCAGATCTCAGTTTTTGTAGCATGAGAAGATAAAAAGATGAAATATAAAATAAAATGTATAAAAGGTAAATAGCATAGAATAAAAAAAACTACCATAAAATGTGCAAAATAAAAAACCTATATTACGAAAAGGAATGGAAGCTGTCTGTGTGTCTCAGGCATCACACAAAATCCAGAAGGAGCTGACTGCTGCAGTTTGGCATACTTCTGTATTTTGGGCCAAGGAAGAGACTAACGAAAACAGCAAGTTGATTGGACCAATATTTTGGGAAATATTAGTAATTTTGGAATACAATAGCCTTACAATCACGTTATCATACCCAGAATCATAGAAAAATAATTGAAGTGGGTTACCTAGCAACAGATAAAAAAAAAATAGGGTCACTTTGTTATGGTGTCAAATTTCAGACATGCCAGCTGAGAGGTTATTCAACTGAAAATGCCAGTGGAATTTACCAAGAGAATAAAGGAATGAACTTGATCTGTATCAGAACGTGCTAGTAATAAAATAACTTCTTTTTTTAAACATATTTTATTTGAATAAATGTGCATCGTAGTTTACATCTTCCGAATACAGATGTAATGTGATGAATGATTACAGTTCCTCCAACACAAGCTTGAATTGTTTTGTGATAGAGCAGGCGTCTCAAATATGCAGCCCGGGGGCCAAATGCGGTCCGCCAAAGGTTCCAATCCATCCCAAATTCATCTGGGATGAATTTGCAAAGTGCAAAAACTGCACAGTTAAGGCTGTGGAACTCACTTTAGTTCATGTTCCACATACAGACCAATATGATCTACAGTAAAATAATAGCATAATAATCTCCAAAAAATAATGACTCCATATTTTCTTCTCGGTTTGATGTGAAAAAAAAATTGTATTACACTATGCCTATAAATAATGACAACTTCAAATTTTTGTCTTTGTTTTGGTGCAAAAAATAACATTAAATTATGAAAGTATTTACATCATTTCTTGTAACAATAAAATGTGAATCACCTGAACAAATATGAACAACCTGAAATGTCTAAAGAAAATTAATCACAATTTAAACAATTTTCTTCCTGTTACTAAGTGTTTAGTGTCTTTGTAGATCCGATCCATAATGCACATTTATAAATGATAAGTTGAGGCATAATATTGTTAAAATTGCACTTATTTTTCTTAAGAAATTTCTTTTTTTTTTTTCTTTTCGGGTTATTCACATCCTTTTTTGTTTGGATAGTTTATAAAAGTAAGCATTTTCATAATTTAATGGGGGTTTTTTTGCACTAAAACAAAGACTAAAAGTTGGAGTTGTCATTATTTGTAGGTTTTTATGTTATTATTTTGCTGGTCCAGCCCACTGGAGATCAAATCGGGCTGAATGTGGCCCCTGAAAGAAAATGAGTTTGAGACCCCTGTGATAGAGGGAGTCCTAAAGACTCTCATCATAACCTTCAGCTGAATTCTTTCCATATGGGGCTATTTGTGTTTTTATGACTTTTTTCAGATGCCACTTTCCATTCTTTATCTTCAGTAAGGATGTTTGCTTCTAATTCCCACTTTCCCTTTATTGCAAAGATAAAATAAGTTCTTAATTTGTACAAAATTACACAGTATGCAGCAACGGTACAGTTAAAGTGATAAGTCCATTTATGTAAAATGTATGAGGCCTATTAAATCATGAACTGATATCCTCTATTACATTTAATTACAAATGCTGGTGCTGGCCTTGTCTCCTTTGGAAATGGGAACTAAAGTTGGTTTAAAGTGGGAATGTGAGTTAGCCTAAAAGCTTTAAAAAAGCATCCCTTCTGACCCCAGTGCTTTATTCAAGGTAGAGTACGTTGGGCAGAGTAAAGCCTGAAGAGCATTCAAACCAAGAGCTTTTAGTTCATTTAGCTGTGAGAGGCCTTTCTCCTCCAACGCTTCCACCTATTCTATCAACATGCACAGAAACGGCCCTGACCTCCACTCAAATGGCTGCTCCTGTTTTCTTAGGGAATATCCAATCCTCCACTCTCCATGTGAACTCCAACCCTCTCACTCATCCAACTCTCTGTACTTTACCGTGACCTCTGACCTCTTCTCACTGCTGCAGCTGT
>JAPQRP010000030.1:13390184-13402556 GCA_037367295.1 Apogon hyalosoma
GCCACCACTGACCGTTTTCCACAGCCAAGCCAAAGGAGTAACAGGTAACAGAGGCGAGACAGGCTGGACTTTTACACAGTGGATCTGTGTTCTGGAATCACAGGGGCATTGACACAGCACAGTGTGTAGTGTGACGTATAACTAAAGCGTCAGAAATACCCCGAGCATAGTGGAGTCCTCTGCCCAAAGTGACAACACCTCGCAGATCTCAATGTCTCACACAATGTCATCAAAACGTCACGCCTTGGTTACAGAACGAGAGGTGTTCCTTTTACGTGGAGTTCTGGAATCAGGATTCTACATTTATCACAGCTCTGTTTCTACCTCCAGAGATGTTACAAAGCCATGACAGAGGTGGGACCAAATGATCCACCATTTCATTTACACAGACGTCATTCCAGAATAAAGGTGAAATATTTCCATAACAGAAGTCAAATCAAATCAGATTTTATTTATATAGCGCCAAAGCATAACAGCAGTTGTCTCATGACACTTTACATATAGAGCCAGTCGAAACCAGACTCTGAAGCCAATTTACAGAAACCAACAGAATCCTCCAGGAGGAAACGCTTTTAAGTGCTGTGTAAAAAGGGTCTCTCTCTCTCTCTCTCTCTCCCCCCCCAAAAGCCATCACACTGCTATTGTTTAGTTTGTTCCTAGTTTTCTTGGATTCACCCAAACATGCGTTCCATTCCTCATCTCTGCTGTATTCTCAGTTGCATTTACTTGAATAAAGTCCTTTTCTTTGTTTGGGGACATTCTGTAGGTGTTGTGTCTTTTGCTTCATTGATTGATCCGGGTTTGTTGCAGTCCCTCTAATCCTCTTACAGAGGTGTTGGTCCTTTTATTATTTCACTCTGATTTGGACAGTGCTCTTCTGTTAGTGAAGTGTTGTAATGGTTCTGTGAAGTGGCTCTTTCCAAACATGTTGGCAGCAGACTCAGGTCACTGACGTGGTCATCAAGGTCTGGATATTAAAGATGCATACAACAGATAAACTTTTGTCTTCCAGGTGTCTTTACAAGTACAGACAATGACGTTTACGCAGCCGTTTGAGCCACATTTAACAGAACAGAACAGAACTGTGAAGGCCCTGTGTGTCCTGTTTGTTTAATCCAGCTTATGTCTCTGCCAGGAAAGTGGGACATTTACAAAGCTGTAAGAGCCTCTTCATATAAAACGCTGAAGTAGAGTGGCTCATTCCCACGTTGCATCTCCACCTTTCCTCCTTTTCTCACCCTTTTGGCTGTGAAGTGGCGGTTGGAAAGCTGTACCAGGAGTATCATTCACTGCAGTGTTGGAGCGTCCTCCTCCACAGCCCTCACTTATATCACTTCATCTACTCCAACAGTGCAGCGCTGAGCTCCAAATGAGCACCACACCTTCACAACGGGAGGCCACACTCAAACCAACACGCACCTGTCAGATGGCACTAAAACGCCTCATAGAAACACTCCAATGTGGATACAACGTACGCCCGCCACACAGCGCCAAGTCACAGGTGGAAGGTTCTGGGGCAGAAAAGTGAAGAGAAAATTTATTGTAGTAATTATTGACGTTCATGTCGGTATCATCCATTAATAGTGTTGGATACTGTGTTCAGTTTGTTTCTGATTGAGAGGTTTAGATGTTTATTGTAGTGGTGATTCTAGACTGAACATGAAGGAAGTTACATCAACACTAATAAGTGATATTTTAACCCATAAAGACCCAGTTCTACTTTTGTTGCAGTTCCCAAATTGATTTTTCTCTCTATTTAACTTCAGGTCAGGTAGAGGGAAAGTGAACATGTATGATCAAAATCTAAGTTATTCTTATGATATACTGACTCTATGGACTCATTTTTTTTAGCTAGCGATCTCTATTTTTTTAAACTGTTTTCCAATTTTCAATTGATTCAGTAGAAAAAAGTTACGACTGATAGAACAAAAGTAACTTTCAAATTTGACACCTCTGGGAACTGACTTTTTACCCCATTTTCACAATACAATTATTTTGTCAAAAAATTTAAATTAATGTGTTTTTATTGTATTTGCTACTTTTATTTATCCATATTATTACTGTGAACAGATTTTCACACATCATTTGTAGAAATTGTAAATCTTCAAGAGTTATCATTGCATGGTTTCGATTTTTGTGACTGTAGCTCCATAACCACAAAACATGTTTTTTTTTTTATTTATAATTAGCTCTTAAAATTTTTAATGAAACTTTCAAAAAGTAAAGACTTGAAAAATGTGTATATTTGATGTCCATTGCTGTAGTTCCCTAACCAGTAGTGGAGCCACAACACAAAAAGCATATCATATACCCTATCATTATTTAGAAGATTTGCATTTTTGTTGTAAGTTTACCATTGAATTGCATACTAATTATATACTAATCATTAACACACCCATGCAAAAAACCTGCAGTACTTAAGTGTCCATTTTAAGGGTTGAAAGATTTTATAATATGCTTTGATCTGCTACCATAAATCAAGCTGGCAGGCTGTAAGATACGGTGTTGGTCATTTAAAGTCAGTGCTCCAGAGATTCAAAGACTTTTAAGCCTGAATTGGTACAACATAGTACATGTGATAGTTAAGTGTGATAATGAAGTTCAGGTCAAGCATTGGTGAAATGCAGAGTATTGACATTCTGTGAAAGACAATCTACAATATACATTACAGTGTTTCCTGTGGAATTGATCTCTTGCTGTGCGCATTATACATATCTATAAAAAGTCTAATGCAACAGTGATTTTTTGTATTAAATGTAATTGTATTTATTGTTATGAAGTTTGCATTTAGGTGTACTATAAATAAGATATGGAACATTTGTGACTTGCTTGTTTTACAATAAATATCTTGATGTCATATTGACACAGTAGTCTGCAGCTCCATAACCATAGTGGACTTGTAGTCCCATAACTGATACTCTTCCCCATAAGTTCACATGTGCACACATTTTTGCTCCAAAATTGGTAGTGCGAAGATAAACATGTTATGTAGCATATCCATGCCAATTTGTAACAATATTTGAGCAAGAACAGCATTTTGTGCAAACCATAAAAAACAGATGTATCATTTCTGTAGCTCCATATCCAAGCTTTTTTTTTTTCTTCAAATTTTCACATTAAATAGTAAAGTTGGGCAAATCAACCACCTTTACCAGGTTAAAGTACTTACTAATACCCACAGAAATATGTATAATAGAATGTTGTAGGTTTTTTACTATAAGAGTTACAGCCCATTGAACAGCAAAACTGTAGCTCCATAATCACTTGACCTGACCCTTTTCTTAAGTGATTTATCACTATTTATTATAATATTATCCTCTGAATTTTGAATTTTTCAGTGTTAATCCTGTATTTTCCAATATTTAACTCATTGATTATGTATATGTTCATGAAAGTTCAGAGTAAATTCAAAGGTTATTAGATCAAAACAGAGGAAAATGAAGAAAAAGTGGCTTTTCTTCCAAATATATCATGAGCTGAACATAAAAACAAGCATCTACAACTTTATTTTGTTTGTTGTTTTGTTATTTTGTAAATTTTTATTTTTTTTACTAATTTTGTTCATTGTATTTATTTATTTGGTTTTGTTCATTTTCTCGCTCATCAGCCGCCCAGACAAGATGAGGACAACTACAACCGCCAGGATCTACTCATACGATCTGGTTCATCAGACCGGTATGCACTCAGCTACAGGGCATCTTCAAGAAGCTACACTAACCGTGGCTGCTCTCCTGACCACTATGAAGGTGGGAACTTTCATCGCTCTCCTAGTCCTGGGGTCCTGTAGGTTTCCAGTCTCCTTCTCATCCAGAGCAAAATCAGGTAAACTACAAGTAGTTGACTATGAGGGCCAATTGCCAAAACACTGACACTCACTCTGATAAGGCAAAGAATAGCATTGTATTTGTGGCTGATACAAAGAAAATATATGTATCAGTTGTTAGTGAGAACACTGTAGTGCACGCTTCTGTTGACACTGGGGCCGACACTTCAGTCATAAGTGAGGACTTTAGAATGACTCCACCTGCCCTTCGCAGACAGCCAATTGTGAAGCAGTTTATTCCTCTCACAAGAGTCACAGGTGACCCCCTTGACTCTGTAGGCTCAATTTCAGTTAACCCAAGTATTGCACATAGGCCGATAACACACACTCTTCAGGTTGTCAGAAACTGTACGAGGCCAGTCATTTTAGGTTGGGATTTCCTTGTCACCAATGGCATTGTTTTGGACACTCGCAATATGACACTAGATGTTGGTGGAAACGTTGTGCCCTTAATTCGTCCACGTCAATATGTTCCTTGACTGCTGTCTCAGTATCATCCACAGTGACTATTCCTGCTCTGTCTGAGAGGGTCATCACAGCTACTCTGGATCCACCCCTTAAACGACTTCTTCCTAATGGCCATACAGGTGTGTTTGAACCACATTACACGGACCAGTCTTCAGCTGGTTTTGTATGGACTGTAGCCAGAGTAGAACAAATCTCTATCTATGTTAAAGTTGCTAATCTCTCTCATGGTGATGTCGTGTTACATGGTGATACACAGACAGGCCATTTTCACGCTGTCTCAGACGATGTGTGAGTGAGTACACTATTATGGACAGTTCTATCTGTAATGTAAATGTTCAGATACCTATTATTCCAAAGCCAGGCACCATCCCAGATCCAACTAACTCTGTAAAGCCCTGTGAGACAACTTTGTGATATAGGGCTCTGAACTGCCATCTTATCGTGGTGGGGGAGTTTTCGTGCCCAAATGATCCCAGGAGCTACGTTGTCTGGGGTTTTGTGCCCCTGGCAGGGTCTCCCATGGCAAACAGGTCCTGGGTGACGGGCCAGACTAAGAGCAGTTCAGAAGTCCTTATGAAGGAACACAAATCAAGGACTGTGACGTTGCCCGGCATGGTATGGCCGAGGCCCCACCCTAGAGCCAGGCCCGGGTTGGGGCTCGTAAGCGAGCGCCTGGTGGCAGGGCCTTTGCCCATAGGGCCTGGCCGGGCTCAGCCCAAAGGGAAGACGTGGGCCTGCCCTCCGGTGGACTCACCACCCGCCAAGGGACTTGTAGGGGCCGGGTGCTATGTGGATTGGGTGGCAGTCGACAGCAGGGGGCTCGACAACCCGATCCCTGGACACAGAGTCTAGCTCTAGGGACATGGAATGTCACCTCGCTGGGGGGGAAGGAGCCGGAGCTCGTGAGGGAGATTGAAAGATACCATCTAGGTATAGTCGGGCTCACCTCCACACACAGCTTGGGTTCTGGAACCCAACCCCTCGAGAGGGGCTGGACTCTCCACTTTTCTGGTGTTGCCCGCGGTGAGAGGCGGCGGGCTGGTGTGGGCCTGCTCAGCCCCTCAGCTCAGCCCCATGTGTTGGTGTTTACCCCGGTGAACAAGAGGGTTGCGTCCCTGCACCTTCGGGTCGGGGACAGGTGCCTCACTGTTGTTTCGGCCTACGGGCAAAATGGCAGTGCAGAGTACCCGGCCTTCTTGGAGTCCATGGGAGGGGTACTGGATGGTGCTCCGACTGGGGACTCCATTGTTCTCCTGGGTGACTTCAATGCCCATGTGAGCAATGACAGTGAGACCTGGAGGGGGGTGATGGGGAAGAACAGCCTCCCCGATCTGAACCCAAGTGGTGTTCTGCTATTGGACTTCTGTGCTGGTCACAGTTTGTCCAGAACAAACACCATGTTCGAGCACAGGGATGTCCACAAGTGCACGGGCACCAGGACACCCGAGGCCGGAGGTTGATGATTGACTTCATTGTTGTGTCATCAGACCTCTGGCCATGTATCTTGGACACTTGGGTGAAGAGAAGGGCAGAGCTGTCAACTGATCACCACCTGATGGTGAGTTGGATCTGCTGGTGGAGGAGGAAGCCGGACAGACTTGGCAGAACCAAACGTGTTGTGAGGATCTGTTGGGAACGTCTGGCCGAGCCTGACATCAGCGTGGTCTTCAACTCCCACCTCCGGGAGAGCTTCTCCCAGATCCTGAGGGAGGCTGGGGACATTGAGTCCGAGTGGACCATGTTCTCCACCTCCATTGTCGAAGCGGCTGCTCAGAGCTGCGGTCGCGGGGTCTCTTGTGCCTGTCGCGGCAGCAACCCCCGAACCCGGTGGTGGACACCGGAAGTAAGGGATGCCGTTAAGCTGAAGAAGGAGTCTTACTGGGTCTTGCTGGCTTGTGGGACTCCCGAAGCAGCTGATGGGTACCAGCAGGCCAAGCATGCCGCAGCCCAGGCAGTCGTAGAGGCAAAAACTCGGGTCTGGGTGGAGTTCAGGGAGGCCATGGAGGAGGACTATCGGTCGGCCTCGAGGAAATTCTGGCAAACCGTTCAGCGCCTCAGGAAGGGAAAGCAGTGCACCACAAATACTGTTTACAGTGGAAGTGGGGAGCTGCTGACCTCAACTGGGGATGTTGTCGGGCGGTGGAAGGAGTACTTCGAGGATCTCCTCAATCCCACCGCAATGTCTTCCATGGAGGAAGCAGAGGCTGAGGTCTCGGAGGTGGACTCATTCATCACCCAAGCTGAAGTCACCGAGGTGGTTGGCAGCTCCACGGTGGCAGGGCACCAGGGGTGGACGAGATTTGCCCGGAGTACCTTAAGTCTCTGGATGTGCAGGGACTGTCTTGGTTGACACATCTCTGTAACATCACGTGGCGGTCAGGGACAGTGCTTCTGGACTGGCAGACCGGGGTGGTGGTCCCCTTTTCAAAAAGGGGAACCGGAGAGTGTGCTCCAACTACAGGGGGATCACACTCCTCAGCCTCCCAGGGAAAGTCTATTCCAGGGTACTGGAGAGGAGAATCCGACTGATAGTCGAACCTCGGATTCAGGAGGAACAAAGCGGATT
The DNA here is from genome assembly GCA_037367295.1 of Apogon hyalosoma. Lineage (NCBI taxonomy): Eukaryota > Metazoa > Chordata > Actinopteri > Kurtiformes > Apogonidae > Apogon > Apogon hyalosoma. Next base: position 13,397,042 of record JAPQRP010000030.1, read on the forward strand.
TCGTCCCGGTCGCAGAACATTGGACCAGCTCTACACTCTTCATCGAGGGTTCATGGGAGTTCGCCCAACCAGTCCACATGTGCTTTGTGGACTTGGAGAAGGCGTTCGGCCGTGTCCCTCGTGGTATCCTGTGGGGGGTGCTTTGGGAGTATGGAGTCCGAGGCTCTCTGCTAAGGGCAGTCCGGTCCCTGTATGACCGAAGCAGGAGCCTGGTTCGCATTGCTGGCAGTAAGTCAGACCTGTTCCAGGTGCATGTTGGACTCCGGCAGGGCTGCCCTTTGGCACCGGTTCTGTTCATCATTTTTATGGACAGAATTTCTAGGCACAGGCAGGGGCCGGAGGGGGTCTGGTTTGGGGGCCACAGGATTTCATCTCTGCTTTTTGCAGATGATGCTGTCCTGTTGGCCTCATTGAACCAGGACCTTCAGCACTGGGGCAGTTTGCAGCCGAGTGTGAAGCGAGCAAGATGAGGATGAGCACCTCCAAATCCGAGGGCATGGTTCTTGACCGGAAAAGGGTGGTTTGCCCTCTCCGGGTTGGTGGGGAGTCCTTGCTCCAAGTGGAGGAGTTTAAGTATCTTGGGGTCTTTTTCATTGGGGGAAGGATGGAGCGTGAGATTGACAGGCAGATCGGTGCGACGTTGGCAGTGATGCGGATGTTGTATTGGTCTGTTGTGGTTCAGAAGGAGCTGAGCCGAAAGGCAAAGCTCTCCATTTACTGGTCAATCTACGTTCCTCCCCTCACCTATGGTCATGAGCTTTGAGTCAGGACCGAAAGGACAAGATCCCAGATCCAAGCGGCCGAAATGAGTTTCCTCCGTAGAGTGTCTGGGCTCAGCCTTAGGGATAGGGTGAGGAGCTCAGTCACCAGGGAGGAGCTCGGATGTGGAGAACCTTAATAAATATGAAACCAACATGTCTTCAGAAAAATAAGTGTAATTTTAACAAAACTATGTCTTTTACTAAATGTTTTGTGTATTTGTAGATTCACTGCGATCTGTAAGTTGTAATGCACATGTATAATTGATAAACTGAGGCATAATATTGTTAAAATTGCACTATTTTTCTTAAGACATTTCAGGTCGTTTCATGTTATTCACACTTTTAAAGAAACTTTGTAGATGTAAACACTTTGATAATGTACTTTTACTTTTTCTAACTCAAGACTGGAGTGCTCAACCCCAGAGAAGCTTTCTGTGTGGAAAGTTACAATGCCACTGTCCTCTAAAGCATCCACACGAAGGAACAGTTTCTGTTCTGGCAAATCATCAGTGGGGTTGACTGTGGCATAAAGAAGGGAAACACTCTCCCTGCTTGTATTTGCAAATACAGTGTTGCTTGCTACGTGTATGACATCTAAAGAATTTATCTCCACGTGTTGCACAGGTGTCTGGAGACTGGTGATAAACATCTGGTTGGTCATGTGACTTTTCTCCTTCATGTCTTGTGTGTGGTAGTGTCCTCTATCTGATTTATGGCACTGGCAACGTCTCTCTTCTTGGATGTTAAATAGGAATGTAACAGAGGTAACTTAATCTTTTCATAGTTCCAACTGTGATATTCTCTAACGGATGCTGCTGAAAGTCAGTTAAATCAGTGTCAAAATTAGAAAGGCTCCCCTCTGCATTTTTTCCTCCAGGAAAAAACAATTGCACGGCCATTTCAATCAAGTTCTGTTTTCCAAAGTCCTTCTGGACAGTCACTTTTCTGGTTCCCCCTCCTTTTTTGGTGCGTACCTGTACAAATGTCCCTTCTCTGAAATGCATTCTGAGCATTCTTTGGAAGGCCTTGATTCTCTTTCTCAGGCACATGACCCACTTTGTTTCGTGTGAGCTTTCCTCTAAGTCTCTCAAAAATCTTGGACTTGCAACTGCTGGATTCTTTTCCCTTCTGTCTGCAGTATCCAAAAAACAGCCATCCAATCACCGCAGGATGGTAGATATTCTCTCAACCCGGCCATCACTGAAGTCAATCTAAAATTAAGACAGATATAATGAATTCTTAGGTCAAGTGCATTAAATTATAAACAACCTGTATATACAGCAACCAGAATTTATTTAGAGTTCTTCAAAACTTGAAAAAAATAGTTTGTTATTTGTCAAAATTAAGTATTCCCTATGTGTGGCAAGGAGAAGGCGAAAAGGTTAAATATTTATCCTAAATAAAGGGAAAGCTCGACAAAACCACCCTGGGAATTTCATCCAGGGAATCACTCTGTACAATGACACGCAAGTTTGTTGTTATGCAGAGGGTGAGAGACGTGGTTCAAAATTAAAACACATTTTATCAAATATTCATAATTCTAAAAGACGTCACTAATAAAACTCATTCACAATAAAACTCATTCATACAAAAGAAAGGGGAGAAAAATTAAACAGGGCTGAGGCCAAAGTGGGTAAGTGAGGGCTGGAGCAGGGGAGGAATCCACCAAAAAAAAAAAAAAAAAAAAAGAGAAACCAACTTAAGAAGCACTGAAGAACACACAGTAGACACACTTTGTGACGAAAAACCAACATCCCAGGACACACAAGACAAAACAGGAGGATGCCACCACTAGGCCACCAGCACCAGCCTATGGCAACTGAAAAAAAGAAAAGGAGAATACACCAAATTGGGGGGTGGGTTGCATACATACACACACCACAAAAGAAAAACTCTGTTAACACAATTCTCAACTGAATTAACAAAATAACATTACACCAAACACAAAACAAATCAACCCACGCATACACACTATCAGTCACCCATTCACAAAATAAAATCGTAGCTGAGCCTGGCTGTGAGGACGTGCAGTCTGGAAACAGTGTATGCAGTGACGAACGGAAGCCCCTGATGACTGCCGGATAACGCCAGCGACGAGCCAATGTCACAGCTGCGAGCAGTAACATTGAGGATACAAAAATAAAAAACACAAAACACAACAGCAGTGGTCCAATGAGGTGGTTGGCACCCAATCAGTGAAAAACAAACAATTAGCCTCTGCTTAAACTAAAACTCATGCCGTGGTATGTTATAGGGCACATATCTTATTTTGCAGTATGGGCACTCATAAGAAGGAATAAAGTGAACTCTGGCTGCCAGTTGCACCACCTATAACCACATTAGCATTAGCTGCCTAATAGCACTCATTACAATGTGAGCAAGGGAATCCCACTTACCACCGCCAGACTACAACATGCATGAGAAGCACACAGAACACCACCTGAACCAGTTCTACACCGTAACAGAAAAATGCCACAAAACATAAATGCCTGGAGCATGAACACTGAACTGGACAGCCAGCGAGGTGAAGCAGCATGCAGGGACTGTCAGGGACCCAACCTCTGACCCCGAAGTGACAAAGGAAATGCAGAGGAAGAACTGGTGGTTGGACCACCGCTTTTATACCGGTGGAAATTATGGCAATCAATAGGTACATGAGTGAGGGGAAGGAAGAGACAGACCGCTCGCTGCTACATATGTATAATAAATACCTTGTCTTGTTCCATTCGCTGTACATCCTCCTCAGACACATGCCGTGACCTCAAGTAGTCCACGAACTCGTCCATCTTGAGATCTTGTGAAAAATACTCTGCATCTCTGTTGAATAAATGTAAAGCTTAAATGAGACCTTTAATAAAATGTAGACAGTTGATTTTTTTTTTACAAAAATCTTTTGTTTATAGTTTTGGTATTCATGCATTGTCAGTAAAGTTTTGTGTTTAACCATGCACTTCATTCTTCAGTGAAGGAGGAGACAGGGACCTTGTCTCATGTTATGTGAAAAGGATAGTTCAGATTATTTGATGTCTGATTGTATACTTATTGATAGTCAGTGTATTACCTACTCACAGTGAACAATCAATACACCCCTAGTTAGGGGAAGCAGTGAGGAATACCAGCAACTGGCAACTCACATGTTCTGCAAGAGAAAATGACTGTTTTTTTTTGTTTGTTTTGTTTTTGTTTGTTTGTTTTGTTTTCAAAAACCTGAGTCTGATCAGTTTAGAGAAAGCAATCTTTGAACTTGTTTTGGCTGTCTAAAATACTGTAGCAATCCTGTTGTTTTGTTCTGTTAAACCTGTTTCAGTTGGTCATAAATTCTCCTAGTCTTTGCTGATGTGTGTGCGCATCTGTGATGGGTAGTCATGAAGTGACGCTCTCTATTTATATTCTGCTGTGTTTCTAAACCGGTCCGAGAAGTGAAAATTGACGTCCAAGATGTACGGCGTGGCCCGGCAGTGACTGGCTTCATTTATAATAAATGCAACAGTGCCAGTGCACCAGCCTTCCTAATGAGTCGACTCATCTGTCCCGGACAGGACGCTATAATACAGTTTGCTACTGACCATGTGCAAAGCAGTACAAGCTTAGCTTTCCTCCGTGCCTCTCTAAACCGGGGTTGTCATGCACATCTCCTTAGGTAATACACTAACTGTAGCTCTGCAGCCTAATGGAGTGTGAATGAGTTCAGATACGGGATTTCATGAGGACAGGGCCACTGTATTAGCTAAACGGGAATGCGACCGGGGACAACTCATAGCACATATGACCACATTATTTCCAATGTAATATACCCCACATCTCTCATCAAATACTAAAATGACCATTTACTGATCACAGCTTTCGGCTCATGTGGTGTTAGCCTAACTGTTTTCATTTCTGTCATTTCATTTCAAGCCAGTGACAAACATCACGTTATACGGTTCACTCACAGTTAAAAAACAAACAAACAAACAAAAAACTACAAAGAAGTGTTGATTAAAAGACTTTACACAAGTTATTAAACCAAACATCGAACATTTACAAAAGTCACCTGGGATAATTACCTTGTTTAGAACTGCATAGCCATGTTTTCCATTATTGTCCCACCACAGTGATGAAGACTCCAGTGAAGAAGACAGCAGCACATGCGCAGTTTGGATCTCATAATTGCGAGTTTTTTTCTCATAATGATGACTTTTATCTCATAATTTCAACTTTTTATCTTATAATTGCGACTTTTAATCTCATAATTATGACTTTCTTATCTCATAATTATGACTTTCTTATCTCATAATTATGACTTTTTATCTGCTAATTTCGACTTTTTATTTCATAATTATTACTTTTAATCTCATAATCATGACTTTTTATCTCGTAATTATTACCTTTTATCTCATAATTTTGACTTTTTATCTCATAGTTATGACTTTATCCCATAATTATGACTTTTTATCTCATAATTATTACTTTTTACCTAAAAATTCGGACTATTTATCTCATAAATTTGATGTTTTATCTCATAATTATGACTTTTCATGGGAATATTTTTTTTTCTTCAGTGGTGGAAACAGGCCTCCTTAGGTATGAAATGTAGTATTACTTCTTTAGTAGAAAGAATTTGAGTCTGGATTTGAATAATGAGATTAAGGCACTGTTTTGGATCATAGAGGCTTTGGTATTCCATAATGTGGAAACTTTGAATTTGATATTAAATTGACTTAGTGTTGTACGTGAGACTTGACTGTGAATGTTAGTGGACTGCCTCATACTGT
>JAPQRP010000030.1:13407355-13417439 GCA_037367295.1 Apogon hyalosoma
TGAAAAGATGACAAACTGTATTTTACACCAATTATTTACATGTATTGATAGGATTAGTGGATGAACAGGTATTAAACCATTTAGCTCAGTAGATGGTTTAGATTAAAGGTGGATGTTTGGGTCTTTATGGGTTAATGAGGAACAGTTATGGATGTGCATGTAAAAAAAAAAAAAAGAGAAAAGAATGCAGCATTTTTCAAACACTTAATCTGAAACAGCTGTTAATATTACATGCATGTCTTCAGCAAAGAGTGTTTTGGTCCAGATTCTGTCCAAGTGGACGACAGACCCATAAACCCAGACCACATAGGACTGATAATTCACTGAATCTGTTCTGAAAGGTTGTAAGATGTGCACAAAAAAAAAGTAATTTAAAAACCATTTTGTGAGTGAAGTCCATCAGTTTTCAGCTCTTTGTGTAGCCGGAGGATGAAAACAGAGTCAGACGCGCAGCAGCATAAAGGCACTGAGTCATTTCTACAAGCAGACAGAAGGAAATCTACGAGAAATCACAACCAGATCGCTGACCACTGGGTTTTTTCTTCTTTTTTTTTTTTTTTTTTATAAGAAAAAAAGTTCCAAACAGAAAAATCCAGGCAGAAAGTGTAGGGCTGGTTGACCTCTCAATACCAATCAGACAGTTTTCATTGTTATCTGTCAGAGAGAATCCACAAGAGTCTGAACTGTGGAGGCAGAACCAAGGTCAAAGGTCAGTCAGTAGTCAGAGCACTGAAGGCAATCTGGGTTAGTTCTGTTTGTCCAACGCCCACAGAAGAAAACACACACACACACACGCACGCACGCACACAAACACAAGACATGAACTACAGCTGATAAAAAATAAGCAAAAGCATTAGAGGATAAATGATACAAATACAGAGAAACGTGAAAGATGAATGAATGAACCTTTCATCCAGGTGGTAAAAATCTACTTAATACCTTTGTACTGAGATATTCAGACCCCAACAACATCTGAAGTGACTGTTCTGGTTTAGGAAGTGTACATATTCTCAGCTCTTTGGGCTTCTACAGCCATTATTGGAGCCCGTTTCAACCACTATGATGAAACAAACACGCTGTAAGTCAATGCAACAGCTGATTGTCTCAGAATACTGATAGTTTCTAAAAATGACCCGTGGACCGCTGGTGATTTCAAAGCGAACCCCCACGTCAGTGTGTCCTGTGGCGCATTCACCTGGGATAAGGACAATATGTTTGTTTTCTCTGGTTCTGATGTCAAAGGCAGAATCACTACTTATAGAAAACTGAAAGACAGAAACATGCTCTTTCCTCGATCTGCCGTTGTGTCATCCATCTCATCATCTTTTGAGATGTGGCTCCTCTGACGGATTTCAGATTTTCAGTGAGTATTTGTGTTATTTTGCCATAAGGCTCCTGAATGTACACCAAAAACACTTTATCATCATGATTTATCATCATCAGTGAAGTCCTCATCATTAGAGTTTGAAACGGGTAATTAACTCAAATCGATTAAAAAAATTATTCCATTACAATTTTCCTGAATTGAAGCTTCGTTTACTTAATTTCTCTGCTGTTAAACATTACAAAAAAACATGCTTATTGTCAAGCACATGTTCATGTTCCATGTTCAGTTGGTATGAGTTAGTTGGATCCAAATGTGTTGAAGACTGACCTGACAGACTGTTTATAGATGACATTGGACTGGTTTGGTGTTGTTGTTTTTTTAATTAATCTTTTTTGAGCAATGTAACAGTACATACAAAGAAGTGGAATTACAGTGCATACATTATACATTACCTTTTATATTATTTTCCCTCCATGCCCAAACCAACCCTAAGGCCCTCCAAGAGAGGGCAACAGCAGGAAAAAGAACACTGGTTTGTTGTTTTTTATCAATATTTTTATATATACTTTTATACTGTTGTTGTTATTTCTATACAGATATTTTTTTATATATCCTTTTACTTTTATACTTTTTGTGGTTGTTGTTTCTGGTTCTGAAATAAAGGATGGGTTGTTTATTATTTTCACACATATCTGTTTCACATTTTTTATATTTTTTCACAGATTCAAATAATGGTTTAATCAAATCGAAGAAAATAAGCAATAGATTACAAAAATTATCCAAAGCTGCAGTTCTACTCGTCGTCATCATCACTGTCTTAAACCAGGAAATAGGCTGAATAAATACATGATGGAAACAAAATGCTGCATATCCACCAGATTAAACAACTGTAGATTTTCATGGAACTAAGTGAACTGAACATGGAACTGAAACAGAGACATTAGACGTGGCAGATCACAGACCATCACCACGTTTCTTACATATGAACACAGATCCACAGGTTATAATATTCTAATATTCTGGTGCAAATAGGGCTGAAGTACATAAATGAATACTTCACCTCAGACTAAGGAGGTCCTGGGTTCAATCCCAGCATGCACTAGGAGGTTAATAATCATGTAGGTGTGGTTGTGACAGTGAAAGGTTGTTCTGTGAACTGGTGACGCATCCAGGATGAACCCGCCTTCACCCCCTGGGAGCTGGGATTATGGTTTGTGTTGTCAATAGTTGCACTAAAGATCTGTCACAGTTTAGTCTGAATGTAACAGCCACTTCACACATTCAGTAGGTTCATTATCAGAATCACAAGTACAGAAGGAATCCTGCAACTTGAGCATCCAATTCCATTTTTACACTTTAGAGCTACGTACATCCTACGCACGTCCTACATAGGTCTCACGTACGTCCAGTGATGACAGCCACATTCCTTCTATTTTGTCAATTTGAGTTTCTAATATAACTCAGCCGTGGCTCATTTTCCTCACCATGGGTGACCCACTAGTCTGTAATCTTATAATACTGAGGTACTAACTGATCATAATTTGGAGATGTGTAGAATGTCATTACAGTTGGATTTGTTTTCATCACAGTGGTAGTAAAATGTTTCCACAGACTTCCCATAATGCCTTTCTGTGAGTAGGTTCAAAACACATCTACTTCCCCACTTTAGTGTCTCGCTGCTGGCCATGATATGAGCTGGTTTTACTGGAGCTACGTTCTGCGGCCTGCACTGCGGATGTACTGAATGAAGAATAACAGTTAACCAGAACCAGAAGACGAGTATGAGAGTCGACCCCATGACTAGTCTGGTACAGGTCTGTGGATGTGACAATCACTGATGCCAAATTAGCACTTTTGTTGCTAGATTTAGCAACTTTTCAGACTACCCAAGCAACTTCATTTTTCCAAAATCACCAAGTAAACTATTTCATCTACTTTTAAAATGAGTTTGTAATCTTTTCTCATCTTTTGTAAAGTGACTCAAACCCTAAAACTCACCCATTTTCCTGTAAATGACACCAAATGATTCCCTGTGTCCCAGTCATATAAACCCAGGCTCTGTCTGTAGCTGGAAAAGTCAGTGTTTCACACTTAGACACTTTGTTGGTATATTTAGTGATTTTTCAGACCCCTCTACAGACTCTTTATCCAAAAAGCCACTCGTGACAAATCCATCCTCTTTTTCTGGTGTTATTGGAGACTTTTGGAGACTCTGACGTGAAAACACATATCGACGTTTGTCTAAAACAAATCACTGAATATAAATCAGTCCCACTGACATTGACAGTTTTCTCTATTGTCTCTTTTTGGCCCATTTCGATTCTTCATGTTGACAGGAACATTTACAACCAGAACATTTGTAATTTTCAGTTTTACTTGTTGTCTGCTAAGTGGACCATAAGGTCAGAAACCAAACCAAACTGATGAAAATGAAGAGGAAAAACTAAACCAACAACCCAATAAATCAATAACTAACCTCAGTAACTGGTCCAGAGTGTCTCTTTTGGGTCACTTTAGCTGGTCCCCAAGCCCAGATAAAGAGGACGGTTGGAATTGGGTCCCTCTGGAGGATAAAGTGGTTCAGAAGATGATGAATGAAATGGAATAAATGAATGAATGAATCTGGATTAAAACAAACAAATGAAAGTAACAACAAAAAAAGCCAAAGGTATGAGGTAATAGTTTACAGAAAGGCAGGAATGAGAATGAACCAACAAAAAAGGCCTTTAAATAAAGCTGTTCAAGTCCACCTAAACATAGAAAACAAATCAGAGCAGAGATGTCTCACATACAGGGACATCAGGTGGGTTCTGTTTCCAGTGGATATCAACATTTACTCATCCTCACAAAACACTTGATTAAAAACAACAAAACTCTCTCTGCTTGGTTCTGCTTTTTGTTCAGTTGATGAGCTGAGAGGTTGTAGAGTCACAGTCCAATAAAAGAACCAAACTGTGGTGAATCCCAGTGAAATCCATGTTAAATACAGTAGATAATGTACAGGGGGCGGAGTCATGACCCTCCTAGTAGATGACCTCGTAGACAGTGGCTTTCTTATCTCCTGAGCCCGTCACTATGTACTTATCGTCTATGGAGATGTCGCAGCTCAGCACCGATGATGACTCCTTTGACTGAAAGATCAAGAAAAGATGCGTGAAAGCTCATCAAATGCTCTTAACAGTCTTAAAGACAGAGGCTTACACTGGAAAAAATCCAAATCTTACTAAGTGTATTTTTCTCATTTCTAGTCAAAATATCTCATCACACTTAAAATAAGACATTATCACGTAAAAAGAAACTTTTCAGTGAAATATAAGAACTTATTTTTAGACAATAGATCTTGAAAATCTTATTTCAATAATTGAAATGCTTGAATTAAGCAAAAAAGAAAAACCTTGAATTCAGCAAAAAAAATCTTGGTAAGATTTCTCAAAATAAGATTTTCCAGATCTATTGTCGATAAGTAAGTTCTTATATCTCACCGAAAAGTGACTCTTTAGGTGATTATGTCTTATTTTAAGTGTGATGAGATATTTGGACCTGAAATGAGAAAAATACACTTGGTTAGATTCAGATTTTTGCAGTGTATGATTTCTGTCTCCATTTAGGTTTTTGTGGTTCATTTTTCCAGGGACAATGTACATTAATCAACATCACAATAAATGGTTTGCTAGCTGATGCTCCTTGGCCAGCTGTTAAATGAGCTATTATGTAAAACCACAATGAGACATCTGGTGTATAATGACTGTACGTACAACCACAAACTCCAAGGCCATGATCAGTCAGTGTCCATGATGGACAGTCCAGACCCATGGGAGGTGGGGGGGTCTGTGTTGTGTTGGGTCTGATTTGACTGTATTCAACATTGTTCCCATCTGTTGTTGACTGATATTTTGCTGCCTGTGGATTTTTTCTTTTTTTCTTTTTGCTTAATTCAAGCAAAAAAATAAAAGCAAAAAAATCTGCCAATGGAAGAAAGTCAAATTTATTTAGGTAAGATTTCTTAAAATAAGATTTTCCAGATCTATTGTCTAAAAATAAGTTCTTATATCTGACTGGAAAGTTACTCTTTAGGTGATTCTGTCTTATTTTAAGTGTGATGAGATATTTGGACTAGAAATGAGAAAAATACACTTGGTAAGATTTAGATTTCTTCCAGTACATTTGTTGTACTATGATTGTTTTTGTGACGTGTAGTGTGTGATCTGTTTCCTGTCCCCTCTGTTCTGTTCTTTGACCCTCGGGGGCCACCGTACTCATCCATATCACATTTACCTGGAATATGCTGGCCCCGTACGGTGTTCTCCAGGCGTTAAGAAGATTGTCCTTTCCTGTGCTCACAAACCATTTCCCTGTAGAGGACGACAAATAACATCAGGTCACTTCGAAAACATACACACAAATTCTTCTGAAAGTTAACGAACACAAGTATTCAAACATGAAACGCTTCTTTAACCGGAGGGAAAACACTCAGTCCTTACTCTAAAATGTCCTGTATGTGACTATGACTCTCATGTTTTAAGTTAGAACACTGTGTATCCTACAGATATTTGATCTTTTTTGGGGAGTTGATATGTTTTGGGTTATGGCCATTAGAGCAGATTGGGATGGGAATGTTCAAACATCAGACAGAATGTTCAAAAAAACAGATGCTTCAGCTTTGGAATAAACTTCTCTGATCAGAAACTCCCTAAAAACATATTTAATTGGGACATTTTGAACAGCCATCCCCGGGCTAATGAGTGTAAATCCTTATTTTATTAAAGCGATTCACATTCAGGACATAGTTTTTTGGTATTTGGAAGATTAGGAGCAAAATGCTTCGCTAAAAAGTCAAGACATCTCAAAAAGCAATGCAAAATCCAACACACCTGGGTATCAAACTGGAAGATATCAACGTGATATCATGAACTCATGTAAATATACACGTCACTTTTAATTGCTGTTAATTGGCGTGTGTATGTGTATTACAAGCTAGGGTTATGTGAACTGGAGATCTGGGCATAAATTGACACACAATCAAATGGCGTTGAATAACACGCGAAAGGACGAAAATGCATACATATAGCACGCCAAATGCCATGACATATAACACAATTTCATGAGATCAGTCTCAAGATATTCATCAAACTGAACGGGATGCTAGAGGAAGCAAAAATATTGGTGGTGAGAGATATATAAAAAATCTGGAGAAGTACTGATACCAACGGAATCAAGGTCATATGTGATGCTCTATATATCTACATGATACAGCATCTCCAAGCCGATATATTAAAGATACGTGTGGCATCTCGCAATGCGATACGATTCACACTCAAATCACAATACAGAGTGATTAAGCACATTCTGATTCAACACTTTTCATTCTTTTTTCATGCTCTTTTTCATTCATTCTTTTTCATTCTGGTAAAAGAATATGCAGTACAATTCAATGAGCTTGATTATTTATCTATCAAATAAAACCATGACTTTTCACAAACTAGCTTTCATGCAATTTCAGAACACGTGCCTCACATGAAAAAGTTAGGACAGTTAGGAATGTAATAATATAAGAATAACACCGTAATTTAAAAACAGGTGGGAAAAATATCCCGATTTACAAGAATAAAGTCGTACCCACTCGTCGCATAATGGAGAACTTGGAACATTTTGTGGGGTTATACTTTCATTTGGGGTTTACGCATGGCGAAATACTGAACCTATTAGCCCCGCCCACCATCAACACATTAGCATTAGTCGATTGGTCCAACAGAAGTGAAAGTTGCTGCTTCGCTTGTTGTGTTCACTGTAACCGGAAACTCTCATCAACAAGGCTTAACCCTATAACGTCAAACATATCATATTTGATACATGAGTTTTGAAGCCCTCTACATGATCAGTGTGATATTTTTTTTTCTTGAAAAACCTGATGTATAAAATTAGATACATGCAATATGCTGATAATCCACCGGGGGGGAGGAATTCATTCACCAGAGGCCTTTCCAATGACACTACAAGACTGTCATTAATGAGGAAGGAGGCAGAACTTTGGCAATTTTGAAAAGCAATTACCAATTTGTCAGATATTTTTGTGTTATATTATGTGTTTGTTCAAAAATAATAATATTTGAGCATTGAGACCTGATGTACCAAATATGATACAAACTGAAAATCATACATGGAAATTGAAATTTAAAAACAACATTTTTTTGGTTGTTCAGAAGGACCAATAAAGGCTTCAGTTTCAAAGAACTGGAATTATCTGTCAGTGATTTAATGGTTCAGGCTTTACAGGGTCAAGGCTTACAGTTTAGAAATTATGACTTTTTATCGCACTATCGTGAATTTATTTTCAAAATATTATGACTTTAATCTCATAGAAGTATGACGATATTTTTGTTAAATTCTGAGACTTTTTTTTAACTATGACTTTATTCTCATATTATGGCTTTATTCTCAAAATATTATGACTTTATTCTCGTAAAATTATGACTCTGTATTTGACTTTATTCTAATAAAATTACGGATTTTATCTCAACATTTTATGACTTTATTCTCTATTTTAGGATTTTATTCCTATGTAGCCCTAATTCGCCGTCATACTAAAGAAATAATAAATGCTTGTAAAAAGAAAAATAATCTCTATAAATTGTTCATTAAGATAAAAACCAAAGAAGCAGAACAAAGATATAATATTTACAGAAATAAATTAACAGACATAATAAGAACTAGCAAAAAGCTATATAATAAAAAATTATATCACAATTAAAAACAATATAAAAGAAACTTGAGATATACTGAACAACTTAAACAAGGATCTCCTAAGGCAACATATCCTGACTATTACATTGATAAGAATGGTGTAAATCATAACATGAATAACATAGTTAACAGTTTTCATAGTTTTTTTGTAAATGTTGGTCTGGAGTTGGCTGTAGGAATTTCAGACCAGGGCAATGACCAATGTAATAAAACTATTAAAAGGAAACCATATGCAGTTTTCCTCTCGGCAACAAGTGAGCAAGAGGTGATAAATATTGTCCTAAAATGCAAAAGTAAAGTATCCACTGACTGTCATGATATTGACATTACGACTGTTAAACTTGTCAGTTTACCTCAGTAGATGGTTTTGGTCACCAGTGGATGTTTGGGTCTTTATGGGTTAAAAAAAAAAAAAATAAATCCCTTAGATGATTGACAACTCTCTCAATTTTTATATTTTTTAAGTCTTTCAATGGAAGCTTTTTGTTGATAAATCTTAGTGAAAAAGTACCTGATAGCAATGAATCAATTATTATTTGTTAAAAAGTAGGATGGCAGTGTCTTCCAGACAACCTGCTGATGATGCTAAACTGTTTCTTTTAGAGTTAAATAAATAAAATTTCTTATAATAAGTTAAGATGTTATGTGGTAAGTGCGGCTGACAGGATGCATATCAACCTCATCTGTTTATAAAAGTATTTGTTAAAAGCATGATAAACTGGTAGAAGCAACATGTAATATAACAGCTAGTAAACACAAAAGATGTATTATTGTTAATGAAGTGACAAAGAAACATTAGTAAAGTTTTAACAACATAAACAACAGTCTATGAATGTTAAAAGCGTTTAAATGTGCTTCAAATGTTTTATGAAATGTTTATGGTGCCATGATTAATACTTATCAGTTCGACTGACACATAGTAGTATTAATAAGTATCTTATAAGAACTTATTACAGTTATTTAGTTAACTGCCAATAACTGTTTAGGTCTTTGAGGGTTAAATTGCATTATAATTTAGTTAAATATTATTTAATTTATAAATACTGAATTATCCATGTCATTGTATCAATATCTACCCAGTGTATCTAGAGCTATAGCTGGATGGCAGTTAAACTATGTTTCTTTTTAGTGCCTCTCTGGGCTCTGGAGGGTTCGTCAGCTGCCTTTTCAGACAGAACCATCCTGTACATATGAATTAACTCTTACCACAGTGGGCGAATCTGAGTGACAGCACACAGCTTTCATGCAGGTGCAGCTGGTATTTGTCTGGTTTGGTGACATGTAGGACTTCCACGTTACTGTTCTCCATGCCCACTGCAAGCCACTCCCCCGTCGGACAGTACCCCAGCGAAAAGATCTGCAACAAAAGGATGGGTTTTATTTCATCATTACAGCTACTTGCACACCTGCAATAATCCTCTTTTATATTTTTATAACTCTTTTATATTTCAGAGTCTGTGATTTCAAACATCACCTCCTCAGATTTACTCCCCTCTGGGCACCTGTGTGGCAAAAATGTACATGCCCCCCAAAAAATGTGCTAAAAATCATCATACATCAATATTTTAGTGGCTTTTTTTCAGAAATCTCTCAAACAACTTTAGTCCTGCTCAAAACTACCAAACATTCAATAATTTCAGGATTGTAACCCTTTAAATGACTTCAAATAATAATAAAAATATCATTATTTTCCATATAATAAATATGGGGTGGGGCATTAGAGACTTGGATGTGGCAAAGATTAGCACAAAAAATGGTTTTGATTGCATTAATATTTTTTATGCAGTGTCAGTGACTGCCTTTGGAAACCTTTGTGGCTGAATATGCCCCATTAACTTCCATTAACACCAGATTATTTAATCTCACTGCCATTACAGTGTATAACCACACATTCAAGAAAAGTAGTGATATTTGACATTTTTACTGATGTCAATTTTTTTGGGACACCCTTGTGTGTGTATGTGTGTGTGTGTGTGTGTGTGTGTGTGTGTGTGCGTGTGTGTGTGTGTGTGTCTG
>JAPQRP010000030.1:13489260-13500684 GCA_037367295.1 Apogon hyalosoma
ACCCCCCACCCCCCACCCCCCCACACACACACACACACACACACACACACATACCATCTCCATGCAGCTGTTGATATTCTTCGTGATATCCAAGTCATAGAAATATTCAGATTTATATCAAAATCAGATTTCAATGCAATGGCTCAGAGGGCAGCAGGAAGAAATAAAACAAACACTATATATAAGATCACATAAATATGCATATAAAAACTATGCATCATCTAATAAAAACTTTGTTTTTAACTATATATTAAGTTCAAATATCTCTCATAATATTCTCCCTTCAACAAGTAATATGAACTTTTCTTTAAGCATCTTACTCCAATGTTATAGAGGCAAGTACATCTGTGTCCCATTAAAGAGCTGAAATGAACGACGTAGGCGTTTCTGTAAACCACGGATACAGATAATGTCAACTTTTCTGAATCAAAAATCTGTGACAATAGTTCCAGATCCACTGTGACTGTCTCACAGTGGAAGAGGAGTACAAATGCAGTATGAAGTCAGACATTGGATGTATTATATGTAAATTTCTTATCTAAGCTGTCTGTAAAAGTGGCTTTGGCCTCATTCCTAATCCACATACATAACACACATCAGTACTCTCCTCTCATTCTTTGTAGTTTTTCATGTGTCCATGTATCTCTATAAGGTCCATCCATAAGGGCCCATTATACAACAGCTCCACAATAGCTTGTCTTGAAATCTGGTTCAGAAATGTAGTTTGACTCCTTTGATCTATATGACCATAAGTCATGATTTCAGAATATACCAACAGAGGAGAAGAAATGAATTTGGTTGCAGACAAACTAAAGAAAATAATCAGAATTTTTTTGTGAGTATAATGTATTTTATGAATGTATGATTGTGTTTGAGCTGATGTACATCAGGGGTGTCCAACTCATTTTAGTTCAGGTCTCCAGCAGGCAAAACTAGTAAAATAATAACATAAATACCAATTAATAATGTCAACTACAACTTCTTCTCTATGATTTAGAATGAAAAAAGTAAAATTACATAAAAAAACGTGTACACCTACAAACTACCCTTTAAAAAAAATGTGAATAACATCAACCTGAGTTCCACTTCCAGAAAAATACCATCCTTACATGTTCCTCATTCTTCAGCCTTCTAAACCACTATAACAGTGAGGTTGGACATCATACCCTGAGCTCACTGATTTGTGTACAGCCATGGTCACAACGTGCATTTGGTAGGTGTCGTAGCCAAGGTTTTTTTAGACAGATGTTGTACTGTGTGTGTAGAAGCCTTAATATAGAAAAAAGACTGGAAAGACAAAAATGATTCACAATGTATTACTGACATTTACACCAAACTGTAGTCTTTTCCTAAACCTAACCATAGCGGGTGTTTTTTCTCTAACCTTAAAAATCTGCTGGAGCTTGAAGTCAAACTCTAGTATCTGATGGAAAAGTCTTGGATTTTGCAGATACTTCAATTCCATTTTAGCCTGAGATGATACATGGCGTGCAGAAATGCACAATGGCAACATATTTTTTCCGGTGTCTGAACTGTCTAACTTCAGAAGAGAGATAGTTCCACAGGGACGGAGCCCTAACGGCGAGAGCACAATCACCCTTGAATGTGCAGAGGGAGCAGGGTATAAATAAGAGACCTTGGTGGGACAATGTGAGTGGCCTTGAGGTGGAATAGGGCTACAAGGGGTCGGAAATGTATGAAGGGTCCAGACCATGTAGGGCTAAGTAATTAGTAAAGCAGTCCTGCTCTCTTTGTCTCCTTGTTCTCTCTCAGTCATCTTCAGATATGTGTGTAAAATAATTTACATCAACGACCCTATGATTAATAACTAGAAAATGTGGGTGTAGAGGAAACAATACGTGACAAAAAAATGTCCAAATCAAACCCATGGCTCTGTATGTGCTGCAGTTAAAATGAGATGTCAGCCCTTGTTGGAAACAGTGCCAGTCTTCAGTATCCAAACGTCTTATTACTTCCTTTTTTCTCCACATTCTGCCTCCCTTTCCTCCCAGTCCCCCGCTCACCTTATTCCTGCTTTCGTCTCGCTAATTTGCAATTGATTATCTGTCCTCCAGCAGCTCAGTCCCATGCTCTACCCCCCCCACACACACCCTCCTCCTTCTTTATCCCCTCTACACCTTCCCCGCCTCCTGGTCCGTCCCTCTGTCTACGAGTCAATTTCTCTTTAACGAGAGCTACATTTCACTCCCCGGGCCCCGAAGCCCTTCTGTGTAAATAAAACAGAGAGCACAGCCAAAAATCAATGGGCCTATTACCCCCAGAAAATGCTAAACAAGCAATATTAGCAATTCGCTTGGTAGCGGAGACCGACTGGCCTTAATGGGGCTGTAGACCGACACCCCCCACCCCCCCAATCCCACATCGCCAGCCGCCCTGCTTTCAATCTCCACATCCACTCAATGAGCCACACACATCATAGCGTCATATCCCAGAGATAGAAAACACACATTAACGCCTGTGAAAGCTGGCATTGAAGTGCACACACAAATGCAGCCTGCACACTGAAATAATACAAAAAAACTCCCACTCACACTGAGACACACACACACAATAACATCCTCACACAGTATGCTGGCAGAAATTAGGGATTCACTCTCCAAAACTCTTTCCTGACAGAAATCATCGGGCACCACACAGAGCTACAGGCCACATTGTGTCTTATTTCTGCCAACACACACGCACACACACACACAAACACAAACATCAACAACAGACAGTAGGATTTATAGTGTACACCCACATTTCATCAGACCAGTCTGATTAGTGCGCCAGTCGAAAGCTGCATGTGTGTGTTCACATTCACACATGAATGAAACCTACAAAAATAACACAACAACAACCAGCAAACACTTCTAAGTAAATGTCTGCAGTATATGAGCATACACACACACAATGCACACACACAAAATAAACATGTACAGTGTGACAGCTACACAAAAATGAATACATGGGTAAACACGTGCACACGCATACGCACAAACAGCCAAGTAAACACGGCTACACACAAACACAAAGCAAGGCAAAGGCCAAGCACAGTAACACAACTACACACACACTCGCTACACACACCATTTGTCTGGAAATGAATGTGTAGCTGCCGTGGTCCATTTAACCTGGCAGCTGATGTGTGGTTAACACAGACATTTATGCTAATGACTCTGCGTTGGAAAAAGAAAAAAGAAAAAGGCGGCAGTAATGTAAAGGCTCGTTAAAGGTGAAATCCTCATTCACTGGAGTCATTTTTCAGCCCTTTTTCTCATTCGGTTACACTGGTGAAATCATTTTTCATGTGTGGAATTTCTACCCCAACCTCACAACAAAGCCGGCAAACAGACTACAATGGAATCAGTGAAAAATGGGATCAATTACTGCAGCGCCACTGTTCTTAAGCCCTGCACCAGACCTCAGATATGAAATAGAACATCAATATTTTGGAATCTACTTGGAGGTTCAATATGTAAGATTTGCACACGCTCACATAAAGTGAAGAATTTGTTTCGGTGAGCTGGTCATTTTAACATTAGCATCCTCCGCGGCTAAGCTAACAACTGTTCTGTTTTTGCCTCTTAAGTATCATTATACAAATACTTTGCACTGTACTTAATGCATGCGTACTTATACTTATGTTACACTGGGTTCGAGGCTAGGCTGGGGTATGGTCATTTTTTAATATTAACTTACTCCATTTCAATGCTAATTGTAGGTAGTTAATACTACAGGGGAGGCGATGAAGAAGACTTCAATAAGGATATTTTTGCAGAAACACCTGCCTAAGTCCTGTATATAGAAATTATTCATCAAGATACTGTTAGCTTAGACATGGATTTAGCTAATGTCAGTATATTACCAGCTCCAACACAAACTTCTCATTAGCATACAAGCATGCATAGACATTATAAATCACACTTTTCAACGTCAGCTTCAAAAGGTAGTACATATGTAGAAAGAAATACAATAAAACTGCCTCTAGGGGTCTCTCTATACGAGTAATAAGAGGTACTAACAGATAATGTCATGAAGTTGCATGGGATTATGGGGGTTGTGGTTTTTACCGCTGTTGTTGAAAAACTACCGTATTTCTTGCACCCCACACAGACTGAGTTACTACAGATGAGATAATGTATTAACAGTGTGTTCACATTATGTTTAATGATGTACATTGACCTTTTATGACTGCATTCCAACAGTAAAAAGATGTTCAATGCCAACTACATTGGATCACATTATAGATTTTTCTGAATTGGCTCATTGATGGAAACATTTGATATAATTCATTTTTTGTACAAAAGTCAACTAACATAAAACTGTCTTACTTATTTTATATACAGTATATTGATATTTTAATGCGGAACAATCACACTGCAACACTTACAGCATTTCTAGTATTAAATTTGTGGATCATTAAAAATATATGATAAACATATTTTAAACAAATAATTTGAAACTACACTGTAATTTTTTTTCAAATTTATAGTTGAACTGTACAACTTATATAAATTAGGTTTGTAAGATAAACTGTTGTATGAGATGACAGTAGGCATAATAAGCTACTCCTTTTTTTTAGTGCGTTTTGTTTTTCTTTTTTGGGCCTTTGGGTACCGAATATGTTTTGAATTCTATTTTTTTATGCATGTGTCTTAAGACTTATCTGTTTTCTGTAAGATAAATACCATTAAATACATTTATGTATATATGTTTATGTATTTATTCATTACATTAATAAGGATCAAATCCAAAATAAATGATTCAATCACTCAATCAAAACAAAATTCCTAGCTACAGACTGATGTTGTTTTAACCACTTCTACTTTATTGCCCTCTTTATTTGCATAGTGAGTGAAAAACCTGCTTCCTACCTGCTTGTGCATCTCAATGTTCAGTCCATATGACATTTCGTAGTACTGAAAGACACAAAGATCAAAGCAAAGTCAAACAAAGACGTCCTCTCTGTTCCTCTTTTTGCCGAAAATACAAGTGCATTCGTGTTCACAGAAACACTCGGTGAAACTCACCATGACATAGTGTCTTTGCATTTCAGTTTTCTCACTGGCCAGTTTCTCACACTCCAGTTTCAGACTGTGAGGCAGAAGGAAAATGTTAGACTATTGTGCATTACGATCATGTAAAAGAACATCCATGGGTTATTGTAATTTTAAAAAATAAATTTAAAAAAATCAACAAAATGTGACTGGAGATGCCATTTGCAGCAGATAAAACTGTGCACGAGTGACTACATCCTCTTTCATTTCATTTTGCATTTGTAAATCTAAAGCAACAAAGACAAGAAA
The DNA here is from genome assembly GCA_037367295.1 of Apogon hyalosoma. NCBI lineage: Eukaryota > Metazoa > Chordata > Actinopteri > Kurtiformes > Apogonidae > Apogon > Apogon hyalosoma. Next base: position 13,494,570 of record JAPQRP010000030.1, read on the forward strand.
TCTAGATGTGAATCATACCAGTTTTCTCTGCAGACAGACACTTACTCAGCAGGTACGGTAGGTGCAGTAATTAATGGATCAATATACAACCACACAAACCTCATCATATATTCTTACAGTGTGAGTAGATGCCCCAAACTGCACCATCAACAAAAAAGCAACCCTGTAATGAGGATCCATTTTACAACTGAGCTCACGCATAAGCTTTGAATGTTGTTTTGTTACGGGAAAGCTTCCTCTGACATCTACTTGATGAGATAAAGGTCAGGTGCTTGATTTTATCAAGTACAGTGAAGAGAGAGACATGGTATGTAGAACTGCAATGATTTCTTAAACTATTATGGGCAGCGGAATAGAACGGTACGTTTTGATAATTGATTTCAGCAATTTTAATTTAAAAAAATAGTCTAAATTCTATTATTTCAGCTTCTTAAATTGGACTGTTTTAGAGTGACTTTCCTCCTGTGTGATATTAAATTGACTATGTGTGATTAAAGCCATTTGTCATTTTATGAAACCTCTGGGGAAGCACTGATCAAGCACTGATTTTCATCATTTTCTAACATTTTATAGATCACACAAGGAGTTAATGGTGGAAATCATTGGCAGGTTACTCAATATAAATAATTAGCAGTTGCTGCAGAAACGTTTTTGCCAATTACTGATGTGTGAATGTGAAGAATCAACTAAAAAGTGTACAAATGTTGGATAAACACATTTTTAAAAATCAATGTCTTCTAAACTGAAAGTCTTTTTGGGTGCTGATGGCATATCTTTGTGTATAAATGATTTTCTCAAGCCAGAGGTTTGAGGAAAGTCAGGTTTTCAGCTCTAAAATTATGTCAAAAACTAGAGGGAGTTAAATTATTACAACATGATGCTCCCAATAACCGACGTGCTGTATTTTGCTCCATGTACTATTGCCTTCTGTTGTGCTGCTGTGTAGCAGTTGGATCATGGTGGCGTGCAGACAGTAAATAGGCTGGGTTGAGCTCATTCAGCCCCAGAAACCGGCCCCACAAACCTGGACGGCGGCTTCATCTCACCAGGCCGTTGGCTCAATAATTACTGAGGCAGCCAGAGGTGGGCCATTATTATGCATTGGTATCATGTTTATGGTTCTGCCCCCAAGCAATGTATTTCACACTTCATCATGTTGGGTAAAAAAGTATTTCACACCACTTACACTCGGAGAGAGATGTGAATACCAAGGCTGATGGGGTTTACCTGTGGACAGGACTGACCTGAAACAAATGCACTTCAGTCCAGTCCTTTACAGAGAGACTGGACTGAAGAGGACTCTAATGGGTCTAAGAACATCCTAGGCGCAGGTTTCATTTTTCAGTTAAATCTTAACCAATGAGCTGTTTTGTCTTTGAATTTAACGTTATTGCTCCATGCATTTCCCAGAAGATTTTGGTCATAGAGGGTGAGTCATTTCTGACAAGTCAATGGACACCAGAGGAATGAATGTCTTCTGAGCTCATCCGGATCTTTGAGTTTTAAAAGCCAAATCAGAAATGCAGAACAGGTCACTGTCTTCTCCTCACGCCCCAGGTCCACCGCGCACACACTCACCTGTGGTACTGGGCTTGAAGAAACTGGAACTCCTCCTTGATCCGGTCACAGGATTCGGTGACGGTGAACTTGAACGGCTGTCCCGGCTGGTGTGGGACCTCGGGAACCCAAACCAAAGCGTGCGAGGTGGAGGGGGAAAGAGAGGAATAACTGAGCCACCAAAGTTCAGTGTCACGACACGCACATACAAAGGCAAGACTGTGGATGACAATAGGTCTCTCTGATTCGGGTGGCCTTTTGGGTTTCACTCAGCCTCCTTCACTCACACGTTAGCCCACGCACACTCCACAGCAGACACTCACATACAGCTGCAGCACTTTGGACAATGAGCGCAATTGTCCGTGCGGGCGCGCAGTGGCACGGAAACTTGATCTACACAGATTACGCATCAGGCGCGCGGCTGTTAATCTCGCACTGCTTTGACAGATTGTGTCTTGGCTACTTACCGGATGCCGCGCCGGGGGGTACATCTTGCTCAGATCGCGAATCATTAAAAATGTATTACAAAGTTCATCAACCTACAACAGAAAAAAGAAAAAAAAAAATGTGTGGGTGCACGGATGTTTCCCGTGCGTAAAGGTCAGTCAGTGGCCGGTTCGCAGGCTATGTGCGGGCCCCGGACGGTGTGGAAACATCCTCGGACATTTATCTCGTGGACAGTATTAGAAAAGTCCATTCAGTGCGATGATTAAAGTAGGAGTTACTTCAGTTCCTCCTTTCCCACAGTCTCCAGCGCGTTACGATTCTATGCGCAAAAGCTTCAAATTCACCCAGCGGACCAACACTCTTTCTCTATTTTCTTTGGTTTTCCCTTGTTGAAAGTCGACTTCTTTCACATTATGACCCTTCTTGTCCAAGCCGTTCTGCTGCGTCCCATCGTCACGCATTAATCGGTTAATTTCCTCCAGTCTCCGTTAATACTCGCATCCATACAGAAGCGGCGGCGGCGCGAGCAGCTCACCGACTGTAGCAGCCTACCCCCTCGTGAAGCCAAATTTAGAAAGCAACCAGTCGTACACGAGCGCAATTACATATTCACAACAATTACATGAGCCCGTTACCGTGACGTCGGGACGTGTAGTTTAATTCATATTAGCCGATAATAAGCACTACAGATGTGCGTCTTCCGAAAAGAACTACAACTTCCCGGCAGCTCCGCGACGCCCCCGGGAGCCAATGGTGTGTGGTCTCGAGGAGGAGCGGCCATTAGAGGCGGCCAATAGCGGCGGGGATGCGTGCTCCGTGTCCGTGCCAATCACCGACGCCTTGGCCAATCAGCGCCAACGGGATGCAATTTATGCAGACTCCCCACGTGGGGCTCAGTGTGGCACTAAAACATGTCACAGGGATTAATCTGGAAACTATCTGTTGCTTTATGTGTTTTTTTTTTTTTTTTATAGAGAGACGCCCGGGCGGAGGGGATCATATAGCCCCTAGGTATCTTGTACTTTTCCTGTTCCTTTTTGATTGAATCGTCTATTAAAATTGTCTGCGTTTACCTTCACAGATTGCATTTACGACCCTGCAGTTAAATTCTCATTGAGCTGCCTTCTTCTATGTCCTGAGTATAAATAATACTGAGGATGCAGGAGGTAATGCAAACACTGAGGACATCCATTTGAAACACTTAGTTAGGCTGCATCACTGTTTGCTCATATTGGATGTTAATACTCCGTCCTCTATGTTTATTCTGTGACTTTTATTCTGGTCCTGTTGGATGAAGACTAATAAAATGGTAACCTTCTGTCATGTCTGTACTTCTGTACTTACCCTCTGTATTTAATGTCTTATCTTACAGCACTTAGATCAGAAATACACTTTACGAACTATATTTATCCCTGGTGCATCTGCAGTTTATGCACAGGTTTGTCATCTTTAGAACTCATCATATTGTTTTGATTAAGAACACAGGAAACGCAACAGAGATTTAGCATGAGTATCAATTCAAGAGCTTATTAGATAAGAGTTAGTTTGACTTTGCCTGTAGTTGAACCGTGACATGGTTCTGAATCTGGGTCCAGGACCCCATCCCCAGCAGGTCTATGAAGATCACAGTGGGTTACAAGACTTTGGTTCTTAAAATTGAATTAGCATGTTAAATAAAACCATAACATTCTATTTCCTGGACAGTCAAAAGGGTAGATTATCTAAGTGTTAATAAAGATTGTGTATAAATTGGATACTTAACTCTTTAAAACCTGACGTGTCATCGCTGACACAGCCTGCACATATGCAGTTTTTGGATGGCTGTAACTCTTTCACTGTTTGTACAACTGGAAAAATTCCAATGGTTTCAGAAACCTGAGACTTTGCGCTTTATAAGTTTTATTGGGTCATTATGGTAATTTCACTCATGCCTGTACTAGAAGCTGGAGAATAAGCCGTATATAGCAGTATTATAACATCCAGTAAATTGTAAATGATTGCTAGATTTTGAAAGATCTGGGGGAAAAATGCTCTGGAAAAATGGGCGAACAGACTCAAAGCATATTTTCTAACCTTTTTATAGTCAACATAAGAAAAAAAGTCCAGGCGGACCATTTTAGGCTTATAATTTAAATGGTTAATAACTAAAACTACAAATAAAGAAAAAAGGAAATCAGTGTAAGTGATGTTAGTTTTAACCTGTATTTGGAATCACTATTGTTTAAGGATGTTGGATCAAAATAAGTGCATCTCCAAGAATAAAAACCCAAGAACCACTGATACAAAGACAAAATCGTTGACTTTTGACCCCAATGAGTGGTCAAACCTGTAATAAACTGTTTATATATAGATTAGAGCTGAAATGTTTAATTGATTAATCAACTTCAATCCATTACAAAAAGAATTCCGTTACAGTTTTCCTGAATCGACCCTTTGTTTCCTTAATTTCTCTGCTGTTAAACATTGGTTCCACTGTTGTGTTTCACACGGACGATTATTGTGACGCACATGACGCCAGGATCAACACACAGTTGTACGTTAGTTCCATGTTCAGTTGGTAGAAGTTAGTCACTTGGATCCAAATGAGTTGTAGACTGAGCTGACAGACTGTCTATAGATGTCATTGGACTGGTTTGGTGTTGTTTCTATCTATAGTTATTTTTGTATATACTTTTATACTGGTGTTATTGTTGTTATTTTATTATTTCTTTTTTATATACCCTTTTACTTTTATACATTTTGTGGTTGTTGTTTGTCATTTTCATCCATCTGTTTCACATTTTTACAAATTTTTTCACCTATTCAAATAATACTTAAATCAAATCAAAGAAAAAAAAATCAATATATTGATCAATTACAAAAACAATCAACAGCTGCAGCTCTAATATAGATGAGATTAGCGCCTTTATTAATTCCACAACTGGGAAATTCAGTGGTCAAAGCAGCAAAAGCAGAATAGTGTGAGAAAAAATGTACATCCATACAAAAATAACAAAAATATAAGTTCACTTATCGATGTAAAGTGTTACTGAAACGTGTGTCAGAGTTGTTTGTTTAACTAATACTGGCACAAAGCCGTGGTCACACAAATTCCTCCAGGTGTTACAGATTAAATAAACTGTAATATTTACGTACAGTCCTTTTTTAGTCAATTTTTGGTAACGTGTGTGTGTACAGTGTGTCCGTCTACATTTACCACTGTGAGTATAAGATGAAACACACTGATCCAGGGTCAGCACTTCACCCTTTAGCTGCACTAACTGACTGTGTCCAAAATCTTAATGATAATGTGTCGTTTTGTACCTTTATCATCATCTCTCTTTGTTTGAATTTGTTACTACTTGTCACTGAATTATGCAGTTACATGTTAACGTTGCATCCCAGCCCATGTTTTTTCCTCCTCACTCCATACGACACCACATCCATCCTCCCTCTGTGTCCGTCTGTCTCTGTCTGTGTTTCTTTCTTTACTGTTGTCTCTGTCTGTCCCTCATACATACAAGGCGTTGTGCACACATATACACGGCCCTGTCCATTCAAATACACACCTCTATCTACCACACATACAAACTAATATCTCAGGTAAGCACAGGGTCTAAAGTGACCTGCTGTCGTGGTGCGTGAATCCACTAAGGCTCAGAAAAGGTAATATCGTGCCCTCCCTCCTTCTTCCCCTCCAAGGGTTCAGTTGTGATGTGGGCGAGTAAGGGAGGCGGAGAGATGAGGGAGGGAGGGAGGGAGGGAAGGGGGTGAAGAGGAATAAACAGATTTATTTGCCTGCGCCCCTCTCTGATTATTTTGCCCCTGCCTTTTGTTCCAGACCTTATGAAACCCAAATGTCAAGTGAGGCGAGGGCCTCATATCAAGCCCTGTCAATCACGGCCCTCTGCGCACCTGAAGCCCTGACGCCGGATTATTGGCTTCAACACAAGGGCTGCCTTCGCCGCCAGCCGCGATGCCTCAGACGATTCCACAGCCAAGTTTTTTTTTTTTTTTTTTTTTCTAAAGAGGAACTTCATTTGGCAGCTGATGCACGGGAGATTGCACAGGAGCGGATTTTGATGGTAGATGGGTAGCAGGCTGGATGTGTGTATGAAGGGGCCGAGTGGCT
>JAPQRP010000030.1:13615310-13626075 GCA_037367295.1 Apogon hyalosoma
AGACCCTCCCACACAAAGCCAACATGACCCACTAACCTGAGACTGTAACTACAATAAACTGCAGGAACTTCATTTTTCCTTCTGTTTTTGTAAAAGAACCAAGACGGCGGTTCAGCTGGTTTATAGAACATGTCATTGATTCCATTTATCTAGTGGTTGGAGTGGAAGAAGGTGCTTAACCCTTAGGGGTCAATACTTCTGATTTAACATATATAAAATGTTAACCATACCCATGATAGGTATATTTTTTAGCACTATTTTACCTTTATTATCTTATAAGTCTTTTACAATGTATCTTACTTCATTAACATATTGGACCCAAAAATACACAAAAATAATAGAATTCAATTTGGGGGGAAAATACTGTTTTTTGCTATGAAAACATATAAAGGTAACTATTTATCTATTAATAATATGTCCAGATGTACTTGGTCGATCAGTGTCAAACAAATCCTTTTTTTTTTTTTAATAATGCTTCAATCCACATGGAGGGTTAAAGTTCGCATGTGTCAAGGCATCCACAACAAACAGTAGATTTAGAAACTGCAACCATTATTCACAACATAGCATTTAGATTTAATCAGTACTACTAATCCAAATATATTCGACTATGAATCTGCCTTTAAATCTGCTCCATGGGTCTATAAATTATGCTTTGATGGTATATAAACAGTCATTTAGGCTCAACAGTGGTTTTCTGGTGTGCAGCTGAGCCCAAATTTGGTGCTTTGCCGATCAGTCTGAGCGAATGTTCAGCCCATGTTTACTTGTGAAGTCAGGAAGTCAGCTGTGAATCTGAATAGATTTAGGTATTGTACAGAGGTCACCTCAGTTGGCACAACCATGGAATATGTCCACTGGATAATTTGTATGATGGTGAAGAGTTTATGTCTTATAATGATGTACTGAGTAAATATAAACTAAAAGGAAAAGAACATTTCTGGAAATATCTTCAGATAAGGAACTGTGTCATGTCATTACACCGGCAAACTGAAGACAACCATATTTTGGAGTATTTGGTTTTACCACGTCACCATCACAGAGCCTCAATATTTTATGGAAGAATGAACTTTGCACTCAGTACTGATCTGAACAGTTTGAAGGTTTTATGGGAAAAGGATATTGGGGTGGTTTTTGGGAATGAGGAATGGATGAAAATAATTTCACAATTTGGGAAATTTTTAAGGGAAGGTAAAGGCAAGTCTGCACAATATAAGGTACTACAAAGGTATTATTGGAGTCCTGTAAGACTGAATAGATTAGGTCTGATAAATAACTCATTGTGTTGGAAATGTCAAACTTGCAGTTGGAGTTAGCTCATGGGTGTCTGTATGATTTGTCAGACTCGATGTGACAAAAATGTTGGCGTCTGTTTCATGTCTGTACGACATTCCTACTGGCTGCTAGTTCCGTTTTTGTGTAACTAGGCTGTGCTACAGAGCACATTTTGGCACCTATGGGGTTCATTTTTATATTTTATCAAATTTTTCGCTGGACATGACATGCATGCCAAATTTGGTGAGTTTTTGAGCATGGTGAGGGGGTCAAATTCCAGTTTACTTTGTCTTGGTATAATAATACAAAAACAAATGAAATATAGGGCAAGGCCCTCTCCTCACTGTTTGAATGAGTGAGAGGGCCTCACTCTGTGGGCTCAGTCTCTGAATACAGCCATTCAAAACAAAGTCCCATCATTGTCAGATGCTCAAAAATTATTGGCCAACTGACTAACCTGCAGCTTCATGTCCAGGTGAGTCCTGTTCCCTGGTTATTCTATGACAAATGAAATGAACAAAAGTTCTTGAGTTGATTCTAAATGTTGAATATGCATTTGGTAGCTGTTCACTGGAATCCTCAAAGCTCCTCAAATCATTAAAAAAAACTGTAAATGGACCAAAATCTAATTAAAACTGTTTTATTATTTTACTCCTCAGCATCTAAAAGGTAATTACTGTCATGTTTACAAAGCAGAATTTTTACTTTTAATTTTTGTGGTGGAATATTTTCATTTTGGTTTCAATAACTACTTTTTCTGTCTGAACGCTGGTTGTAAATTAGAACATTTGGGTAGTGAATTGACATAGGGCATGAAATAATAATAAACAGTTTAAAGTGTATTTTTGTTGCTCTTTTGTAGAATCTATTTACATATACAGTCATGGTCAAAACTGTTAGAACACTGGGCAGATTTAAGAGTGTTCATCTGGTTTTTTGGTTTATTTTGTTTTTTTATTGGCCTGTAAAATACCTTTAAAATCTCATCACAGAAGTCATAACTATGCTCTGTAAGTCATAGAATAGAGCCATCATAAGGAGAGTTGGGTCATTTTTCTACATAAAACAAGCTAGGCCTATTTCACTGTCAATACCTCACAATCATGCTCCATCATCATTGTGATCATTGTCAGGGGTGTTCAGTTGTGGTGGTTAAACTGATGGTGAGTTTTGATTCTGTTGAATGTACAAGGCCTCTTCTGCTCATTAAGGAAACAATGGGACTCCTTTTATGTGATATTTGTTGTGCTCAGAGTAACCATCTGCATGTTTCATTAACATTATGAAATGAAATCATGTTTTGGAGGCAAAAAAAGAGTCAATATTTTCAGATCAAGTGTCAGTCTCCTAAGGAGATAAGGCTTGTGAAATCAGTAACATCTTTTAAATCACTTCTTAAAACACATTTTTATAGACTTACTTTTATGTTATGTTGTCTCTTTTTAATGTTTTTAATGTTTAAATATTTAATTTTACCCTGTTTTGGTTATTCATTTATATTGACATACATGATGTTGTTTTATTCTATTCCTTCATTTTTGCATTGATCTGACAGCATTATGTTTTGTTATTTATTCCCTCTCTACTATGATACATTCAAATTTAGTCATGTTTGTGTTTGCTGTACTTATCTCTTTTATTCTGTTGTTTTGTATGTTTTTATTCTGCTGTTGTGCCCTTCTGCTTTGTCTGTCAAAGCACTTTGTAAACTCAGTTTTTAAAGGTACTAAATAAACAAAGTTGATATTATTATTATTATTATTATTATTATCATAGGTGTTTTAAGAATTTTGGCAAACCAGTTTATATTGGGAGTCTCATATGCCACCCAGTGAAAATATTTTGCTACCAAATATTACATTTTCTAGATCACTGCTGTTAACTGGCCTTAAATGACTAAATTTGAGCAAGTTGTGTTTGCTACAACAACTAAGAGCACATGTATTTTAGATAGATCTAATACTGTTAACTGAGAAGATGTGTAAGTGAATTATTCTTTTGTTTTAAAGGGCTAAATCTATCTCAGTACTAGCTGGAGTATCATATTAAGTTAGCATATCTAATTTTCAGATGACTTTTCTTGTGGAAAAACATGCCAAACAAGATTATTTTTGTCATGAGTAGCCAAAAATATGACTCATTTCCCCAGAACAAGACAAGGTTTGTACTTTTTCACCATGCCTTTTTGCAGTGTGACAGAAAGACCCCACTCATTACCCTGCTGGGCAGAGAGATAACAGCTCAGCAGACTTATCTCCCACTCCCACAGCTGACAGCTGACAAAGCCCCAGCACTCAGTAAAAACCCCATTAGAAAGAGGAAGGGTGTTGGTTTTCACTGACTTGACACACATATTAGAGAAGTACTTTACCTTGTGGAATATAAAAACATTATTTGCACTTTACATTGAGTCTGTGTGAACTACATGACCTGTTTGAGGTAAGTTCAGCTATTTATTTCAGTAACAGTGAATATTAGTTTAGTTTAGTTGTTTATTATGTCATGGACAATCCCAATTAATTAACTGTATCAATAACAGTAAAAAAGGCAGCTTTAGCCATCATGGCTGGTGTCCTGCTGTAGTCCCCGGCCTGATGACAATAGACACCCTAAAAAAAACAATATATTACAGCACATTAATTAAAAAGAGAGTTAAGACAGCTAAGAGACAAGATTAATCAATAAAGATAAGAGAGAACAGTGAAACATCAGTACAATCATATAGACACAGCACATATACAAAAGCAGCACAGATAATACAATCACACACAATGAAAAAAAATTAAAGCAGTTATGTCTACTTAAAGGCCCTGTAGTTTTTATATAATTATTCATATTATACTGTCAGTAAAAGGTCAGCATCAGGCTCACTGGGCTGAATACAGCTGTTATCAGTCACCGCTGTGTTCATGTCATCAGTACATGTGATGAGTAACTGAATGTGTCAGAGTCTGACATAAAACCACAAAAACCACCAGCTACTAGAAAAACCATTGAGAAAAGAAGCCGTTTCTTAACTTCGCTCATCCGCTCACAGTGTCGTCTTAATCCTGGTTATCAAATCCGCTCAGCGTCGCCATGGTCCACAAGACGGAAACAAAACTAAACACACACACACAGTGCAGATGAGGAGGTTGAGTGTCTGGTGAAGTGAGGACAAATGCACCGATGGATGACAGAACCATGATCGTAGTGTTTCTGCTCTGTGTCACAACAGGTGAGTTTATCTGTTCTTTTACTTATGATAGTCATTAGGAAGAAACTAAAAGGTACTTCATGAACATCAAAATGTGATAAAAGTGTAGACTCGAGGCAAATGAACCAATGATGCACTAAAATACAGGACTGACAGAACAAGAAAAAGCATAACAAATAAAACTCCAGTGAAATAAATAATAATCACACGTACATATGAGGTTGAGCAGGAGGAGTCGTCCTGGGTGTTTCTGTGAAGTCTATTTAAAGGGACAGAACTGCAGAAATGGAATGTAATATTCACATGTTCACATGTTTTCATCAGTCTATCGACAGAGGGATGTTAATAGGCTTTCATAGGCGCCCTTCTTCATCCTCCTCTTCTCTTCTTCTTTTTCTTCTTTGTTGCAGTATTGCCTGTTGTGTTTCCTCCTCTTCCTCTTGTTCTTCGTCCTCTTCTATAGCTACTTCTTCCTCTCCTTCCTCCTCCTATTCTTACTGTTCCTCTTATTCCTCTTCTATTTCTTCCTCCTCTTTTTTGTTTTCTCCTTTTCTTTTTCATCTATTTCCTCATCTTCTTCTTCTTTTCCCTCTTCCTCCTCAACCTCTTCTTATTCTCCTTTATTTTTCTGTTCTATTTCTTCCTCTTCCTCCTCTTCCTGCTCTCCTTGTACTTCTTCCTCTTCCTCCTCCTCTTCCTCTTTTATTTCATACTCCTTTTTTTTCCTTCTCCCCCTCCCCTTTTTCTTCTTCCTTCTCGTCCTGCTCCTCCTCTTCATCTTCTTCTTCCTCTTCTTTTGAGTGAGGACCACAGCTAATATCAGTGGACACAATGAAAAAACCAAACAGCTCTAATTTCACATTTTTAGACATTTTTAGTGGTTGCTGTAGGGGAGGATGAGGTAATCTGCAACTTTACTGCTAGTTGACAGAGCATCATCACCACCATCATCATAATTATCATCATCATAAAGATTTAAAAATGTCTTTATTTGTTCAAAATGCAAACCATTACATATTTCATCTCTCTGCAGATGTTGGTGTTGAGTCATATTTTGAGACAAGCAGAAGATTTTTAAGAAAATTAAAAACAAACATTTGATGAATGTCGTTGTTATTAAAGGCCTAGGCTTCGCTTTATGCACAAAGAAGATTAAGAATATGAATGGCTTTAGACATTTTAATGTTCTCAGCAAATAGTGCAGGAGCATACCTGCCTGTGTTCTGATCATATTAGCTCTTCTATTAGTGTTTGAAATAATGATGAAATAATTACGTGCATTTAATCAAGCAAGCAATGAATCAGGCAATCCAATAGCAAAAAAAACAAAACAAAAAAAAAAAAACCCCAAAAGTACACAAACCTGTAGAGCAAGGGTGTCAAACATATTTTTGTTCAGGGGCCACGCACAGTCCAATTTGGCTACGTTCAGACAGCAGGAAAATATAGCCCAAATCCAATAGTTTTGTCCATATGTGACTTGTATCTGATCTGTCAAAGACAGTTTGAACAGCACAAATCCGACTTTTTCAAAGCCGACCCAGGCCACTTTCATATGTGGTCTTAAATCTGATATGTCTCTGATATTTTGCAATGGGACCTCAGTCTGAATGGCCAGGTTGAATTTATCTGACCTTTACATCATTGAAATTTGACAAATGTCACGATTCTGCAACCCAGGAAGGGGAGCGGCGGGAAAAACATACTTGTGTAAACACAGTGCATGCCTGCATGGTCACGTATTATGTCAGGACCTCTTTTGCACATACAGGTCACTTCAGGGTCACATTCAGTTCATACTCAAAACTGACAGAAGCCGCATTTAATGTGTAATATGAACGAGCACACAAAAAAATCGGAGTTCACCAAAAAATCTGAAATGTGCGTTAAGACCTGCTGTCTGAATGTTTCCTTAGATCTCAAATGGGCCAGACCAGCAAAAATTAATTATAAAAATGCTTTAAAAAATGTGAATAACATGAACAACCTAAAATTTCAGAAGAAAAATAAGTACAATTTTAACAATATTATGCCTCAGTTTACAATTTACACATGTACATCACAACTCAGAGATCACAGTGGATCTACAAAGACACAAAACATTTAGTAAAAGGATTAACATTGTTAAATTTGTAGTTACTCTCTTAAGACATATCAGGTTGTTCAAATTTGTTCAGGTAATTCACTATTTTTTTAAAGGATAATTTGTAAGTGTGTCATTTGAATTATTTTTTTACACTAAAACAAAGAGAAAGATTTGGAGTTGTCATTATTTATAGGTTGTTTTGATGGTATTTTATTGGTCTGACACACTTATAAAATGAACTGGGCTGTGTGTGACACCATTGATTGTATTTTGATTGATTGTTTCTTCAGTGTCATTTTTGTATTACACTTAATTTCATGCCACAGTCCAGACTGGAACCTCTGGTGGGCCGGTTTTGGCCCACGGGCCGTGTATTTGACACCCCTGCTGTAGAGGATATTGATCTTTGGGTGTTTTCTCCTGTTTCAGACATGCCAGCAGCAGGTCACTCTCTGGATGTTTGCGCTTCCTGTCATGTTAACGCCACATGTGATGACAAATATGACGGCTCCGGAAAAGTTTGTAACTGCAAGTACGGCTTTGTTGGAAATGGAAGAACCTTCTGTCAAGGTACAAAACACACATGTACAAATGCTTGTGTGTGATCAGTCTCTGTCTTTATGATCATGAGAATTGGATCCTGTATGAATCCTGTTCTGAAAAACTGTGTATGCTACTATAAACCTGAAACAAAAAAAAGCTGAATTATCATGTAAGTGGTTGTGTACTGGTGTTTTACATTTATCAGTGAAGTTTATCTGAGTTAAAAATCTAAGCTTCTGGGACAATCATACAGGCATGATTTATGTCACAAATAATTTGGTGCTAATCAGAATTTATTGAACAACTTTACAAGTGCAATGTGAAAACATGAAACCATCACAGCTTATTCACTAAAAATAGGCTTTAGGGAAGTAAAACCAAACCAATGTGCAGTTTTATTCTATTTTTGTTCTCAAAAACATGTCAGGAGAGAATATTTTTCTAAATTAATCAGATACTTTAAAAATTATAAAAACATATAAAGAGTTAGGACTATGGTGAAATATTGACATTTATCTTGAAACCATGTGAAATGCAGAGGACAGGGTTCTGTCATAAAATACATACATAAAATACATTTAAAAAAAATGCAATAGCATAAAAAATTAGAAAATAAGTAAGAAGATGAATACAACATAAACAGCAAAATGATTTAAAAGATGCAATGAGACAAAAACAGCATACAAGATGTAATCTGGAAATTTGAGTCTTGAGACGTAATATTTATCTTTTAGGTCTTGAAATAAAAAAGCCTGGGAACCACTGCGTGAAATCACTTCTGTGTGTCATATTAGAGCAAACCTGTTGGTAAAAATGGTTCATCCTCTTAAAACTGTTGAGACACTTCCTATTTTATACTGAAGTGCTTCTTTTCCAGATAAAGATGAGTGTCAGATAGGAGCCACTAAGATCTGTGGACATCACACAACCTGCCACAATACATTTGGCAGCTACTACTGCACCTGCCTCGATGGCTACAGACCCTCCAACAACATGGCCATCTTCATCCCAAACGATGGCACCCACTGCCAGGGTGAGACTGGAATCAAAAACTACCATTTACATCTCAGAGAGTTGATGAAAATGACTGATACCAACCTGAACATCTTCCAGATATTGATGAGTGCAGGATCACAGGGCTGTGTGGAGAAGGAGCCGAATGTAGGAACCTGGAGGGGAGTTACGACTGCAGCTGCAAACTGGGATACAGAGTCCACAACGGACACGAGCCCTTCCATCCCGACAGAGACGAGGCTACCTGTGAAGGTAACACAGCACTGATGGGATTCTTAAAACATCCTCAACCCTTTATAGGGCACTCATAGAAATACTCTGAAATTCAAAATGTCAACTTTAGGCCCCAACCCACTTCACCTCTTGGCCCTTGCACTTGACACTTCCTCTTGACACGGAGTTGCAAGTGGTAGGGGTTGAAACATTCCCCTATGAAATGAAACAACCCTTTGAGACCTGTTACGTCATCAGCAGTCATCGATGCCACTATAAACAGATGCGACAACTTTGTTTCTTACAGAATTCACCATGCCGTCAGCAGCTGTGTCCTGTTGCGTTGGCTTTGGGCATCTTTATATGGCTATCAACCACAGAGGGCAGAAACACATTGAAACGGCATTAAACAGTCGATCAAATGATTAAGTTCTTTACGAAGAAAATATGTACATTTGTGTGTTTCTTTCATCACACTGCTGCACTTTTTTTGCTGTGTTTACCACCATCTTTACCTCCGACGATTTGAACAGAATTATGGGAGATTTCTCATTCCCCTCCGTTTGTAGTGTGGTCCTGGAAAATCTCCATTTCTAGGGCCAAACAGCCCTCCCCCTTAACCCTTCCCCTCCGACTCATCGAGAATCGGGTCACCCCTACCCCATCACATGGGGTGAATTGGGATTGGGCCTTAGTGTGTTATTGGGTGACATAACAAGATTCTATTATTTGTTATTAATTTAAAAAAAATGTGTTATAGTTATGTAGAAAATCAAGGTCAATGAAGTTATCATATTTGGCTCCTTACCCATTAGTGGCAAAAAAAAAAAACAAAAAAAAAAAAATCAGAGAAGCATGTGTAAAAAATATACAAGAAAAACACATGTAAGGTGAAAAGAGCATGTATTTTACAACATCCCTTTTAGAACATTAGACCAATATAAGTCCTGATCCAGACCCCTGTCCATATCCACATGATCCCTTTGAACATCATTCCTTACATTAGTACCATTACTTCATGGTACCTAACAAAGCAGGTCCACTCACTGTTCATGCAGACGTGGACCTTACAGACCCTGTAGACCACGATGGACCTGAGATTATTGACTCACTGCTTTCACTGTCATGTAATGTGTGCAGAAATTACCAAAAAATAGTCACTTGCCCGATAAAGGGTTAAAGATCAGGTTTCATCCACTGGTTTTAAAGATGCTGCTGAAATGTACAGTTCTGTGCAGAAGTCTGAGGCAGCCTTTAGGTTTGTTGTTTTGGCAGGGTTGTAATGTGTGTGTATTTATTTCTCTTATCGTTCAAGAAACATGCAGGAAAAATTGAAGTATTGAAACACAAAACAAATACATTATTTAATAAAATCTGAACTTCATAGCCTCTGCAGGTAAAGTTGGTATTGTATCATTTGGATTCAGTTAATCTTCAGCTCTATTCAAAATTTTCTTAAATAATCTTGTGTTCTGTTACATATATTCAGAAAATCCCAGAGTCTTTCATAGTCTTTTATCTTTTTCTCTGTCCAGATGATCCCATGTAGATTCTAAAATATTCATATTTTTTTCTGAAATGCAGTTTTGTTTTTGATACTGCTAACATAGTGCTCTATATATTCCACTTGTACATATATTACTACAAATATTGAATTAAGCATGTGTGTGGCCATACATTTCAGAAAAAAAAAAAAAGAATATTGTAGAATGTGTATGGGATCATTTGGATATAGAAACTATTATAATGCATTATACAATCATACATGCTTGGTCTATTGGACATAATAAACCGTGCTGACAGTGGAGGGTCATGTTTTCATGTCCTCGTTCTTCTCAGTGGTTGACTGTGGACCGCCGGTCTCAGTGGAGGATGCAACACTGCTGTCGATCACAGGGACCACATACAACAACATGGCCACATTTGCCTGTGACGAGGGATTCCTGTGGAGACGAGGAGACAACACGTCTGTGTGTGGAGCTGATGGACAGTGGAGACGACCGACCATGGTCTGTGAAGGTAACACACAAGATAAAACTCCTCTATAACCCCAGAATAACAGCACATGTGATCCATGTTTACTTCTTCATTCACTAACACAAGCACTTTGAAATAATGTCATGTTTTGTAATATTTAGCTTAACTGACACGTTCATGTCATCGATTGTTCATACAAATGGGAGATTATAAAGTATAGGGCTGTGTTTTTGTTTTGTTTTTTTCTTGATGGCCCAGACTGATATTTTTCTCCACACTTGGCTTCTTTTCCACACACACAGTTGCAGAAAAAATTATTAGACCACCCCTTGTTTTCTTCAATGTCTTGTTCATCTTAATGCCTGGTACAACTAAAGGTACATGTGTTTGGACAAATATAATGATAACAACAAAAATAGCTCATAGTAGTTTCATTTCAGAGCTGATATCTATCCATTTTC
>JAPQRP010000030.1:13634218-13649939 GCA_037367295.1 Apogon hyalosoma
GATAGATAGATAGATAGATAGATAGATAGATAGATAGATAGATAGATAGATAGATAGATAGATAGATAGATAATGAACAACTATACAGAGCATCTAGAAGTAAAAATGATAAATTAAAACCATATCCTTCTCTATAGATAAAAATGATGCAATATTTTATTAGAAATTATTGAAGTAAATATTGGTTCTGGAGGCTACGAGGCCTCTGTACAAATGCTTTATTTATCACACAAAAACAACAAAGGTGGTGTATAAATGTGAGGTACCTGTATTTCACCAACTATGTCATGTAACTTCTGCATCTACTTCTATTTGTGTTAAAATGTTGGGAGTAAAAGTAAAAGGTTGTAAAAAAAAAAAAAAAAAAGTAAATACTCAAGTAAAGCACAAATGCCTGAAAACTCTATCAGCAAAGTCATAAAATAAATAAGTATTGCATGTGTCTTCACTATTTTTATAAGAAGTATAAAAAGAGAACTTTGACCTTTCTTTGTTTTTACGTTTTGCACTTCCTATGGATCAGTTTATAAAATACACTAAGGCTTTTATGGTCAGAAAAAAAAACAGAGTAAATGCTTCTATTCATTATCATCATTTGGAATAGGAATATGAATAATAACAATGAAAAGTAACTGCTTGATATGTGTTGTGCAGCATGATCTCTGTTAATTTGTTTTGTTTGAAATAAAAATCAAATTGCTACTTTATTTTCAGTCCTAATTTCTGTTATTGGTGAAAAAAAAACCACACAGAAAAAACAGAAATGCATGGAATCAAAGCAAAAAATAACATATTGCCATAGCTCGTGTCTTATTAAGAAGAGCTAATCTCCCCCTGACACTTCTATAAATAAAGTAATACATTCAGTGTGCATGTAATCTGTGACAGTCAAAATGTTAACTAATCAGATGCTCTGTTTTTGCAGCTAAATGTGGGCCAGCTCCGTCTCTTACCCACTCAGATGTGGTCTGGCACAACAGAAGTGTAGTGATCCACCGCTGTGTGGATGGATTTCACAGCTGGAGAGGCAGTAATATCTCTGTGTGTGACAGTTCAGGGGTTTGGCAGAAGGCGACTCTGAAATGTGTAGGTGAGTAAAACACACAAAACATGAGGAATAGGAGTTTTAACATCAGGCTTTCAGTTGATGTTTTCTGCTCTGTTGTGTTGATGAAGAGCAATGAATTATGAAGCATCACATTTCCATTTCCATCTACAGAAATCAAGCCACCCATCAATCACTTACATGTCATAAATGAAAAATGTCTGCTCTGGAAGGCAGAAAAGTATGAAGAGGATCCAGAAGTTTACAAGGTGAGTTTACATTTCCTTCAGTTTTCATTTACAGCCTTAAATCAAAAAAATTGGGACAGCAAGGAAAATATATATAAAACAGAAAGCAGTGATTTTTATATTTAGTACTCTGACTTTTTCATGCAGATACAATAAAGACAAGAAATTTAATGACCTCTGCTTTACTTTATCTGAAAATATACTTTAATTCTTGCCTTTCATTTGGGACAGAGATTATTTTTGGATTATAAATAGGGTAAAAATGTTGAATATTAATGTTATTTGAAGCAACTCATGACAGCAGGTGACTCATTCTGTTGGCACTTTATTCTGTCCTGTATTTTATTCTTCCTCGTACAATTCTCCAGTTATTGTTCATTCACATCCACTTAGTCATATCTACTTTTCCCATGTATGATGTGTAATTGGTAAAAGTTTTAGATTCTAGGTTTATCTTATCTTATCTTATCTTGTCTTAGCTTAGCTTAGCTTAGCTTAGCGTAGTTTAGTATAACTTAGCATAATTCAGCTTATTATGATTTAGTACAAATGCAGTTTCCATGACGTGCCTTAAATGTCTGGTGAAATCACTGAAAGGTTTAAAAACAAAATTCATAAATGAAAGACATGAAAGGGTTTGGATATGTCACCTTCTACAGTGCAAAAAAGAATTACAAGATTCACTGAATCTGGAGGAATTTAGAGACATTGCAAAAACCTGAGCAGGACACCCTTGATCTCTGACCACCCCATCAAAAGCAATCATCCATCTGAAGCTTATAAATGAAATGGGGTCTAGATTACTGGAAAAACCTACAATATGCTGTTAAATTCACAAATATTAGGTAAAAGCAAAACAATGCAAAAACAAATCCTCATGTTATATGTGCCAAGAAACACTTCTGATTGTTTTGGATGCAGGAATAGATGTGTATTTACATATAAAAGTATAGTGGAGAGAGGATGAGAACAAAAACCCATCTGTAAAAATGACTTCACGCAGCAAAGACATCAAAATTAAGTTAGAAGTCACTGCCTGCAGTTTTGTGTGCATTTTCCAAACCGTCACATTGTTTCCAAATTTGTTGGGCTGTACAGAGGATTTTGCAGCTTGATCTCTGACAATGGTTCTGTGTAACCGTCCAGGTGAGTTTCATAGGATCTAGAGATTACCAGATGTCCTTTCATGACAAAAGGAAGCGGTTTCTGAGCTCCAAGGCTGAGGAGCTGAAACTCTGCCTCAACCTGCTTCCATTCACAAACTACAGCATCTCCATCACCGCCATGTCGGCCAGATTCACAGCCTCCATCACCACCAACACCAGTTTACCAGGTATTAAAATGCAGCCAGTTCTGTCTACGGATCTCTGCAGATGTTTTATATAATCATTATCTTTTACATCAGCGGTGTCAAACTAATTTTATTTCGGGGGCCACATTCAGCCCAATGTGATCTCAAATGGGCCGAACCAGTAAAATAACAGTGAAAAAAGTAAAATTACATAATGAAAATGTTTACATAAGATAAGATAAGATAAGATAAGATAAGATAAGATAAGATAAGATAAGATAAGATAAGATAAGATAAGATAAGATATTATTGATCCCCTAAGGGGGAAATTCAGCGGCACAAGACAATAAACATCCAATACAATACAAGGATAAAAAGAAAATCAAAATATCAGAATTTATTAAAATGACTAAATGACATAAGTAGTAATAACAATAATAATAACAATAATAATAAATAGTAGTAGTAGTAAATAAAATAAAGTAACATAACATCTACTAAGTATCCTTTAAAATTATCCTTTAAAAACATAAACAACCATGAAAACCCCCAAATTTCTAAGAAATATAAGTGCAGTTTTAAAATTATTATGACATAGCTTATTATTTATACATGTGCATTACAAATTACAGATCACAGTGGATCTACAAATACACAAAACATTTAGCAACAGGCAGAATATTGTTCAAATTATTGTCATTCACCTCAAAACATTTCATGTTGCTCATATTTGTTGAGGTTATTCACATTTTTTTGTGAAAGAACAGTTTGTAAATGCAAACATTTTCATGTATTTTTACTTTTGTACACCAAACCAAAGAGAAAATTTTGAGTCATCATTATTTATAGGTTATCATGATAATATTTTACTGGTCTGACCCACTTGAGATTGAACTGGTCTGTATGTGGCCCCTGAACTAAAATGATTTTGACATTCTTGACTATTAATACTTTCACTGTAATTTTTGTATTTCATAATTTCTTCCAATGGGCCGGACTGGACCCTTTGGGGGGCCAGTTGTGGCCCATGGGCCATAGGTTTGACTCCTCTGTTTTACATAGTGGTTAAACCTAATTAAAAAAATATATAAATCTATAAAATTTGACAGTACCTGCAGCACCAGTGGTTTACTACAGAGAATTTGAGACTCCTGCACCAACTCTGACACTTCGCAGATCACCAAACACACTAGACCCAATAAGGTATCACAGTTTAGTCATTTCTGAATAATACTCATATCAGATAAGAGTAGTGTTTAATTGTCCCTTTTCATCTCCAGTTTGTACCAAGTGTTTGTGCTTCCTGTGGAGAGGATTATGGTGTTTGACTGTTCCTCTCCTGGACATCCAAATCCCCAAACCAAAAGCAGAACCTCAACAGACTTCATCACTGCCCAAATCCAAGTCAGACATGTCGGGACAGAGATGAATTTTACTGTGGGGGATGGACTCTATTATGAAGGCTTCTTTAACGCTCCGCTACAGAACGGCAGGAACTATTATATCATCTTACGAGCTGTCAGCCAGTGGAAAACAGTGGGTGAACTAGCAGTGACACTGGAGCTATGTTCACACTGCAGGATTCAATGCAGATTTATGGCTCAGATTTGACTATTATGTGGTTCAAGGTTTAAAGTACTTTATTATCCCCGAGGGGCAAATTATTGTACAACCAGCAGTACACACATCAAAAACAAATGACAGATACAATACAAAAACATAAATCACACACTATTCACTATTCAGGAGCCTGATAAGCTCCTGGAATGTATTGGTGGCGTGTATTGGACCTAAATTGACCTGTATGTACGACACAACAATCACAAAGACATCACAAGCAGCACTGTCATTCTGCAGTGAACATGGATGCAGCTGATGTCAGGGTTCACAGTGGCTGATATGCAATGGAAGAATTCATAATAACAGGAACAAGAATGAAGAGAAAAGCGAGAGAAATGAAGAGAGACAATTGGGTTGTTATGAAGTGATGGCTGACGCGATGTGTCGCCATAAGTTTTGGTTGTACTTATACTTCATAAGATAAGATGTACTTTATTGATTGCCAAGAAAGAAGAAAAGAAGCATCAAATACAACAGAAGGATAAAACGAAGATAAAAATATCAAAATTTGTTAAAATTACTTAAAAGATAAACATGCTTCTCAGGTTTAATAGTTCACTGTCTGTCATTGTTTACATCCACAGTGACTCCATCCAGTGCAAAATGAATACAAATGCTGTTATAGAGCACTTTTTTTAGCTCAGGACCAAAAGATTTATTTTACGTCTTTACTTAAGCTATTTAATATTAGCGAGGGAAAACTGGGTCAAACACATCTTTCTGGATTTCCTCCTCTGCTTGAGAAACTAAGCTTCTAAAAAGTCTTTTATCTTCATCATAATCTTCATATCTCCATGATATTTTTAATAACTCCGTCACATTGAACAGCTGTCTTTTTTATTGGAGGCTCTGTAAATATGACCTGAACTTATTTTAGAACCACATATGGAAATGGACTAGGTCACATTCCATATGATTTGTACTTCTCATGTTGCCTTGATCAGATCTAGACACTTTTTTCCTGCAGCGTGAACATAGATATTGTGACTTATTTGAGAGAAACTGAACCAGAGTTTTGAGACTGAAGTCATTAAATAATTGGATTTTTTTCCCCTATTTTAGACTTTAAAAAGTTCCTGTGTCCTCTGGGCTAAAGTCAGAGGTAATCACAACTTCACTCCATAACAGTTTCATTTTCAAAACTTCTTTTAGCTATTTTCTGTATATTTATATTAAACCAGGCATTACATCATTTTACACAAACACATTTGTGATTACTCACCCCTAGATTTTGTTTTCTCCAGGTACGTCATATGCTCTGAGGGTTTCGTTGCTTTCTGCTGCTGCATTGGTCGGACTGGTTGCCTTGGCCATTTTGTTTGGATACAGTTACATCTGGTACAGACGACACACAATATCCACAATGTTCATGGCTCATTTTGTGTTCTGGAAAAATAGCATTTTAACAGGAAATCAAATCTTCATTTCTGGCAGTAAATTCTGAAACACTGCCATAGTTTATGCTGCAGCAAAAATATACATTATTCATGATCACACAAAGCTTATCTTATAAACTGTCCCAACTGTTTATCATGTGTTTTAATCTCTTTCTGTCTCATATTTGCTCTCTTTTTTTATGGCAAAACAAAAATTAGTATACAATATAAATTAAATAATTGACAATACAGTAGTTTACAGTATAAAGTATTTTCTATATCATTAAGTTACTGATAATGAGCTGGTTACTAGTTAGTTACTGCCTCATCTTTTGGAGTTGATTTCCTTGAACTCATTCAATAAATCTATCAAACATGTTTCATAAAGATTTAAGTAAAACTCTGCACATTTCATTTAATGACTTTTTCATCTTGTTTTTTGTAGGTGTTTCAGGAGGACATGACGCACCCCTCTGCTGATGTTTTGTAACTTTAGCACTTTTATAAATTAGGTCTTGACATCCTACATAATTTTGTACATTTTGTAAATAATAAGAATAATAAAAAAGTTCTCTCAGTTTTCTGTAATATGTGTCCATCCAACCACTTTTACTGATGCAGAGACAGACATGGACCATAAGAATATAAGATATTATTAGAATATGAGGTATGTGACAGCTTTTGATCATTTTCAGATTACAGTTTGGATCCCACCCGATTAAAAGGTGAAGTTTTAGAGATAACTGGTTCTTCCAGGACAATGATACTGCAAACATAATCTTACAGAAGAGTGCTGCACCGTTTGGTGAAAACTAATGTAATGATGGTGGACAACTATGAGTTTACTTGCTTGGCGATCAAAGAAAATATACAGCTTGCTTTTTAGAAGAGTGTCATTTTTCTAACACAAACTGAAACCTGCTAATTGTTTTTTTTTTTTTTGCATAGTACCTCCCTCTACTCAGTATCACAAAATTTGAAGTATTACAGATTTCACAAAGGTCTTTTTCATTTCTGCAGTTAGATCACCCTAATTCCTCAGAACTTGCAGCCCAAATTGCACTGACTAACATTACATTGTGACTGAATAATGCAGCCCTACTGATACATTCACAGCAGTTATATGAAGTCAAACCTTAACTATCTACAACAGTAAAATACAATATACACACTAATACAGCAGTCCAGAAACCTTCTATATCCTCCTGAGACCCAGAAAGGTAAAGGTTTTGGCTTTTTTACATTACATGATTGTCTTGATCGGAAACAGCCTGATGCAGCAGTTTTTTTCAGATACATTTTTAATTTTTTATGGAATATTCTTTTCAGTGGACCATGTGTTTTTGTTTTTTATTTTTTGAGCTATGAAACTATTGTCATCTACAGAGGACAAAAATGCATTGCTGGCACTCAAGGTGATTAAATAATCAACACTGTCAGAGACTAAATCACTTAGGAAAGGTTAATGCTGAAACAGTTCTTTAATAATTAAGCACATTTTACTAATACTTATATTTTAGTTTTTTAATGCATAGACTTTCTTCCAGTGAAGGAGTATTTTTGCAGTGTGATTTCAGGGTATTTGCATCCACCACTGAGGTTAATTCAGTCCATTCATCCCACTCGACCTTGCAGGGAAGTGTCTGGATATTGCATAGACAGTGTGTGGGATAATGCATGGATGGATGGATTCTGATGATACTGGGCCTTTAAATTATTTTGCATCCGGAGCAGCTGCTTTGTGTTTCCAGACGGACACAAAACAGTGTCCTCGCCATAAGATCGTGTCTCGGACGGATTTCTGTACGAGGAAAACACAGGTAGAGAATTTGTTTATATGTCAATACCAGTAAAACCACAGCTTTAGCTACAGCTAGCTAGGCTATTAGCATGTGGTTCCGGTTATGAGGTAGCGTTAGCTGACCTGGAACCGACAGGCCGAGGCGAAATACGGACACAAATTATGATGGTGTGTTTATATAACTATCATTACAGCTTCGGTTATCTTCTCAGAGTGACTTTAACCAATATAAATCAGCAGAGTCTGTATTTTTCCTCCAAAGAAAAGCGCTACATTACCGGTGACTCTATGCTAATGTTAATTGAGTTGTATTGAAGCCCCGATGTCCGCTGACATATGTCCATTTTTAATTGTTTTGTTAATTGTCAGTCTTTAAAGCTGCTCAAACTGATCACAACAATACTTTTTACATTGTTGTACAGTTTACTACAGTTCGGCTTTGTCTAGGAAGCGTCACTGATCAGTATTTTATCCATTTAACGTATAGGCTTAAGCTAATGTTCAAACCAGGACAAACCGCCAGCCGTATAAGTTGATGCGGTGAAATAATCTGTTGCACTTTTTATTTTTTTTGTTTTTTGTGGAAGAAAACTGAAAAGAACAATGAGCTCAGCTATAAAATATTTGGTTATATTGAATGTTATGATGTAGGACCGCCTGATGGTGTTAAATGGGCAACTTTCTGAATGGATTCTGAGTCATTTCGCTGTTTATCTACACACTTCTGTTTATTGTAGAAACCTCTGACAGTATCACTTTCAGAATACATATTCAGTTAGGAGAACACTGGTCTACAGAACTTAAGACTCAACTGTAGGCTGAAAGACCCACAAACAAGCAGCACTTTAAGGCGTCTGAAGTAAAAGGCCTGACAAAGCATCTTTAACAGGAAACTCAGTGTTTGGTGATGCTTAGTCTGGTCGGTGGGTTCCAGACTTCAGAGTCTTTGACTGGCAATCAAGTATTAAAGCAATCCTTAAATCTATAACAATCTTAATTTGTCCAATGTTGAGCCTCTAAAAATACAGGGATTACATTTAAAATGGTTGTAATTTCTAAACGCCTTCTTAAAAACTTTGTTAAACCCACTGAATTAAAGCTGAACATCCAAGGGCAGAATTAAAAAAAATGTAAGGAATTGTGTCATTGTCCAAATACTGTGTGTATATAAATGAATACCATTGCAAAATTTGTTTATACTCAAGCAATAATAACAAGTCAGTTTGCTGTGAAATATTCACCAGAGGACTTTTACTTCTGGAAAGATGATATGGTCTGTGTGTTTTTATTAACAGGTCCACTGTTCCTGCTGCAGGTCCTCATTTCACTATGGCTCAGAACCAGGTGATCCTGCAGTTCCGCTTTGCCACTTTTGGGGACTCGATGCTGCAGAAGATGAACCTTCTGCGCCATCAAAGACGTTTTTGTGATGTCACTGTGCGCATAAACCAGCTGGAGGTCCCTGGCCACAAGGTGGTGTTTGCTGCTGGTTCATCTTTTTTGAGGGACCAGTTCATCCTCCAGCAGGACTCGAGGGAAGTCCAGATCTCTATGATCCAGGAGGCAGAGGTAGGCAGGCAATTGTTGCTATCCTGCTATACGGGACAGCTTGAGTTCCCTGAGCTGGAGCTGGTCCATTATCTGACAGTTGCCAGCTTTCTCCAAATGGGCCATATCGTAGAGCAGTGCACTCAAGCCCTTAGCAAGTTCATCAAACCTCAGGCTGCTCGACAGCTGACAGTGGATGTGGAAATGAGACGAGACAAGAGGGACGAGGGGTCGTCGTCTCAGGCCTTGAGAGAACAGCAGCACTCCCAGGTCCGGACCAACCATCAGGAGGAGGCCCTGGTCCAACAGGTCAGTGGGGTTGTTCTAATTCTACTACATGTTTTTAGGTACAAATCTGAAGTACTTTTATTTATGTGGGTATTTTCATTTTGTACAGCTTTACATTTCTAAACCACTACGTCTCAGAGATGAATATTGTAGGTTTTACTCTGGTGCCTTCCTGTAAATTGAGTAAAAAGTACCTCTCATTGTTTTTCTGTAATAAACTGAAGGATAAAGTCTTCCTTTATGAGTTAAGAAAGTTCTTCTTCCTCTTAACCTATATGAACGCTTTAAAAAAAATCCTCTAATTATTATTCTCGCTGGATTGCATTGCAAAAACATGACGATCTTACAGAATGGCCCATCACTGTAGATTAAACTACCCACAATGTATAAAATGGTAAAAATGAGCTCAATCTTAAACATCTACAACTGCAAAATGCAACATAAACATTAATGCAACAGTAAAAATCAACCCCCCCTCATCAGTGTTTTTAAGTGTTTCTATGTCTTTCACTCATGTCACTTTCATTCCGTTTACTTGCCTATATTGATGTGGAAACTACTGTTCAGGGTTCACTACTGGACAGGCTGTTGACAGTGATTCTGTAGATTAGTTCCTGTTTTTACAGGAAACATGCAAGAGCAAATAGCCTTCCCCTGGGTGTGTCATGAACTCAAGGACTCTTCATTTTGGTGATAAGACTCAGATGCTTTTACTTGAAGCTATAGTGCAGAACTTCTGTGGCCCTCCAGCGGAATGCTGCGTTATTACAACCATAAAGTCAGCGCTTTCACATGACGTATACTCAGCTGTAGATAACGGATGTTATGTTGGTGGTGATCTGTCTATTTTTTGTAAGCAGGATTACAGTAAAACACAACAGTCAAACTGAACGAGTGTAGCTCTCCACGCTTGCGCTACACACTGTGTACTGCTTGCCATGGTACACAGACTAACACTGGCTACACAATGTGGCTAACGCCAGGCTGCTAACATTACATTATGTTCATAGCACCATTTCCAAGAAAATAATAAAGTATTATTAGGTCCAGTACATGTAACAGCAACATATACAACTCATTACATAATTATAAACCAAGTCACTTAGTTATCCTACAGCAGCAAGGCAACATCCGTGTCTGCCTTCAGCCCAGTTTATGCCTTCAGGGCTCTCCTCTGAGGAAAAGCGACTCCAATACAAATCCTTGTTTGCCTTCTCCATTGGTCACTTTCCTTCTTTGCTAATACTCCTTCAGTCGAACGTCCAGGCTTTTTCTTTGTGGTAGGATCCACTTGTGAACCGTGTCTCAGCCGCTTCTTTGGCTTCGCCGCCATGTTGCTTAACTTGCTTTCCCTTTCTACCTGCGCTCTGCCTCTTGCTTCCCCTCCCTTCTTGTTGTGAGGTAAAATGCATAATTTCCTGTGCTCCTGCACGGGATTGTCGCCAGTCGACACGTGAAGCAAAAATGATATATATTGAAAAATACCATGAGATTTTAGAGGAGCCGAGTGGCTTAATCAGCTTTGTGTCACCTCCTCTAGTAGTGGCTTGGGTGAAATGGACATTTACGGACATGTAGAAGTTCTGTACTATAGCTTTAAGGGATGTTTTGAATGCATAGTTTTGTGAGTAGGTAGTACTTTCATATATTTAACCTGCTCCTTCTTCTCTTGGAACAGGTTGAGGATGACATTGAAGACAACAATGGTGATGATGACGACGACCAAGATGATGATGATGATGATGATGATGACGATGATGATGTCATCATACAGCCCAAGACACCTCCTCCAATCATGGAGAGACACCCCAGACAAAGTATGGAGGAGAATGACATCACAATAGTGAAGGTGGAGTCTGTGTCTGAGGTGGAGGAAAACCCCATCTCCGGTCAGTTCTCCACCAGCCCCCCTGCCGCCCTCCACTCCCCTGAGCCCCAACACTCGCTCATCAACTCCACTGTGGACAGTCGGGGCAGTGAGATGACCGTGCCGCCCGGGAGCATGTCCGGATACCCACTCAGTCCGCCACCCCCATCCCCTCCTGCTGAGAAACACATCGTGCACCAGAGGAGTTACGATAAGCCCCTGCAGTGGTACCACCAGTGTCCGAAGTGCGCCCGGGTCTTCCGCCAACTGGAGAACTATGCCAACCACCTCAAGATGCATAAGTTGTTCATGTGCCTCCTGTGCGGCAAGACATTTACACAGAAAGGCAACCTGCATCGACACATGCGGGTACACGCTGGCATCAAGCCCTTCCAGTGTAAGATCTGTGGAAAAACCTTCACCCAAAAGTGTTCTTTGCTGGACCACCTAAACCTGCACAGTGGGGACAAACCCCACCGCTGTAACTACTGTGACATGGTGTTTGCTCACAAGCCCGTTCTCCGCAAGCACCTCAAACAGATCCACGGGAAGAACAGTTTTGACAATGCAAATGAAGGCAGCCTGCATGACGGGGGGCTGGAATTTGAGTTCAGCCGAATATGAGACCTGCTCACATTTTTATGTCTGCTGGATCAGTTATTCATGTCGGCTGTGACACAGGTTGCTGTTCAGATCACTAGCTCTGTGGACTCTTAATATTCCACCCATAGTTGGAATAACCAGTCTGACAAAAAATGCCTCATGTAAAGCCTCATCAGAACATCTCTTAAATGGGATTGAGAGGAGTGGTGTACACCTTCAATAATCCACTCAGTGACAAAATATTGACCAAGGTTGTTGCATGTTTTAAGATGAATGCAACCTATCTATTTACCAACTTCAAAACTTTCATCCATCATTAATATTTTTGGAAAAGGAAGAAGCTTCATACATCTGTCAGTTGTTTGAGCTGCACAGCCGTCGTTCAACAGATCAGACAGTAATATTGAGGTAGATGATCATGAAATGGAGGATGAGGACAGAATAGACAGAGGCTGTTAAAGGTGGCAATAAGAGGACCTCAGCATCACCTAATGTTTGATGAATCCATTTTGCAAATTAAGTAAATTATCACAACTATTAGAATAATTACCACATCATACTCAATTTGTGAGGTGTCTGTTCCTTACAGCATTTACCTGATTTTTATCAAAAAATATTAAGTTGATGTGAAAATCCCTGGCCAAGTTTACACGACAATAGCTTTAGGATGAATTGCAAAGTTTTGTTTTTTTTTTTTTTTTTGTTTGTTTTTTTTGCATTATTGCCTCCTGTTTCAGCAAATGTCATTTTAGATCATATGGATACAGAAACATTTGAATACAGCCTCCAGAGTGGAATTATTCTCAAACATCAGCATGTTGCACAGTTTAGACAAGCTACAATAACCGTTTGACTAAATGGTTTAATTATATCCCCGAACTGAGTTTTGGGGATATTATGTTTTTGGTCCGACCATCACCGTCGCCGGATACCCTTTGTGTGAACGCAATAACTTGAAAAATATTCAGTCTAGAAATTCCATATTTTCCATATCAATGAATATCATGGAGAGGAAGAACTGATTTGATTTTGGATGATTTACCATTTCTAGATTGCCCACAAGGGGCTGCTCAAAAGTTTAAAATCACTAAACACTCTTTGGTTCATATCTCTGGAACTATTTGTCTGATTGACTTCAAATCAAGTGCAAATGAAAGTTTATGACCTGGGGATGCCTCATGTCATGACATCATAGCTGTCTGGTTAAGGATTGGGGGTGTTTGGGGATATACCTCTAGCCGTCTCTTCCGACAGCGTAAGCCTAGTTTGACTGTTGTCTTTGTCCCGGTTTAAATACACGATAGTGTAATCGATGTATTGTTGAAATCCATAGGTGGCAGTATGAATTCATTCAGCTTGTTAACCTACACTGTCACAGACCACAAGAATAGTCAATAGCAAGCTAGCAGGTCATCAGCCCAGAGGAAAACTGGTACAGCAATGGACAATGATGCAAATGTTTTGTCCAGATAAGATGCTTAACACATTTACCTGCAAGTCCAGATTTAGTCAGACTAGCATAGTAATTTATTTTTTAAGTGTCATGTAAGTCGAAGTTTTCAGCAACAACACTTGGTCCACTTTGTTCAGGTGCATTACGCTCTCATTTTAATTGCCATGTGTGAATCAGACAATAACAGCTGACTGTACTTCTGCCTGTCTGGAGAAACGCATAGTGGTCACATTGTGTCACTTCAAAGTTACATGGGTGACTACTGGCCTAACGTTCATACTATAGTGTTTTCAGTTCTTTCAGTGTTCCAATGTAAACGGATCGGTTTCACTTGTGTAAACGGAACCATTAATATCTTTCTGTACATCACTGTTCATGGAGGTAACATTAGGTGATGTTGCAAGTTTCTACAATGGACAGAAATGTGGTAGCAAAAAACAAACTCTGTAGCTTATTGTTGGAGACCTTTAAATAAAAATATAAGTATTGTTGAATGCCTCAGTAGTCAAAAGGCTCCAGGGCAAAAACAAAAGTCATTCTTCTGTTGTATTCCTGATGTTTCACAGCCAGTGGACCCGTCAAAAAAACCACATTTCATCAGAACACATTATTTTGCATCCATGTAAACAGAGTCAGTGCTTTCAATCAGGATGTTGAAATGATGTCCATGAAACCGCAGCTAGCAAAAACATAACAGTTCAAAAACTGACAAGCTTCTGAAATGCTTGAACATTGAGCCAGCGATGGCTGCTTTCCACAGAAGTGTCATCCATT
Organism: Apogon hyalosoma; assembly: GCA_037367295.1. Lineage (NCBI taxonomy): Eukaryota > Metazoa > Chordata > Actinopteri > Kurtiformes > Apogonidae > Apogon > Apogon hyalosoma. Next base: position 13,648,133 of record JAPQRP010000030.1, read on the forward strand.
TCCTGAGGGTTAAACTGGAGAATGTCAGAACAGATTGAAACATCTTACTGGCTGCTTTTTCACTGTAGTTTCATTATTGTGGACGTTCTTTCTATTATATGATGTAGATGCCTTTTACAGCTTCCTTTTTATTTTTGATAGTCATCATGGGCATGGATGGAATGGCAGAGGTGGGACAGAGCCACTTCCATGACGCCCCACTTTTATACCTTACTTGAATCTGAAACACTGAAACAAAGTGTAATGACTGTACATCATTGGTTTTATCAGTGACATACATGGTCTTTATGTCTACAGTATTTGGTCCAAAATATATCACAACATGAAAACTATCCATTTGTACATTGCATATTTAGTAAACTGTAGCCATTCTTTCTAACGTGTGAATATGATAACATGGACTTTATAACTAAAAGAAACGGGTGTGTAGATGAATATTTTATCGAAGGTCAGCTATTATACTGTATGTCCTGTTGAAATAGTGTCTATCTGAACTGAATTCATTCTTTTATAAAGACTTTTTAGATGAGGTACTATTGGACCAATGTGACATTGTCTCTGTCCTGTGTTCATGGAAGTCAATGCGTGTTCTGAAATTAAAAACTATTATCCACTTTTGGTCATGTGTTCTTGTTTCATGTCTGCACGTTCTCTTTGCACCTGATTTATTTCCAGTTTCTGAAAGTATTATATATTCACTGCTTTCATCTAGAATCAAACAGGCTATACAAAGAAAAAACAGGACAGAAGGGATTTTATATCATAACAGGATTATAGGATGAATTGTTTGGAAAGTGTTAATAATGGAAATTGGGGAAAATAAACCCAGGAATGATCCAACATTTTGCAGGAAATGGAACTGTTATATGTTCTGATGAGAAACAAACACCTTTTAGAATGGATGTAAATGTTTGGGTTGTGGTTTGTCATAGTTTCTGATTATTGTCCAGCACATACAAGGACTTTTGTTTCACAAGCTTTTTAATCATTTAGAGTTTGCATTGTGAGTATCTCACAGTGACATGTAAATTAAGACTTAGGCAAAACTTTTGTCTTTGCTGCTGTAATCAGAGAGTACGATCACATTTATGAACAGATGACTCGGCAGCGACACTTGAACTGTTTCATCCCTTTTTCTTTCACTTTGACTCACTTTCACTCTTTTCCACATGTACAATTGAATATTTGTTGCGCATTTGGTTTGTAAGACAACAATACCTGGTCCTCATATCAATAAAAATGAATCTCATTTTGTTTCTGCACAGATAGCACCAGCTAAAACATTAAAATAACTACATGTATTATGAAAGTCTGATCTGTTTTTTTCCCCTGATGTTTATGTAAATATAAAGCAGAATTTTGATGACAGTAGTATATAAAGAGAAGCTCACCACCGTATTCACCCATTTCTACATTCTATTTTTGTGTCCAATATACAGGATAATTTAACTATAAATGCAAGAAAATAATTTAAAATTTGGCAGAATGAGCAGAAAATGTATATTATCTGCTTGCACGTAACAGATGTTATTGATGGTGACCCTGCAACACATAACAAACACTATTTATAGGTGTATTTTTGTTTATTGTAGAAACTCATAAAATTCAAAGAATATTTATTTGCACACAACATTTATTTGCAGAAAAGGAAACAGGTCAGATTTTGAAAAAAAAAAACCCCCAAAGCAAAACATAAATAATACACAGAAAATACAGTCGTGAGAAAAATGATTAGACCACCCTTGTTTTCTTCAATTTCTTGTTCCTTTTAATGCCTGGTACAACTAAAGGTACATTTGTTTGGACA
>JAPQRP010000030.1:13663745-13677504 GCA_037367295.1 Apogon hyalosoma
CCGGGAGGAGACCTCGGGGCCGACCCAGGACACGCTGGAGAGATTCTATCTCTCGGCTGGCCTGGGAACGCCTTGGGTCCCTCTGGAGGAGCTGGTGGAAGTGGCTGGGGAGAAGGAAGTCTGGGCTTCACTGCTGAGGCTGCTGCCCCCACGACCTGGACCCGGATAAGCGGATGAAGACGAGTACGAGTACAGAAACAGTATTAATCTATATTCATCTTAATGCTCAGAGTCGTGTGAACAGTCTATGGCCCTGATGCATAGAACATGCATAAAAAAACGTGATGCCACACATAGCGCACCGTTTACAGAATATAGATCTTGCCAGATCCCACCTACAACACAGCAATGTGACGTCTGTTGCATTGCAATAACATGAAGTTGGATGAAATGTGAGATGACTGTTGAGACTGAAGTTGCATTGCAAAACATCAGACATGTATCTGATCTAGAACCACACATGAAAGTGGTTTGGATCCGATTTGGAAAAAACATCTTATTTGTGCTGCTCAGATTGTCAGAAATAATTAGATAAGGGTCACATATGGGTAAAAAAGTCAGATTTGGGCCATTTTTGCCTGCACTGTGAATGTAGCCTTAAACTGGTATTTTAGCCCCTTCAGAAAAAAAAGTCAAACACTGTTTTAATATTCACTGCAGATGTGTAAACTGATACACCTGTTGTATTGCTCCTCAGGCGTGTGCAGCACCAGTGTCGGTAACTTTGAGGAGGCTCGGCGAAGCTACGGGACCGATGAAGACATTCTGTTCGTCTTCAAAGAACACTAATGGATTTGGATTTCACCCATTTCAGTAACATTGCGCTGCTGCAGGTCCTCATTCGTGGACTAGCAGCCCCTGCTGGTGTCGGCTGCTGCAGTTTCCCCAGACCATCCTCGCCGGTGCTAAAACATCCCTCTGCATCTCCAAAACCCTTTAGCTGCAGATTCAGCGCCTTATACACCCAATACCCGACCTATGAAGGATTAACAGTTGACATTTTCAATCCAAATCCTTTAAAACTCCTTATTTTTCCTCTTTGAGATGAAAAGATTATGTGAATTTTATCAGGTCTGTAAAATTTTAATGACTGCAACTGTTTCGAGTGAAACTACAATGGAAACAATGTAGGAATTGTTCATGAAACAGGAGTTTCCTGAAATGAGGGTGCACATAATTCAGGGTTGATGAGAGAATTTAGCATCACATGTTTGTTTCTGTACAGTGTTGAAGTCATCACCTCCACTTGCCTTTTTTTTGTTTTTAATTCAGATGGTACTATTAACAGGGATTAGAAGTAGTGTTTTGAGAGTCTCAGGTAATAACCGCTCTTTAGTGTGATGTTAAATGACAAAACTAGCTAGTTCAATGCAATACTCCATAGTGCGTCTATGGAATGGAACTCTGCCCACAGAAGAACACAGACAGTGGAAGAAAAATGAACCAACAGTTTCATTCACTTCACTGGAAAAACATCCCACGTTCATCAAGCTGAAGAGATGGACGTGCTGTACAGTTTTGTGGCTCACGCAGCAGAACGAAGGTGTAATTTATTCAACTCAGTCATTTTCTGTTAAGAACAGTTAAGTAACGAGTGAGTTTGGTCTTTTTTTTCGTTTTTAATTTTGGTATCGTGTATACATTATTTGCACTACGCTTTTCATACCAGGCATAATTATCTGTTATTTAAATTTTAAACCTACATATTGGTTTTCTTATGAACAAAATAGCACATTTCAGAACACAAGACTTTATTTTTTATTAAACACAGAGCTGCATAAATGCATAAAATAAGTATTCTATGTTGATATTAAAGGATTTGAACATGTGCTGCACCTTTGTCATTTAAGTCTACACAAATACACAGACTATGAAAATACTGTTAAGCGTTCATGTTGCTAACTTGATGCCTTCTACAGTAGCCGTGTGGCTTTTATTTCCAGCTAAGAATGCAACAAATAAGGTTTAGTCCAGTATTCATCCTGTCTGAAATCAACAGTTAAACAGGCTCTATAGATTATTCAAAGGACTCAGACACAATTTCTCATTTTAAAACAATTCCCAGTTAATGTGCTTCATATACTATTTTTTATACTTTTTTTGCTTAACATTAACTTCTCATTTCCCTTTTGAATTAAAATAGTCTTAGATTTTATAGAAGCTGCAGAAAAATTCCTATGCCAACATCAGGGTTGTTGCTTTTGTAAAGTTCTAATGAGAACACCTGTGCATTTCTCAGTGTGTTGAAATACTGGATATATGAGACGACTAAATGAAAAACGTTTCAGGCAAAAAAAAAAACAAAAAAACAGCTTCTATAAATCAAAAAAGGCATTTAAGTGTCACCTCCCTTTGCACTTTACACATCTGCATGTATTTCCTTGTTGAGTCTGAGGTGAGAATGACAACTTTGTTTATTATTTCAACCCTGTAAAAACAAAAACAGTGGCCCAAGACTTTTGCACAGTCCTGTATACAACTTATTCTTTGACTAAGTTTGGGATAAAGTCACGTCCGACAGCGTTGTAGAGATCGTCTGCATACTTGGCATACCTCCCAGTCATCTGCAAACACAGGTACAAAGAAATTAGACTCAACATGACCTCCATTATGCACCGAGTTTCATCAATATGTTTGACCAATGCTCTTAAGTTCACAGTCTGGTTTGCAAATGCAGAATGTACATAAATACACAACACGACAAATCAGGAAGTCTTGAAATCACAAAATTCTGAAATTTAATAAAGCTCATCTATGCATATATTCATTAACTTAAGTTACCCTTTATAGTATGAACTAGGAATTACTACAAAATTAAAATGGTCTTAAGCTGCATCATGTAAAGTCAGAAATATAACTTGTTGAAACACGCAGAAGCCTTATGTATTCTTCAGTAATGACACTTGGGAGGATTTGAGGTGAATATGGAAAAAACAATCTTAGAATGCAGTCTGTTACTAATAAGTATCTTACAAGACACTGTAAAAATAACTGACATGCACTTTCCAGAGACAAAAAATTTACAATCTTCCCTGCGTTTGTGTAATTAACGAGTTTTGGAAAAGGAAAATTCTCGCACAAATGAATGCATGACCGTTTACCTTAAAGCTCCATTTGTCACTAATTTGTCGGTTCAGATTGAGGTCCATTTCCACCACCAGGAGTCCATCACGGGTCCTGGAGAGACCAGGGGTTCGGCTTCCATCAGGAGCAGCCACATAACTGGATCCATAGAAGTGTCCAAAGTCATGATGGGCTGGGAAAAAAGTAAACATCAGAACTGCTGATCAGCTACTTCACCGGTTTAACTAACGACTAAAATAAGCGTGACAGTAACATGCGCTGATGTGCTAAAGCTCAGAGTGTCTGAGACTATTCTGGTCTCATACCTAAACATACACCATCTGACTCACACAAACCTTGGATATTTCCCAATAAATTCACTTGATGGTTGTTTTAATGTTGTACAGAGTGAATGTTACCGCTGTAGTTCAACACCACGGAACTCCGACTACTGACAGAACTAGAACTAGTTTGGTTGAGATTACCAATCAGAGTTCCATATCAATAGTTAGTACACTTTATGAAAATCCATGAACTAATTGGCTGTCTTTTTTCCCCTTCTGATGATTTCCTGATGTAGATTTAATGTAAACTGTTTCCTTTTACTAGTGTAATTACTAAATAAGTGTCTAATCCACACAGTAACATTCAGGATGTCCTTAAACAAAGTCAAATTAATTTAGCTATACTTACAAAAAGTTAAAGTATTGTAAAGCAGAGACTTAAGTTATCGTATTTTGTTGAAATTGATGGCCAGTATCCTGCATGTTGTAGATATTTCCCTCTTCCATCACATCACTATCAGGCTTCTGCAGCGCTGGATGATGAGCTGATCTTTAATTGAACCAGGTGTGCTGGAAGAGGGAAACCTCTAAAACATGCAGGATACTGGCCCTCAAGGACTGGAGTCACCAACCCCTGCAGTTCTGTCATTTTATGGACCTATGGGTTTTATACACTGTATGTATGGGTGTCGTTTTAATTGTGCTTTATTTTATTTTTACAACTCTGTACGGTGACCTTGAGTGTCCTGAAAGACACCTACAAATAAAATGCATTATTATTATTGGAATAGTTACTGTCCATTGCTGGGTTTTTTTTTTTGTTTTTTTTTTAACATGTTCATTTTCTTTGATTCCGAACATGTTGAGTTCGACAAGAAAGAAAACGTCACCCAACAGATTCAAGGATGGAAGTAATAAATGTAAATCTGAATAAGTGCTAAAGATTATTTACTGTCGCTGTTTCACGATCCACTTTGCCATGTCACTACAAGTACCACTACCAGAGGTGGGTAATCCCAGCTCCATAGAGTAAAAGTCCTGCCATGTATTTGTTCCAACCACTCACTGAACCAGCCCATTTTGATGAGCACAACTCCTCATCCAGGTAGATGGATAACTAGTGGAATCACCTGTGGTAAGTGAACAGGTAGAACAAATACATGGAAGGACTTTTACTCTATGGAGCTGGGATTACCCACCTCTGACGAATACCACTACTGCAGATTATCAAATATAAGATTACGTCTTCGTGGCTGTTTCAAATGGAATAAATACATATGTAATGTTGGCTATATTTTACCATCCATATTGAGTCAGGATATTAATTCAAAATTGTGTACCCCCGACAGATGACAGCTGCCGAGTATCAAAATGATCAAATTATCATCCATTTGAATTTTTTGCAGTGTTTACTGTACACTGCATGGAGCACACAATTATATATAAAATTATCTGGTAAATCTGACACACAAATAAATGACCCACCTTTTTTCCCGTCACCAGATGTAAATTCACTTTTGAAATGTTCCTGCGTGAAACACAAATGATCACATTTAGACGTTGTATAAATTCACCATCACAACACCAAACATAAAAGTCCAATAACTGGAGTAATTAGATTATTGTAATAATCAGACCTGACACTTAAGAAATGTCATCATCAATAAACCCTGGTTTAGATGTTCCAGTCCATTATTGGATTTCTTTCAGAGTTTGTAAATACATAGTGATGTTAGACTTTCTGTTATTGTCTTCTGCTCACATGCAACTACGTGACTTACGGTTTGTTTTCTTTACAATTTTAGTCATTTCATTCTTTTACATCTGCACATGTGTAAAAATAAGTCAGATTACCCAGTATACATACATGAAGACATTTGAGTATTGGGGAGAAATCCAGGTGTGTTAATCTGATTTCTCATAATCAGATTACTGATGTTTTCTGATAAAACATATCAGATTATACTGTTTATATGATCACTTGAATAATCTGACAACTCCAGAAATTGGATGATGATCAGAGTATTGGCGTGCATGTAAACAGGCTCAATGTCGCAGCCTCATCTGAACAAGGTCATAACTCCTCTCCTGCACCAATAAGGGCTCAATGTTCTCAACGTCTGCATGTTGTGTTCAGTGTTGTCAATGTCATATTGAGCCCATTTACATGACCGTAAAAATCCAATAACTGGGAGTAATCCGATAATTGCCACAATGTGTTTATATGCACTTCAGAAATGATAATCGAAAAACCCTGGTTTACATGTTTCAGTCCATTATTAGATTTCTTTCATGCACTTCCTGTCGTTTTCAAAACATCCGGTTTTATATTGTTGACCATGGCAACGCCTACAGTGTCAGCATTAGCTGTCCTAATGTGGGAGCTAATAAGACTACAAAATAGATCACGTTACTGCTATCCTTCATTTCATTGTTTTTCCGTAGGCTCACATTGTCTGTATAAACGTCGGTTCATATAGATTTTTTTATACACATGTGCAGATGTAAAAACAAAACAAAAACAAAAACAAAGAAATCAGATGAACCTGTATACATGCATGAAGACAGAGTATTGAGGAGAAATCTAGGTGTGTTGATCTGATTTCTCATAACCAGATAACTGCTGTTATCGGATAAAGCCTATCAGATTACCCTGTTTACATGATCACTTGAATAACCTGACAACTCCAGAAATCAGATAGTGATGGGAGTATTGGTGTGCATGTAGATGGGCTCACTGTCTGCAAATCCACTCACCGTCCCAACACGATTGATTGCACAAGTGAAGCAGTGGTTTGCTATCGCTGCGTTCCTGGCCTCTATGGGCCACATGGGCTCACTGGGGAAAAGAACAACATCAGACAGACAGAATACAACAAATGTAGATGCGTTGTAAAGCACCAAGAAATAAAGGAAAAGTTGACCTAATTAGAGCCATGTGAAATGCAGAGGATCAGCTGTTGAAGTAGCAAGATGAAAATACCAAACGTAAAGTGTAACAAAAAAATCATTAGGACAAAAATTACATAAAAGACAGTAGTGATGTAAATGGTGCATAAAGACAAAAACAAAAAAGTGTAATTTTTTTTACATTTGGAGCTGGGGAACAGTTATCCATTGAGTCTAGACCTGAAAAGGTTTAGGAACCAGAGCTATAGAAGAAATGAAGTGATGTAGGTGCTGGTATGTGTTTTAGAAGATATGCAAAAAAAAAAAAAAGCTTTGAAAAAAAAAAATCTCCAGATAATTGTTCATTTTCTAGTCACTGCTTTTTTCCCCTTACCATCCCCACTACAGAAAAGGAACTTCAGACCAAAACTTTGGTGGGTGATTGTCACTAAAATATCATTAGCACACATAACATTCATGATAGTCAGTTTGTCCTTGAATGACCAGTTGTTTATGAGTGGCTGTGCTGTTGAAAATGTCATTTGGTTTAGAAAACCTACCATAAATCTGTTTAATCTGAAAAGTAGTGGATTTTCTTATCCATTTAGATGTTATGGTCACACAAGTTGGGAAAATGTGTTCAAGAGAAGGTAATATTCATTAGTTAAATTTGGATTCACTTCTATAAACAGGGTTCCTACAGTTTATACAAGTTACATTTAAGACCTTTTTAAAACTACTTAGAACAGAATTTAAGGCCCATTTCACAATCATACAAAGACTAACAGCTGCACGTGTGTTGGGTTGAAAGTTCTGTGATCATTTCTCACTGGGGGCTGCAAAGTTAGCAATAATTGTTTCCCAATTTTATAAACTGTCGGGTGGAACCAAGTGGAATAATGTTACTTTCTTTGCAGCTTGGACATTTCCCAGGCACATTTAAACACAACACAGTGAACACGTTTATGGCAACATAACTTAAGACTTACCATATCAAATTTAATACCTTTAAAGACTTTTTAAAAAGGTATTAAATGCAGATTTGTAAATTCAAGACTTAAGACTCCACAGGAACCCTGTATAAAGCTGAATTATAATGACAATAAAATTCTTCAAAAAGAATATATTTGAGTCTTAGTTGTTTGTAACTGAACTGGGATAACCCTGCTCTGCATGACATGCTTTTTATTGGTATTGTTTATTGTGTGTAAATTCCTGTATTTGTCTTTTTACATCTCATTTTCATGTTGCATTTGATATATCCTCGACATCCTACTCTTTCTGATTTGAGTTCACAAACACATCTGTGAGATGTACGTGTTCCTGACGTTCAAAGGGACGGAAAAGCACCATTCACCTGAGAGCTCCGACAGTCGCCGATGGGTTGAAGATGATCTCGGCTCCATTCATACTGTACATGAACCAGTTGAGAGGGTGATGACGCCCGTAACAGATATTCACAGCAATCTTCCCGAACTGTGTCTGAAACACAGTGTGACCAGTGTCTCCCTCCATATAATATGATGACTGTTAATAAGAACAGAATCAGGTGAAATTAGAAGTTTAACTAATATTACAGAAGAGGGCCACCATCACTGAATGTATGTGACCACTAGTGGGAGTAGTGAGTGCCACATCTGTGTTTTTGTTTAGTTTGTACCGGTTCAGGGTTCAGTCACACCTGCATTGTTATATTGACTTAATTACACCCCCCACCCCCGATGGGGAGGCAGGGGTTTGGTTTTTGGTTCAGTTTGTTCTCTAGCAGCAAAACTATTGGCTGAATTCATGCCACATTGGGTTTATAGCTTGCTTTACAATCTACATTTTGAAAAAAAATAGGTCAAAGTTCCAATTTTTTAAGAATTTTTAACCCCCCCAATTTACTTATAATGGGGGAAATTTCACATGTTTATAAAAATATCAATTTTGTTTCAATTTACTTCAAACTTGGCACAGATGGCGAGAGAGTTAGAGATAGAAAGTCATTTTGTGACTTTTGACTCATGAAATCTTTAGTTGTCGTGCCACTCCAGGTTTTTCCAGACATGACCACCTTAAAGTAATGCTCGACCTACCTACCTACATTTTGATTTCAGAAAGGGGTTTACAGAAAGACAAATAGCACCACAATAACCTCATCCTGTACATCCCAATATATTTGTTTAGGTTTATGTACAATGTTGAATATCGTTAACCTCATAGCATAATTGCCCAAGTCATACACTATATGAACACATTGAATTCAGGTGTTTCTTTTCTAACAGGGGTCTAGGATACAAAACAATAATGACAAATGTTATAATAGAGTTTTATATTGTGATAATTATAATTATCATTGCATTGGTTAGTTTGGTTTAAATTGTTATCGTTACTTTCAAAACACCTCAGAAATGTTTTTTTACTTAATTTCTCTCAACATTGTTTTTTGTTTTTTAATCTATGCCTGATTTTAAATGTTCTACCTCTAAATTTCTAATATTTTTTGTGCTCCGACTAAATTTTCTACCGTAACTAACCATCTACTTTCTTCACATCTCACTTAAGAAAAAATTCCCATTAAACTTTAAATATGGACAAAAATATTGGGACACATCATGGCTACAGCTCTAAGATGTCTTGTTCATGCTGGTTTAAGATATAAACATCAATATTAATAATCAAAGATATTTATCACAATATAAAAGTATATTATGACATTTGTTATTATTATTTTGTAACCCAGACAAGGGCATTAACTGAAAAGTCGGTTTGTTGACGTCTGTGGCACAAGTTGACTAGTCCTGTGTTATTCTCGTTCTCTTCCATCACCCGCCAGCGCGTGAGCCTTCATTCAGCGCATGTCGATACTCTCGTCTTTCTACATGAAAACATGGACCACAAGGTAGTGATGTGCCGATCAGCAGACCCAGGTTGGGTTGGTGTGGGTCCAAAAAATGTCACAATAAGTTGTGTGTGTGTGTGTGTGTGTGTGTGTGTGTGTGTGTGTGGGGCAAATAATTCCACAAAAGCGGGTTAAAAAAAAAAAAAAAAACACACAAAAAAACCCCCACACATAGCACAAGGCCAAGACTAAAGGAAAAAGATGACTCAGGATCATTAAACTGATCTAGAAAAACTATCATCTAAGTAAAGTTCTGTGAACCATGCAAGCTCAACCAATACTGAATAATAATGTACACAGCCAGTGTGCTTGGATTATTCTGTTCATTTATTTCATGAAGACAAAGCGCTCTTTTCTCTAACATGCTGTGCGTTTTGGCTGCCACTGTCTTAACCTTTTCTCACCTCATGTTGTTCACTTTAATTTAAAAGAAAATTCAAGGTGTTTTGGTTAAATGTCTGCGAAGGACTGTTGATGCTTGTGTCTTGCAGGTTTTTTATTCTGCTCTTGTTCCAGTGAACTTTAGTACAAGTTGCTTATGTTGAAGGGCTGTGTATCTGTGTTGTTCCTCCACTGTCAATGTGATGATGTCCTCATACAACTAGTCAACTCGACTTTAACTTTATTGACAAATAAGTCGATCTCAGAAAATCTTCAGTCACTAATGTCCTATCCCAGACCTGCTAGAAAAGAAACACCTGAATTCAATGTGTCCTGATACTTTTGTCCATATAGTGTATGAGTATTTAATTGCAGTTATGCTATGAGGCTGACGTTATGTGTCTCTGTGTATTTAATGTGCTCTGTCTGATATATCATTTTCATTTCTTTGGACCAGTGTAACCACACACCTCATTAAAGTCTCCCACTCTGGGAATATGGTTCTTCCTGCTTATTCCCAGCACATTTCCTGAGTTGGAGATGACCACAGCTGTGTTCCACAGTGTGCTGTGAAGCTCCTCCCGCTCCAGAATTGGAGAAATTACAACCATGTTGTATTTTCTGGCCAGCTAATGATAGAAGCACAGAAACATTAAGCCTTGAGTTCTACACCGAGGCATGTTTTAGTCCATAGTGGACTGTTGTCATCTCACCTCCTGGCAGAAGCGAGTGGTGTGTCCGTCCTCTGCCGACTCCGCAAACTGTGTCCACGGGTCTTTTTCTCGGGTACAGAAGGCAAAGGGCATGGCTGTGGAGAGAAAACACACAAAACACAGCTCAGTCTCTTTAACTGAACTGTCTGTGACTGACAGGTGTGAGAAATGATAGTAGCACTCACTCCAGGTCTCCTGAAAGCAGACGATGTTTACGCCACACATCGCAGCGACCTCCACTATTTCACCAATGCGGTTGTGCATGGCATTGATCTGTGGAGAAGGACAAGAGGATTTCCTCCAGTTTGGCCAGATTCTGAAGATACAGCCATTCTGAACTAGTAGGTGACATCATTTAATAAAGTGTCTACAATGGCTACATTTTAAAATTGTTATTTTTATACATGGCCAATGAAAATGCATCTATCTATCTATCTATCTATCCATCTTTTAACTCCACATGAGTTGTGTAGTCCTCTGTGACTTATCTATTTTTTTTTTTATTTATTTATTTTTATCTTTGATTTTATTGTCTTATTTAGAGTATTGTTGTTGTATTATGTATTTATTTGTTTTTCCTTTTAATTGTTTTATAATTTTTATGATGTGCAGCACTTTGGAAACATTCTTGTGTAAATGTGCTATATAAATAAAGTAGATTGGATATCCATCTATCTACTGACCCCCCCCCATCCCAACATCTTGTTTTGAAAGCTGACTATTACAGAGACAACTTCATTACTTAATTCACTGATGAACAAAAAAAAACATCGATAAGACCAAATCAGTTCTCAGGGAATTGGACAGTTCCACTGAATGCATGTCCACTGTTCACACTGATGTCACCAGAGATGGCCTAAACGGAGCAGGGTGTATTGAAGATAAATGGACTACAGTCATGTAAATGTTCCAATGCTGATATAGGGTTATAACATGGGCCCTTCCTGGACGCTGCAGCTGGACTGATCTGGCAATTCTAGATTTCTTACAACCAAGCTCATGCATTACAGCTCTCTAGGATGCACCGTCTTCAGTGACGTGCATGATGAGGTTTCTCACATATTTGGGGTGCACTACATTACACTGTAAACTTGGGTTTAATTTTATGTATAAAACATATAGAAAAGAGAGAACTGAACAGAAGTAACATCACAGATAACATAACAGAAGTGTAAATATCCACTGGTTTGAGTACTCACATTACTGTGTCTAGACCTGATAAATACATCTAAAAGTAATACTATATACATAAATAAATGTCCAGGCATATCTGTTTTCTTTAATTATAGTGAAACATTTTCTTTGACTGCCAGTATATCTGTGTTCACATGAATAAAAATGTGAATATTGTCATGTGGTGTCAAAAACATAGGTAGTGAAAAAGGTAAATAAATGAAAAAGTATATTTTAGTATTTCTTGTTTTTTTTTTTTTTTCCCCTGACAAGGTAAGAGAACAATATATTGATAATTGGCATTTGGCTGTGCTTTTTTTTTTTTTTTTTTTTTTTTTTTTAAATTGGGTGATGCAGTAGTATTTTTATTACATTTTATATTTATCAATTACTAGAGAGACAACAACTGCCGGCAATGAATTCCTTGTATACATTTACATATTTTGGCAAATAAAGCTGATTCTGATCCAAATGATGTAAAGAAATAAGACCCTGAATATATTATTACATTTTTTTTTCCTCCCATTTATGTCATAATGTATTTTTTCTCATTTTCTTTGTAAAGGTGATCCTCAGATCCTTCAATCACTGTGTTTTCAGTTTGTGTTGTTTTGTGTTTTTATTATCTGTTAGTCTGTTTTATAATTAGCGGTTTGACTGCAGTATTTGTGCTGTGTCTGGTTTCTTTTTTCCTAACCTGGTCCATGATGGGGGCATCCGTTGGCAGGACGATGCTGTTCTGAATCAGTCCCACCCGGGTTCTCCTGGGCTGCCTCAACTGTTCCTCAGCGGCTTCAAACCTGTACCCTTTCAGCTCAAAGTCACGTTTGGAGGCAGTTTCTTCAGCACACGATGGGAGATCCAACGGCCTGTAATAAAAAAAAAAAAAAACAAGGCTCAAACTCAAACAACCACCAAACTAGAATTTAACGTCTCTAAAATCTCAGACAGTAATACTAGTGTTCAACTAGTGTGAGATCAGTCAAAGGTATCAAAATTAATCCGCTCTTAGAGGAGCCATGTGTAGCATTTCTACTTTCAAATACAAAAAATGATCTAAAATTATTATTAGAGTGTTTAGAATAAAGATCTGTGAAGTTACACAGAAGACACCAATTATTGGAGAGCAGATTTTTGTGGAGGAAGACATCGTTCCAGAAGAATAATCGATATAGATTTGTGCATTTTTCATAACTTTAAGAAAGTAATGCCTTGATTAATCAAATTATTTCACCTCCGTTTCTGAAAATAAAAGTACCAAGTGAAAAAGTAAGCAGTGCCTACCAATACCCCTCCCCGGGTCACAACACTCCACCCTCCTGTTCACTGATACTCTGCCTGCCCAGGAATTCATTTTGAAGCTTAACTTTCAATGTTTTAAAATCTGTAATATAAATAAATAAATTCCATCCATTATCTACTGCTTCTCCAGGGCCAGGTCATGGAGGTAACAGTCTAAGCAGGGATGCCCAGACTTCCCTCTCCTCAGACACCTCCTCTTACTCTTCTGGGGGAACCCCAGGGCGTTCCCAGGCCAGCCGAGAGACAGTCTCTCCAGCGTGTCCTAGGTCTTCCCCGAGGCCTCCTCCCGGCGAGACATGCCTGGAACACTTCCCCAGGGAGGTGTCCACAGTAATAATAGTAAAACATTAAAATTCCACCATCAAACTGGGCATCGCACCTCTCCTAGTGATAAAGAACGTGTGTAAAATTAAAAAAGCATCAGGTGAATAGTGTCTGAGAAATGGGATGGACAAATATCTCGGACAGACAGACACTCTGGTATATATCTATGTACCCCCTCCTCTGGGCAGGCGGGGGTGTAATATTTTATGGTTTCCATCTGGCCACTCTACCGTACAGGCTTGGTTGGTAGAGTGCTGCAGAAATGGTTGTCCTTCTGGAAGGTTCTTCTGTCTCCACACAGCAATGCTGGAGCTCCTTCAAAGTCACCATGGGGTTCTTGATCACCTCCCTGACTACGGCCCTTCTACCCTGATCGCTCAGATTGGCGTGCATCCAGCTGTAGAAGAGTCCTAGTGGTTCCAAACTTCTTCCATTTACAGATGATGGAGGCCACTGTGCTCATTAGGACCTTCAAAGTTGCAGACATTTTTCTGGACCCCAATACAACGCTGTCTGAGGTCTACTAACAATTCCTTGGACTAGATGACTTGGTTTGTGCCTTAACATGCACCACCCACACCCACCTTTGGGTTTCTAAATCATGTCCAATCCACTGAATTTACCACAGGTGGGAACATCTGAAGCACCAAGAGTGGAAACCAGATTCACCTGAGCTCAGTTTTGATTGTCATGGCAAACACTGTGAACAATTATGTTCATGATATATATATATATATATATATATA
>JAPQRP010000030.1:13705972-13726965 GCA_037367295.1 Apogon hyalosoma
AAAATAGATAAACCTACACATCCAAACTGAATATATAAAATACAATTACTTAAAATTATATATATATATATATATATATATACATACATCCTTAGTTACAATGAGAAATTGTTTGTGTCCATCTTTTCAATATATAAGACAGGCTGCCACATTGCACTGGATTTGGCTACATTGCCTCTTGTGGTAGATCGTATTTTCTTTAATGCTTGATGGTTCGTAAGGTCTTTAATCCAAAGGTTGAATGTTGGTGGATTTCTGTCTTTCCATTTACGTAGAATGAGCTGACGAGCTAGTAAAGTTGTGAAGGCAATGACGTTCTTAAAATTCTTCTTGAGGTGCGTATTCTATTGACTCACTCCAAATATTGCAGTGAGTACGACATTCTATTGGGGTTTCACAGATCTCTGAAAAGAAATTAAATATTGGGTGCCACAAATTGCTCAATTTGTTGCATAGATAAAACATGTGTGAAAGATTTCCTGGTTCCTGGTGACATATTTATCTTACATAATCTGTACATTGAGGGCAAAGCTTACTGAAGTCAAATTCCTTGTATGTGTGCATGTACTTGGCCAATAAAGCTGATTCTGATTCTGATTCTGACATTTGTCACATTTAGAGTCAGTAGTCGATTGTCTATATTAGTCATTTTCTTTTTGTCTATTTTGCCCATTATCTTGATTGCTTAGGGTCATTTTTGTTCATTTTCAATCAGCTTGTTCTTTTTTAGTTCATTTGCTTGCTTATTTTGCTCATTATTGTTAATTTTACTGATTATTTAGTTTATTCTCACTCATTTTTGGTTGTTTTGTTAATTTCTCTTTGTTTTCGTGATTTTTTTGTTCAGTTTTCTTCATTGTTTTCTTCATTTTAGCATGATTTTATTGTAATTTAGCATTATTTTATTGTTTCTTAAATTTTATTGTATTTTTTAATCTCTTTCTTACTAATTTTGTTTATTTTATTGTATTTTTTTTATCTCTTTCTTGCTAATTTTGTTTATTTTTCATTCTCGTTAGTGTTTTGTTCATTCTCTTGGTTATTTCATTACTTTTTTTGTTCATGTTCTTGCCTCAATGCTTATTTTATTCATGCTGAATGATGTGAAGGACAGCATATGCTTGTATCAACATCAGCTAATTTGCAGCTTCATTCTTACACCTTATCTTTCACATTTTGGTAGACATACTGTGATGGGTGGATTCCATGTCAATATAAAATGGAGCTGTTATGTCGTTGAATGTGGTCGTTAGAGGGAATTAAGCTCCTGCCTAAACCTGAAATTGATTCTGATTCATGTGTTTTTAGGAAAATCTCACCTTAAATATGAACATGCACATAAACGAAAGCACGAGCACCATCTGCCGAGTCCCTGAAGCCTATTTTTAATATTTCCAATGTCTGAAACAGCCTGATTGTGTAAAACACAAGATATCATTATATAATCTATAGTCATGTAAGTCTATACGAGCTCATTATTTCAGTCACAAGAACAACAGGAGCCAACCGCACAGCCCCAGGCCTCTTATCAAACTGCATCAATGTGACTCCAGAAAAGCACATGTTCATTTGAAATTAAACAGTTCAGAACACAACATCACCACAGGGCTGGTTCCACTGGCTCCATGTTTGTTTTAACACAATTTTAATAATTTATTGATCTTTTATTACGGCTTCGAGCTACAAAGCGGAAATGTTCACTCATATGTGTGAAATTGTATCCCTCAGTGGGTAAGGCAACAGTCATTCTAGACAGATTTTAGACATGTTCCTCAAGTGTTTTCAGTCATTTATGTGCTAAGAGTGGCTTCAAGTTGTTTCTAAGACTTTTTCAGATGGTCACCAAAGGCCTCTGTTGGTGGATTGATAAACTCATACTATACATTTTTCTTTGGACCAGTTTTAGAATATTTAGCTATATTACTGTATATGGTGAAATGTTGTTGTGATGTGCATGCGAACTTCTGTTATAATATGGTACAACATGGACTCTAGTCATAGGTAGGGCTGTCATGATAACAAAACTGTATAGAAATAATTGGAATTAAAGATATAATTGTCTTTTTCTATTAATTTTAGTACAGTATAACCCCAATGGCTATTAATTTACACATGCACTGTGCACCTAATGGAGAAGAAACATTTGTTGACAATGACCACATAAATAAGACTGACCATTTCTTACTTATTTTTTTACATTTTGTAAACAAAACTTGCACAGAGGAGATTAGACACATGTAACGTAACATATACAAAGTAAGGAATGATACCGAAAATGATATGGTAACAGTGATGAAATATGACATTTGTTAGATTTATCCAGCTGTGTTTATACACATTGTGCAAAATAATCATGTTCCTTGTGATAAGGCAATTATGTAATAACCGTGACAGGCCCGGTCACAGGTGATTTACACGAGCGTGCAAATCCTGTTTTATGTGAGAACAGGAGAAAACCCTGCATTAATACACTCAGTCTGCTGCAGAGAATTCAGTTTAGACTATTTACTCATGTTCCAGTTACAGTTAAGGCATGTGAAAGTCTTCAGTATCATGATCATAAAAGTGTTTAGAATAAAAAGCTCTGAAGTTCCGCCAAAAATGCCACTGTGATGGATTGTAGAGATATGAACTGAAAATATTTACCTGATGGTATTTCAGATTTCTTTTACATGGGTGAGTTTGATTATGAGATTTATGAAGGTATAAAGTTATTATGTGATGTTACATAATCTTTGCTGAGTTGCTGTTTGTTGATCCACGGTTCAGACTAAACTGTGACAGTTCTGGCCTTGTTTGTTGGATTCCAAACAGCTCTTTAGTGCCGCTATTGACAACACAAACTGGACAAAAAACAGAGGTGGTTTGTGGTTTTACTGTGGCTGTTTTCAGTCTAAACAGAGCTAAGCTAACAGAGCTATAATGTAAACTATCAGCTGATGCAGCACATGAAGATTATAGGACACTATAATATATTTTGACTGACTTTCATAATAAGCTGCTTTGAGTTTTAGTCTGAAGAAGAAAACTTGATGGTACCATAATACAGATGTGTGAAAGCAATGAGCTTTGTACTTTATTCAGTGAGTGAAACAGTCTGTGGATACAAAGCGATGATTCATTGGTCATTTTGGTCCTAAGTGTGTTCTGGTATGTGATGTTGAGAGTTCGGAATATAAATACTACATAAATTTAAATACTTGATAAGGCATTAATAAGTTGATCGGAGTTACTCTGTATATTTCAACTTATTATTATGACTATTTTGTGTATACATACTGTACTAATTCCTTGTTTTATTTAGTTTTTTATTTTATTTTGAGATAAAGGGGGATACATGAAGTTCATCTCATACTATTGGATCATATTTTATTGTACACAATTTGTTTTATTTATGACCAAGCTGGCCAAAATGCATCACCTGCGTTAACCTGAGAAACACGAGCAACTCCTACCTGACAAAGTTCTTCGTTTACATTTGCGTGTCTTCAGTCTTTTCGTTTTAACGTGATCTTGTCAAGTCTTTCACTTTTATTTCTGTTGCTTTTGTTCTGCTTTTGTTTGACTTTTTATTGTAATGTTACCTGTATGTATCCTGCTTTGTTTGCCTCTTCTGTTCAGGCACTTTGTTGTCTATTTTATCTAAGGGTACTGAATCTATAATGTTAATATCATGTTCAGTCAAAACTCAAGTAGTTTTTTATCTGGACATGAGTTTTCAGAAATGCAATATGCTTGTCATAAAGAAGCAGAGATATTAGTAGTAGCTGTCTGCAGAGAAAGTGTGATCATATTTCCATTGGGTTAAGTCCTGTCTGGCTCGGTTCTCACAGGTGAAGAAACCTAATACTTAATTTAGGACACACTGTACAAAGCATCACTTTACCACCGCCTTTCTCAAACAGGTACCACATGCATTTAAACACTTCACACACAGCTCACATTAATATAAAAAACGCTTCTTCAGAGTCACCTTCTCAGATGGTACAAGTACATCTGTTTATCCTGAATGTGATGAGTTCAAGCATTAAAAAGTGGCTGTGAAGTGAGTATTTGTGCTGCTGTAAATGTTAAAATACTCACCCTCTGTCCTGGATGAATCCCAGCAGCACCTCCGATCTAAAACACTAACATTTTACAGTACGTTACTCTCCTCTTCCTCCTCAGAGTCTGGATCATCAGTCTGCCTGAGTCCGGTCCCAAATGGAGCTCAAGTCCAGGAAATAAACAATAAAAAAAAAGAAAGCCCACAATGACCTGGTCTGATCAATGTCTCTGGCTCGTATTACTCCCGCTGCCTCCGCTGTGAATGACTTCAGACAGATGAGACACTCGCTCTTTTCCTCTCTCTAACACACCCCTCCCTCTGAAAACATATTCAGCCGGATTTCTCCTGTTTTCTGTCCAGGGGAGGAGGATATCTTAAAAGCCGGCTGTGTGTACAGACCGATCTGTTAATGACACACATTAAAACATCTATCAACCCACACGCACTCAGTCTTTTCATAAATAGTTCTTTAAGGGACAGAGATCAGTGGTGGAAAAAGTCTAAGATGTTTCATGTGAGCACAAAAATTAATAACACACTGAAAATAAAAGTGCAGTTTTACATTTAAAACCTTACGTAGAGACAGATATCTTGTCAAGATCCTCCTGGTGACTGGGAAGAAGGTCATAACAAAGAACTGGCTTAAGACTGATGCTCCGTCTTACATAGATGACATATTTTTTCATGGAAAATCTTACAAATAAACTGAAGTTGAAAGAAAATCTCTTTTTGAAAAAGTGGGGAAAATGGCTGACATTCAGGGACAAATGTATCTATTAAGGGACCTAAACATTTTCTGACACCAGCACAGGCTGTTCTTTTCATTTGTTTGTTTTTTCTGTTCTTTTGTTTCTTTTCCTGCTCCTCAACCTGAGGAGGTTGTATTGTACTGATAAAAATGAGAAATAAATTAAAAATTATTAAAAAAAAAAAACTCAAATGGAAGCATATTAGTCTCAAAACGCATTTAAAACTTGATTATTATGCAATCTAATACATTTAGCCAATTTTTTACTTTATTACAATTAGATTTTTGGTTTTATCTGAAGAATTCTAAACAACAGTATGACATCAAATTAACAGCAAAGGTCCTTTATTCATGTCACTTTGAGTAAGAATCAATTTAAGTTTTCAATATTATATTCTTCCACAGTCTTCATCACCTGATGAAGTCAAACATTTACACAGATAAGTGCAATAACTTAAAATTACTAAGCCACAGCTGCCCATGACTTTTATCACTGATGTTTGAAAAACCAACAAGATTATTTAAGACTTGCCTCAATATGTTGTAAATGAATGTTCATATAAAAACATGATTTTGACTGTTTTGACATAAAAAGATAAGATAAGATAAGATAAGATAAGATAAGATAAGATAAGATAGCCTTTGTTGCCTTATTTATAGTTGCCTCGACAACAAAATTTGGATGGCAACTTCTGAAAAGTCCATCATAATAAAAACAAAAAAAAAAGCATGTACCAAATATGAGAATTTGACTGACAGTGTTATTTTCTGTTAGTTAATTTAGTTTATTTTGTTATTTATACCCTCTTTTGTATCAGGGAAGTCTTCATTATATGCTCAAAAAAATTCCCACTTGGATTTAACCAAGCAAATAAATAAAATAATTCCAATGCAGTGATTCATGTTTCATCTGCAACAAGTTCTTAAATGATGCAGTAGCTTCTCACTTATAAAACAACCATCGGTTTGATAAAGAGCATAAAGACTGGATTGTGTTTCAACGGAAAAACATCATGTGGTCTGATGAGTCCAGAGTTATGGATGTATCAGGGTGAGAGGAGAAGCAGATGAAGTGATTAACCATCATGCCTAGTGCCTACAGTACAAGCCTGTGGGGGCAGTGTTATGATCTGGGTTTGGTTCAGTTGGTCAGGTCTAGGTTCAGCAATGACATGTGTCTGAAAAATGATGTCAGCTGAACCTGAATACACTGAATGACCAGGTCTGAAGAGTGGCTTTTTCTTCCTGATAATACCAGGATTTCATCAGGGTCAAACTGTGAAAGAGTGGCTCAGGGAATGTGAGACATCATGATCATATATGGATTTGTCCAGACCTGAACCCACTGAGAATCTTTGGGATGTGATGGAGAAGATGTTACACAGAGGTCTGACTCTCCCATCATTAGGAAAAGATCTCAGCCAAAAATGAAAGCATACATAAACATAAAAGTCCCATAACCAGAGCTAAAGGCGGTCCAATGAAATATTACTGAAGACTTAGTTCAACAATGAGGCTGAACCTGGTTCTTCAAGCTTCTCTCTGGCTTCCTCCTCCCACTTCATCCCTATCAACCAACCAATCACTGTATTACTACTATTGCTACTATTATACACACACACACACACACACGCACACACACACACACACTATTAAATGCTTAATTTCTTATTTTTCTCTTATACTTAATTTTTTACATGTTTATGTTTTTTCTATGTCTCCTCACTTGTTTGTTGTATGTTGCTGCAGTTAAGTGTGAAATTTCCCCACGGTGGGATAAATAAAGTCTTATCTTATCATATCGTATCAAAACAGGCGAACTGTTTTGTAATCTTTAGGCTCGTCATTACATTATCTTTAAATTAAAGAATGCAACTGACAAGAAAGGCGATATGAAATTAATTTAGAAATTAAATTCTTCATAAATTCATTCTTAGAAATTTAGGAAGAAATCTTTAATACGAGACAACAGATAAATAATGGCCATTGCCATCGATGAAATGTGATTCTGATGCGAGTGAACATCATATAGTCTGTAATATAATATAATCTGTGTGACTGATATACCAGTGCGCTGGTGCATAGTTATAACCTCTGAACTATAGGCTCACACAACTGTTGTTTTAATTAATGTCTTTGACTGAAAAAAGCAGAGCTATGTGAATGTAGTATACTTTCTAAGAGAATCATTGGGCCTTATGCAGCAACATTATCTTGAATTTCTCGGATGTTTACTATTATTTTTTCATTAAGAGGAAAAAATTTGAGAACTCAACTCCAGATGCACCACATGTTCTTACCGTCCAGATCTGCTCGGACCCAAGTGTGATGAATGTTGAGTCTCACCTGGTGGTGAATGGGACAGGTGTGGCCAATTGTTTGTGATTAGCATATTTGACCACGCCTACTAAACTCCATAAAAGGGCAGGTGTTGTGCCACTTACAAACAGCTGACTTTGGATCAGCAGTTTCAGAGATGCCACCAAAAAAAGAGCAGTACGAAAAAGAACTTTAGTAGCTGCCAAACTGAAATACTTTTAAATTAAATCAAACAAATTTAAACATGTCATCTTTGTCTGTCTTTTTTTTCTTTTGGTTTTTATTTATTCTGTGCAGCACTTTGGTCCACTGTGGCTGTTTTAAAGTGCTTTACAATTGAAGTAGAGAGAGAGAAAGAGAGAGAAAGAGAGAGAGAGCTTAATTATTAATCTTCCCCTTGTAAATCACTTTGGAAAAAAGCCTCTGCCAAATGCATAAATGTAATGTCAAATGTAATGTGTATGCACAAAACATTTGAAGGCATCAACACGTCTAAAAACAAAAATAATTCATTCTCTGCAAACATGAGATCTGGGAAGAATCATGTATGGATATGACCTCTATGGATTAATAAAGTTAATCTGTATTTTCGTTGAAGCGCTCAAATTGATTTGACATTAACTTACCCTGAGGTGGTCCCATAATGAAGTACGTGCTGGTAGGGTTAGGGTTAAAATGTGAGACATATCTACAATCCTCTTATGTAAAGTTACATTTACAAAAGTCTAAATTAAATATACACAATATTGATAAAAACACTAGTACATTTCTCTGATGTGTAATTATGCCTGCTGCTAAAAAGAAAAAAGAATAAAAAATTCAAGAACATTTAAAAGTCAGGGTATGCTGCCAATAAATCTAAATGAATAAAATGGAAAAAAAAACTGACAGAATGAAGAAAAATTAGCAAAAAAAAAAAAGAACAAAATAAG
The DNA here is from genome assembly GCA_037367295.1 of Apogon hyalosoma. Classification (NCBI taxonomy): domain Eukaryota; kingdom Metazoa; phylum Chordata; class Actinopteri; order Kurtiformes; family Apogonidae; genus Apogon; species Apogon hyalosoma. The sequence goes on from JAPQRP010000030.1 coordinate 13,714,020, forward strand.
CAATAAAACGGATTCATTTATTTTCCTAAGAACTTAATCTTCAAGAGGGTCACAGGGATACTGGAGCCTGTCCAACTACCAACAGATGAAGGTGGGGTACGTAAGCAAGAAAATCCTAAATATAATGAAAACTAATCAACAAAATGTATGAAATAAACCAACTAATATAAAACTAACAGCAAAATACAAAAAATACACAAAATAATCTCCTGACCTGAGCCTTATGGGGCATCCGTGTCTCACCTCCTGAGGGTCCTGTGGTAGATCAGTTTAACCATTGACCTATTAAGATACCTGTTTTTGGATGGTCAGAGGAAACTGGAGAACCCAGGGAGAACCCATGCAGACATGGGGAGAACATGAAGACATCAGGTTACTGTGTGTCAGGAGGCTGGTGCCTCAGTACTTAATTAACTAGTTCCACCGTAGTTTGTAGTCTGCTATTTGACACTATTAATTCTCCTAATTTCACCTGCCACATTATGCACAATATCGTCAGACCAAAAAAAGACACCACTAACAGACAGTCCAACAACACTTACATGAAATTACACTTAAAACATCTAGTCCATAAAATGTTAATTTCCTTCAGGTACTTGCTAACATAAGCATTGCTTTACTACAACTAAGTAACCAGTGTTAAACAACAACTCAGTAACATTTAACAAACTGACATATCATACCATTTATGCTGATGTAAATCAGACAGTTAACTGAATGTCTGAATTATCAGTCTCAGTTCTACCTTTTTAACTACCCCAGTTACCAGGGGATCGTTTTAATATTACCTTACAATGAGAGTCTGACTGGTTCAGAATCACAGGAGGTCTTATCCCACTGGCTGGACAAAGAAGGCTTATTTTATTTTTTATCTTTCGTATTTTTTGCATGTGCATGTAGACTGATTATTTATTTATTTCAAGCATGCAAAGAAACAAAATAAAACAAAACAAAGTTAGACAAAAACAGAATAACATTTAAATGAACAGAATCTATCTTCAAGTACGCGCAACTCGGAATTTTGCATGGTCGAAAAGGAGTAGGAAGAAGTATAAACTTTAGTTCTTTATTTTTTAAGGAGAAGTTTGCTTAAACTGCAGTCATAAACAGAAAATACAACATGCAGATATTATACATAAACATTATAAAAGGGAAGTGGACTGTGTGTCTCGGGATTCACACAAAATCCGTACAGAGCTGACTGCTGCAGTTTGGCAAACTCATGTATTTTTGGTCATGGAACAGACTAGTGAAAACTGCAAGTTGATAGGACCAATATTTTGGGAGATCTTAGTAATTATGGAATACAACAGCCTTACAAATGCTCAGAATCATAGAATCATCACTGAATTATACATACACACACACAGAGGCCACATGGCTTTTATAATAACGACCACGGTATGGGCTTCTCTAATGCATTTGAAAGAATTAAACTTGGTATAATCAAATGCACTAAATATTGCTTATTTATAACTAGTGATGATTTAAATTTAAAGTTCGGACACAGTGACGACAGTAAACATGGTTGTTTCAATGATCTTTTATAACTATTGCCAGAAAAATAAAGCAACAAAACCAGACAGCATTTTTGACAATTGATTATCATCATAGTGTGCACTTAATACTGTAGCTTAGTCCCTTTACACACACACACACACACATGCACACACACACAAACACACGCACGCAATGTATTCAGCTTTACTGTTCCTAAGGGACTCTCTCAACACTGCATGTAGTGTGATCAGGAATTTCTTTTTATCCACACTTACAGCCTGTAAAATGTGATTGTAAAATAAGAAAATCCATTGCTTGTAGGCAACATGGAAATAAAATAAGACAAACTGAAGCAGGTTTGGTGGAATTCTCAGAGCATTTTCACACAAAAAAAATTCAACATAGTGTGATGAAGTGGACCCAGTAATGGCCTAATGCACGTGTTCACATTTGCTTTGCTAGTTGTGGTAAAGCCATACACTTAAAGGGGATTGTACAAATAAGTATCAGAGGTCCCGAACGCTCACGGCTGCATCATGTGGAGGTGGAATGCGTTTCTTTACTTCACCAGCCGTCTATAGTCTTTTGCTCAGCAGGGCTGGGATCAGTGTTCATCAATCACTCCACATCAGCACACACTGGACCTCTTAAAAGTCCCAGGATCACTAAAGCGTGATCAAAACACATTCCACATCAAGGATCGAGAGGCTTCAAATCACTCTGTAGCTCTCAGACTTTCCTGTCGGGAGCAATAAAACATGCAGGCCAGTGGTGGAATCAAGTAGAACACAATGAAACAGCTGGCTGCTAATCCTCTGCACCGCCGCATCGCAAAACCACAGCCAACGCTTTCAAATGTCATCGAATACCTCAGTCTCAATCTCCTCTTAGTTCAGAAGGGAACGTTGTTGTGCTAACTTTCACTTGGTGAATGTCTAACGCAGAGTGTGGTGATGTGGTGGCAAACAGCACGACAGGATGTGCTTCTAAATCGAGACAAAAATGTTGTTTCTCATGTTGCTATTGATACCAGCTGGCAGCTTCTTCTGATCCAAATCAAAACAGTGTGTAGTCACCTTCACCAGAAACATGAAGGAATTCAGACAGCCTAAAAAAAGAAGAAAAAAAAAAACCGGCTGCCAACTTTTAGTGCTGCTCAGGAGGCATTGACATACAGTACTGTGCAAAAGTCATAGGTCAACATTAGGTTTCTTGGTTTAGTAAAGTTATAGCCACCACACACATGCATTTCTCTCTTTATTAACTCATTAAAGACCCAGTGCTACTTTTGTGGCAGTTCCCAAATACATTTCTCTCAAGATTTCACCTATTTTAAGTGATTTATCACCATTTATTATAATATCATCCTCTATATTTTGCATTTTTTCAGTGAAAATCACATACTTTCCGATACTTAATTTACTGATCATGTAGATGTTCATTAAAGCTTAGATTAAAGTTGAGAGTTATTATAACACAAACAGAGAATACTGAAGAAAAAGTGATTCTCAGCAAATATATCATTAACTGAACATAAAACAAGTGTTTCCATCCACTGTCATTGATCCAACTCTGTGGGTTTTACTGGTGAATCAATGTTGTAGATGACGGAGCCTCTGAACATCCAAATGGGTCATATCTGATGACCGTGAAGATTATTTACATGGATTGACAGGATTAGTGGATCGGCAGTTATGTTATACCAGTAGATGATTTTGGTCGCTAGTGGATGTTTGGGTCTTTATGTGTTAAGATCCAACCTGGATATATGTGATGTATGTACAGTGGTAAAAACTAAAGTTTCAGTGAAAAAACAGCTTCTATAAACCAAAGTGGTGGTATTTAGTGTGACCTCCCTTTTGCGTTTAACATGCCTTTAACCCTATTATTCAGACAATATGAGATTTATTGCACAAATTTTCTAATGTTTTATTCCAGGTCTGATTCAACATGTCAGATGTTTCTAATTGTTCAAGCTGATTCTTGTCATGAGGTCCGGGATCACACTAAAAAGTGACTTTAACTTTACAACCAATTTAGATGATTTTTTTTGTGTCTTTTATGGCTGAGTGCATATCCCCTGTATTTTCTAGCTAGAGAATGAGAAATAAATGTGTTCTCATTTCAAATTCGCAAAAACAACAAAACCTAGAGGTGGCCTTAAGACTTTTGCACTGTACTATATTTGCCTGGTGAGGGGAGAGACGACCACAATTTGAAGTGTCACAGTATCACTCTCAAAAGTTTTTAAGGCAGGAAATAAGTGTGGAATACAAAAAAAAAAAGCTTATCTCAGTGCAGCTACGTAAATTCATATACACCTCAGAAACACAAATAAGGAACTATGACCTGACTACAACGATGAAAAATCATGCAAATAAATACAGTGATACTGGTATCGAGGCACACAGCAGTCAGATACCCGACTGCATTTAGACTAATTAAATGACACGGTGTGCTGAAGAGCATCTCTAAAGCCATTAGTCACATTAAGAAGCATCAGTATTAACACACAATAAAAGTCCATGGCACAAAGAGATCAGATTGTAGGATGTGCAAAATGTAACTCTGCTATGCAACATTTGCTGCTGTTGCTGCATTGACCTACAAAAATGTGTATTCGTCCATTAATCAGTCTGTGGGTTTCTAGAGCACATTTCACCGTATGAAGTCTAACTGAAGCTCGAGGCTGGTGAAGCTAAGCTCTGTTTTAAACTGTCGATCAAAAACCTACGAAGGCGTATCAGGGCCACACCGAGGATTAGAAACAAAATCTGTTCAGAGAATAAAGTCATGATATTTTGAGAAAAAAAGTCCTTAAATTTAAATACTTTGAGAAAAAAGTCGGAATATTCAGAGAAAGGAGTCTAATTTGAATGTGGAAAAGGGGTTTAAGCAGAAGGATTTGATAATACATAACATCCTTTTGCAACTTTCTCCTGCTGGTCCAAATCAGACGACTAAATATAAATATAGATGAAAAATGTGCCACTTTTCCAAGCTTCTGTGGTCAACCATGGGAGCAGAGCAGTACAACCACACCAGGTCTAATCTGACAGCTGATCAGTGATTGGTGATTACAGCTGTCAATCATGCATTTAACCCCCTCACTGCCTGAAAAAACTTGGAATTGGATCAAATCAGGGTGCCATGGGGTAGAATATCTACAGCCTGAAAACACAGAGAAGGAACAGATGCAGAAGTCTTGCTGAAAGGCAATTAAAGAACTATGGCATTTTTGTCCAGTGACACTAAAAAAAAAAACTATAAACTACTGCAGCTGTAATATTATAAGAGCTAAAGCCAATGCAGCACCGTGAGCCCAGCAGCTACAGCTACAATATTTGAGGATTTATTACTAAATTTCTATTAAGATTCATTAACTAGAACTTGTTGCTTCAGGGCAGATTTGGCATCCAGTACTGCCACCTTACAAAGATATTTCATACAGATAAAAATCGCAGCTTTACTCTTGCAAAGTAGTGATTTTATGTCTTGTATAACTATTTTTCTTCAAAATATTACAACTGTTTCATTTATATTTTAATTTTTTTCTCAAAAGTATGTATTACTACTTTCTAGGTGAAATATTTTTACCTTATTCCCAGATTTTTTTCCATCTCAAGTGCAGCCCTAATACAAAACACACCACAAGTGATCAAAAAACAAACAAAACAAAAACCTACATTCTACTCACTCAGATTTTGGTTATAATGAACTGATGCTGCAAGTTGTATGTGCCTAATGAAAGATCTATTTTGTACACAAAGTGCACAACGACAGATGCAAACAGTCACATTATACAGCTATAAGTTTAGAAAAAACATCACTGAGTGTTAGTGTTGCTTAAGAAAATGTGTGAAAATGTGTCTGTGTGGTGAATATAGCATATTTCTGTGCTTCAGAGGCAAACAGTTATTGGTGATGAGAGGCTGCATCCGTCCGTCTGTCCTGACAAGCAACATTCGAAGGCTCTCAAACGTGTTTTGGCAACTCCTCTCATCTTCAGCTTCGTAACGTATAGTGTAAAGACACTGCCTCCTGCATCAAAACTCTAACAGGCACTTCATCCATTTAGAGAGAGGCATCGGTATCGTACGTCTGGAAGACTTGGTGCAAAAAGGCTGTCTCACCTCTGTTCAAAGGGGATTTCCAGGATTTAGGGGGATTCCTACATTACCGACTTTTGGTTCAACAGAAGCAGAGGTTTTCCCGTAAAATATTCACAATCAAACAAAGATGGAAATCAACGTCAGATTTGGAGGAATGCTCCTTTAACACACTGGAAACTGGGCAAAGAGCAGAGGGATATGACATGAGGAAAAGTCAGGTAAAAGGCACTGAGTTTGTTTGTCGTGCTGAACCTTCAGTCGATGATCTGCAGCTTCTCATCGCTGCTCTGTTTGCTCTCGTTTCAGCAGGTTTTCACTCCAGTCGCTCCTCATGCCTTACCAGTGTAACAGCAGACGTACAGACAAGCCCTTGGACTGATCATATGAGTGTCTCCAGTCAGATTCTGGTGTGACTTTAGTGTTTTGCGAAAATACTTAGAAAAGCGGCATCCAGGGCTGATAGGACCGACATGCAGCGAGACTGGGTGTTAGTGTTTGCGAAGGGGTGGGGGTGGGGGGGTTGTGAGGTATAACAGTTGAATGTGGGGTTGAAAGGTTGCTGAGAGCTCAGAAGGGCTGGAGGTGAAGACGGACACGGTGACGTCAGGTCTCAAAGTACTTATAGATGGCCGTGACGTAAGTCATGACGCTCTGCCAGTCCGGTCTCTCTGTGTGCACCATCTCATTAATGTCCTGAAAGGAAGGAAAGACAGAAAAGACTGAACATTATTAAACCTGAAGGAAATTATACGACAAGTTACTCACAAAGTATGAACAGCAGCAATAATAGTAACAACACTACTACTACTACAATAATAATAATAATAATAATAATAATAATAATAATAATAATAATAGTCTATTTTTTCCACCAAGGCCGATTTTGTTTACTAGTTGTGCATATTTTCTGGAATTAGATCTCAAATTGCAGGAACTTTATATTGCGTTTTTTTTTTTTTTGTCTTGTTTCTTTTTGTGTCGTTCATATAATTTGTATCTTTTACATGATTTTCATCACTGCTGCATGGCTATGTTGTTTTCAGCCTGCTGCATCTTTTGCAAATAATATGCAACCACAAACAAGAGCCAATTTCTTTAACTTTCATTCAGGACCAAAAAATTTAAATAGAAAATTTAAAAAATATATACATTATTTAAGTAAAGAAAAAATAAGTGATAAATTAATAGATTTTACAGAATATAAATATGTATGTCTATAAACAAAAGTGTCCTTTAAAAAACAAAATAAAGACAATTATTTATAGAATTTGTTCATTTGAATGAAAATAATAATCCAACATGAGATTAACAGCAAAATCACTGGATTCTCTTAAATTTAAACAGTTCAAATTTCAAGGAAACTTGAATCTAGTCCATGGTAGATAAATATTAGGAATCACAATTAGGCAACTATGATTATAGATTACATTTCTGGATTTATCAATGTGACTTATACTATACTTCTCTTGGTGTTTCACACAAAAATAATTTGAAGATGTTCATCCTACCATTGATTTGGGCAACAAACATAAATGAAATCCCATGTGCTCCTTAATGACACTGAGATTAACTGAATATATACATCTACACAAACAATCCAAGTAGAGACATTTTAGATGTAAATGCACTAGGGGTATAGTCTTTGTGTCTGTCATATAAAACTTACCAAAGTGCATTTAATCCCTACGCTCTCCGCAGCCTGGAAGGCTAAGGTGAAGTTTCTCCTCTGAGGAAAGAAAAGAGTTGAAGTTAAACAGTGAAACCATTGGATAGCGGTGATAAATGAGGTTTTTGTGGGAGCTCCACTTGCCTTCTCCTGGCTGGTGAGCTCCTGGTAGGGGATGTGGGCAGGCAGGTAGGTGTGGAGGACAGCACAGAACGCCAGGCCATCGTTCCAGCTGCTGCTGAAGTTTGTTATGTCGATGTTCTGAAAAATACATAAATGAACAAATGAAAACAAATTTCAGCAGCGCAATGATCCATTTACACTCTGATTTCACTGGATGGAACATTTACCGTCCAGGACAAAAAAAAAAAAAAATCAATGGAAAACCAATTTCCAAGGCTGACCAGGACTACAAGGATGTAACATTTTATCCCAGGTCATGAACGCCACTGGCAGATGGAGTGCATTATGGGCTTTTTACTGAGCTTTCACCAACGTTATATGGTCGGTATAAATCCAGCTGTCATGCAACTGTTTAAAATGATTTAAGCAGAGAACAGCAGCTTGGTCTTATGAGTCGTTTCCTTGGAAGCATCAACATGAGTCATATTGGTTTAACTGTTTTCGCGCCTTTTCAACACCAATGTTAACTCAAACATCTGAAGAGTCTTTACTTGTACCCACAAAATGATGATACAAGGCAAGATATACTTCTGTGCCTGTAGTGTAGTGCTTCAGACAAAGGTTTGTTTTTGTCAGGAAACTTGTGGGATGTGTTAAATGTCGCACACTTCCTGGAGAGGACCAAATATACCATGGTAACCATAACCTATATGACTTAAAAGCATCAAATATCACTTCTCCACTGCAGTGACAAGACACACTTGTTGATTTTCAGTTAAGTGCAAGTCGTTTCTAGGTCAGTGCAGACACATTTATCGAGTCACGTGTTTGATAAGAGTTGGAGGAAGCAGCTGCAGTCAACACAAAACCTGAAAAATAACACGCATACGACAGTGACGTTACACCAGTAAAGTGACACAAGTTAAAAACAATTTAACATGTTTAGAGAGGTGCCTATTCCTTACATTGCATAGTTAGATTAAAAGATAAATGCCACTCTAATGTCTGCGTGGGAGCAGTTTATCTTAACATAGAGACTAGAATTAACTACCCTGGCTCCATCAGAAGGTAAAAAACTCAACCATGTGACTTCAAGCTCAGTTCAACAAAGTTAGTTCAAACTTATTTGAGCCAAGATAAATGAAACTACAGGAGGCAACTTCGACTGCTTACAAAAATAGCCCTGCTCCAGGTCATATTTACATTTTTCTTTCCACTATGGGCCAGTATTGATTATTCATGACCAAAGAGGCTGATAATCAATATTTAGAGCTGATTTGATCTGCAGTAAAAATGAAAATCCCTGTATGAAATTTTCAATTTCTACAGTAAAACTTTGCGAAACTGCCTGAAATTGAAGTATAATTCAAGAGAAATGAGTACTTGTAAATTAACAGATTTTCAGTCTCGATGATTAAAGATGCTTCAAAGACGCTGAATCAGAGACATAATAGCATTTTAAAATCCATTAATTTTACTGGATATCAGACTAAAAAAGACTGATAACAATGATCATAAAATTCTGAATATCAGATCCAATTCACTCTACATTTTTATATCTTTTTTTTCTTTTACCTCTCTGCAACATGACAATCACACCTAATTTGGACACATGTCAAGGGAGCTGCGGCACATTTTTAAATGTTATACATTATTGTTTTTTGATCAAACATTATTATTTCTGAAAATTCATAAAGCAGTGAGGGTGAGAACTGTGCAGACCTTCTGTGCTGCTGATTGTTTTCTTTAGTTATCACTGGCTTTATGAAAACATCAGCTCATCTTGTCGCTTTGGACTAGAACTGGCGCAGCGCCACAAAATACACATTTATATGGCTTCATCTGATCCAGGGAAATCCATCCTGCCATGAAGGAATGGATGAACGTTTGAACCACGTTTCCCCTCACAGCTTTCTTACGTCACTGTTGCTTTCTACATCTGACAGATCCCGATTCCTTAGCGAAAATACAGCTTCAAGACAAAATAACAAGTAAAATCTAGCTAAAAGCCATTTATGAGATGCAAAGGTTCAGGGGCTTTTTATTTGTTACATCATCGCCTTACTAAAATAATTTCTGCTTAAGTTTTTTTTTTAATGTTTCCTGAAAAATTAAAAAAAAAAAAAAAAAAAAACCTTGGCGATTATTTTAGGAAGGCAGTGATATTCATCAACATCCAAGGTCAAACATTAAGTGAGATAGCAAAGACGCTCAGTTTAATTCCTACGCTTACAAATCCAATTACAGCTAATATTAAAGAGATAAATGATAAAATAGAATAGACAGATACATTTCCTGTTATAGTCACTGTATATAAAAATACAACTAAATTCAAAGCCAAGGGAAAAAACGGAACACCTCTAATAACAAACAGTAAAATAAAGAGAAGTAAAAAGAGAATATTAGAATAAGTAAAAATAAAAGCAAGATAAAAACACAGTACTCATGCACATCCATACGTGCTCAATCATAATCTTATGGCACATTAGCACATATTCAGTATCCCAGGTAATGTTAATTTAATGTTTGTTTAGATTTGTGATCAATTCTGTGATGGCCTACAAAAGATGGTAAAACATCTAAGTGACATTTAAAGAGTCATATATTAAAATAATCTGTGGCTGTGAGGTCTTGGCTTCAAACAAGACTAGTATTCAAGCTACTTTTTATTACTCATTGCTTGGTTTGAGCAGTTTCAGTAAGCTGCTACGGTTCTATGACAGTACAGTAACCTACCTGATAACCCTCAGTCTTCTTCTGGCACCACTTCAGCAAAGCATTTCTTTTTGAGCCTCCGTATTCTCTGGCCAGAGCAGATAGCGGGTCCTTTCGCTCCTCTCTTAAATAGACACACAACAAAGAAAACACTCTATTATAGGTGTGAATGATTTATTGGATCCTAGAGGTAGACTGATTATATCTTAAGTGTGTTTGCCTAGCGAGGTATGAACATCTGTAGAGCTGTATGTTTTGTCAGTATAGAGGGAAAATGGATTTAAAGGTCACTGGGTTGTTAGTGTGAATTTCAGTACCTGAGGCGGCTGCGTGCTGTGGGGGTGATGGAGGCAGTGGGTGACGACGAGGACAAGGAGAGAGGCGATGAGGCCGCGCTCATAGCCATCAGGGAGGTCGAGGAGGCCCCGTCTGGAGCCGATATGTCCCTTTTTATCTCCTCACTGCTCCGGCGGGACACTGATCAAACAGAGAAATCAAGTATGGACTCTTTTTTAACTGCTGACCTACACTGCATCAGCCTCATCAGAGAGAAGCCAAATGTTCTTTGAAAGTAACCAAATTGTCCTGTATGGAGCAAACACAATCCTATAGGAAAAGCAAGATTTATTTGGCTAGAATTCTTAAAATCAGAATAAAAATCACTGAAAGACCATAACAAACAGGATGAGAAAAATGTTGAAAGTTGTGCTCATTATTGTACTGTATGTTTAACTAGTAACAAGTTAAAATAATATGGTTTAGTAAAAGCAACTCCTCAGTTTAAGAATATTACATCTGTATTAAGAGCCTGTGGTGTCATTGCTTGCACCCTGTCAAAAGTTTGTGAACAGTCTTTTATCCTTTTTTGAGACGCATGTTCCTACAGTACCTAAGATGATTGAAGAGTGTCAAGACTAATTTTGACAAATCAATCTGTATATGCATAGATAACGGTACAAAATAGCTTAAGTAATAACAGTAGACTCTGGATGAAATACCTGTAGCAGGTTTGAAGAACAGACTACTGATTAAATACATGTAGGTTGACCCCATGATCGATTGCACTGATCCATGGAAAGAAATGAAAGAGGAAACTATCTGATGGTTTGGTCAAAATAAATGTGTACATTCACCTATTTTTCTGCAAATAAAAATAAGAACATACATATCCCTATCTATAAATGATAAAAGACTGAGTGTTTGCAGACTTCTGGCAGACACTAAGTAAAACATTTGTAAAGATGGTGTAAATTTATGTGTAATTATTTGTAAAAGTTACTAAACCTGTGTGCATTTTGCTGACATGTGGGTATTTATTCATCATATACAATCTACTTCATGTAGTGTCCTGTCAGTGGTGTCATATCCCATTCATCAAAACATTAACAATACTTGTCCTTATTTCACCTCTTGAATATATGATGAACATACATGACTAAACACAATGTGAATAAAGCTGTGAGCTACTTTATGATGTTGCCTCTTACTGAAATAGTCACAGCATATATGTATAGGGCTTTTATTTTGAAAGGTAATACGAGGTCATGCATCTACAATGCACAGTAAATGAAGTCTTTTGCTATTATTTTCATTGAGAGATGACTAATGGTAGGAACTGCATACTGTATATTTAGATCTAGTCCAATTTTAACTGAAATACCTTATTAAGAGAAGGTATTTTCTTTAAAATCAAAATAGCTTTCAAATTAAAAAAAATGCTCAACAAGGTTATTTTTGTACTTAGAAAAAATTATCCTTTTGTAATTTTGTTAAATGTATATTTTCAGTGCCTTTAGCTTTAAAAACCATTTCTAACCTGAGATTGATTTGGTGGAGTCCATGTTGGAGACCCTCTGGAGGACAGACTGGGGGCGGCTGGACGTCGTTCCCCTGAGAAGGTGCTCAGCTGTGGATACGTCACAACATTCAAGTCACTCACGGCACAAGTGTTTTCTACTGTATATGAGACTGCGTCTGAATTTAGATGCATTGGGGTCGGGAAAGAGGCAACATTCCAGCCCCTCCGAGTTCAGGGAAGACCGACACACAGGGCTGACACGCTCAGCAAAAAAATAATAAATCAGAGAAAAATAAACGGAACATTGGAGGCTATGGCCAAGTACGCACGTTCACATGAAACACTTGAACTCACTGCTGGTAAGAGTGAACTGCGGGAAAGTTTGCAGTATGTGGTGGCTTATTTTCCCCAGTATCATCCGCTGTGGCGTCGACTTCATGTTTGACTTAAACTTAACATGCAGTAGGCCAACTTACTTTCAACTGATGAGAAAAAAGCTCTGTTTATTTCTCATGGGAGTGAACACAGCACATTCCAATTGTTATAAGAAGTATTCGGAGTACTGATACAGATATGTACAAGTATTCCACTATACTCTATGAGTGTAAAAGCTATACATGGAAAACCCCTCTAAAGTAAAAGCACTTGAGTATTAGAAGTAACATGTAGTTCAAGTGTTGAAATAAAAGCACTGGTTTGGACCCTTTGAATAATATATTACTGAGTATAAATGTTATATATATAAATAGTGAAGTTACAGTTTGAGATGAACTTAATGGAAAAGGAAATAAGAAAAAAACTAAGTTCTGATTCACAAATCTGATGATTTTAACATTTATTAAAAGGAAACCATGTGAGGAAGGAGGGAAAATAACAATTTGCTGGAGTTGTGAATAGACAACATGTGAACTGACTACAGGCTGCTCTTTGTAAGACACCAAAAGACAAAAACTTTACCAATATGTTACATTTTATAAACTTGTTACACTATTCAATATGAAAAATCATCATCTTAAAATGACTACAGCTGTC
>JAPQRP010000030.1:13726990-13743011 GCA_037367295.1 Apogon hyalosoma
AGGATAGAGATAGAAATATTCAAGTAGAAGTACCTAAAATTTGTACTTAGGTACTGTTCTACACTACAGATTGAGCAGATCGTATTTAAATAGTTAACTCCTCACCTGGCATGGTGATATCAGTGTAACTCGGCCTCTTGTCACTCAGAGAGGAGAGTGGCTTGGCTGCTGACATCGACCCAGTTATGGAGTGTCTCTGAAAAACCACAATGTACCAGTTACATTACAAATGATATTAACAGGAATTGACATAAATCCAGCATCTTGACCCCATAAGATGGTACAAAACAATGTACATCCACTGTCTTTATTTTAGAGTGATTTATCTTTTAAAGACACATCAGTTGTGTTTATTTAATCCCAAATAGGGCAGTATTTTGGGAAATGGATATGTACAAATTACAAGCATATTTCAGTTTGCAACCTAATCATTTAAACAATCAATAATGAGATTATAATTAACTAAGAAGAGTGGAAGATTCAGCACTGTAATAAAGGTACATAGCGAAGTTGTTAAATGACTACGTGAGTTGATCAGAGGAAGTAGAGGAAGCAGAGGAGTATAGAAAAACACCGTGAAGGGTTTCATATTTAGTACTTATACACTTCCCTTTTCTCTGGAACAAATTATAATAAAGTACAGAGGCTTCTGCTGACAAAGACTGAAAGTGATGCTCAAAATTAAACACCAATCAAACTGATCTTATCCTGGAAAACATTATCCAGTAAATAAATGATCGATGGAAAGAGAAAAAGGGAAGTTTAGCAATATATCCAGCACCTGCAAATCACATTTTAGAAATACCTGATGTTCAACACGTCACACTGTGTCATTTTAACTACTAACAAGAACACAGAGAGTGCACTGAAGTGTCCTTTAACCCTCTGGTGTCAAAGTATTTTACCTACTGGACCCTCCTGCTAGAGGCTGACACCTGGGCCTGTGACTCTGTACCTGTATGGGTGAAACAGCGGCTGCCGGGGGGGTCTTCATAGGACTAGGGCTGAGGGGGGTACGTGGTAGTGGAGCAGCTGAGGCTGTTGGAGCCACAGCTGACGCACCGTTGGAGGGAGGACCTACAATAAGACAGAAGGGAAGTTCAGGTTAAAGCCAACCCAAACACAACGTCACTGCAACGTGTAGCCTGGGAAATCCAGTATTATTAATTGAAGTGTATATTTGAACCTTGAGAGGCACTGTCGAAGCTCTTGATGAGTGTTTTGACAGTGGGTGAAGGCTCTGAGGAAGTGGACGAGCGCCGGCTGAGACCCATCCCCTGTCTGAGCGCCGCCAGGTCCCTTTCCACAGCGTTCATGTAGTTGTACACTCGGCCTCTCTCCTCCTCCTGCCTGGAAATATGTACAGTTCTCCACTTAGTAATGAAAAACAGTGCTTCTTAAAAGTCCAACCAGAAAATAATAGACATTTGTTTAATGGGTAGATATTCAGTCGTCAGCTTTCAGATTCAGATAAAAAAAAATATATGTTTGCTTGTTTTTTGGGTTTGTTTACAATAAAAGTGAACTGGAACATACACTTTGTCAGCAAATTGTTGAACTGTTTATGGCATTGTGCAAAGAGTCCTCTCAGTGGGGTTCAGGTCACAGTAGTCTGACACTCCATCATCAATACACCATTTTGGCCAGGCAAAAAAAAATAACCATATTTCTGAGTGAGATGTGAATGCTTTTCCGGTGTATTAAACTCTCAGGTTTACCAATTATTGTATTGTATTATTATGCTATAATGTACTGTTATAACAGAAATACGCTCTATGTGTCTATGTTTTGACTCTTGGTCCCCAGGCAGTGGACTGCCGCTACACACCAGTATGAGTTTTGTTAAATGCAAAGGACATACCTTGTTCCCCCAGTGTGAAGCTTCATACATGCACTATTAATTACTAACAAAGCTCCAAGTCCAAAAACAGTATTCGGGACAGCCGTACTGCAATGTGCTCAAAGTATCCTCAGCTTCTATATAACCGGTTCATCACTACCCATGGTAAAAGCCAGGGTGATTCCACTGATTCATAGCCTTTATACAGAAATGTATTATTATGTAGTTCTGGTGATAACAGTAGACATGTCATTAAAAATAAAAATCATTTATCATCTCAAAATGACACTTTCTCATGGGATATATTAGAAGCAAAGCAGTAGAAATCCTGGTACAGATGATTAAGTCACATAAGCAAAGTGAACCATTTCTTCATTTTGTTTACATTAATAAAACAGTGACCACTGGAACGCTTCCAGATGTCTGTGTAAGGGACTTACTTGCGGCTCTTGACCTCATCCAGCTCCTTGCTCAGCTTCTCGTTCTTCTCCTGGGCTTCCTGCAGCCGGCGCCGCAGGTCTCCAATCTCCTCCTGTGCTTCCGACTTGATGTCATTAGCAATGACAACAGCCGTCTGTAGATCGGCCTGAAACTGACGCCACTCCATCGACTCCTCCTGAACACACACACATAATATGAGCTGAATTATATATCAGATCAAGAGGACAAAACTACATTGTCTTCCTGTAAATCTAGAAGCTGAAGATGTGGACATTGGCTCAAACCAGCAGCCACCAGGTTTTTCCACTTCCTTGTGTCCTAGAAAACTTACCCGCTAAAATTCTTTTCGACCACAGCCTTACTTCAACACCCTTACCCTCAGTCTGCGGTGAAGAATCTTAATCTCTCTCTCCATGTCATGTTTCTGGTCCTGCAGCTTCTTCACTGAGTCTGAAATAGGAGGCAGATTCAGGTTAGTAATACTATTATAAGCTCAGAACACAGTGTCAAACCATCATACACTAGTTGTCCTTTAGCTTCTCAGTATGAATTCTGCAAACATACTCTCGAGGTCTGTGATGATGAGGTTGTCGTGCAGTTTAAGAGCTCGGTGCTGCTCCACCTCATCCTCCAGCTCAAAGATGGTTTCCTTCATGTCAGCAATCTCGGTCTCTTTCTCCTGCAGCTCCACTCGCTGCTTCTCCAGGCCTCGCTCCTGCTCGGCCATCTGCTGCCGCACCTGCTCTTGGAAGTCCCTGTATTCCCTGTCCAGCTGCGCACACAGAAAGCAGAGCATCTTTCACTTAATTATTAACAAGCCATGAGGCAATTAGCTAAATAATGTGCAACACTACAAAGTGTCATTTTGTAATACGGAAAAATAAATGTGTGTAAATAAACATGTGCATTTTGTGTAGTGATATGTTGGTAAATTAGAGACTATACACATGCTATAAAAGGCTACAGCTGGGGAACTGATGTCTGAATGTGATATTTACAAATTAAGATCTGACAGGACTCAATTAGGCAGTGATTTTCTTGACCTAAAAAAGTGACCCAAGTTCTACTTGTATGTAGGCCAGAAACCTTATTTTAGCATCAGCTTCCTTTGAGAAATTGATGTATCCGTGTCCTTGCCTCATGTTCTTATTTTGTTTTAAAATCTATGTGTTACATGACCGCAATAAAAACTCTAAAAATGAGTAAGCCTATAATATATTGTAAATTTATTCTGTTTTGATTTGTGTACCAAGACTATGTCAATGTTTCCAACATGTTTAAGTTCAGAGAAATCTGTAAGTGTATTCACATTGTAAAGGCCTGTTATATTTCATCACATGTCAAAACTTAAAACTATTATAGTGAAATGATATAAGGTAAATATGTGTATGCAAACAAGTCAACAAAATGTGAATTCTTTATATGGTCTGTAAACCTGATTTCTGAACTGACCGACATTAGATTTTTATTGGCAACAGGAGTGAAAACACTGCTTCATAATGCCAACTATCACATCAAATATTGTTGTAATTTTGTTTGAAGGACCCCTGCTGGCAGGGATGATATACTGTGCCTTTCACTAACCTTACTGAAAGTCTCCTGCAGCCGATTCAGTTCACTGTGAGCTTGTTCTAGCTGATCCTGCATCTTTGCAGCTTTGGCCTCAGCCTCCTCCTTCCCCAGCCGCACACCTTCCAACAGCTGACAGATGTCATTTTTGTCTCCTGCAGTGTGTAGAGAGTACAGCTCGGCCACCCTCTGCCTCTCCTGGTCCAGCTGGGCTCTGCATCGGCTTAGCTCTGCCTGGTCACTGCTCATCGCCACCTTGTACTCATCAAGAGCAGCCGCCATGGCAGCCCGATCCTGTCTCTCTGACTCCAGGATACGCTCCATTTGGTGGTTCCTCTCCTTCAGTGCTCCAATCATCTCCTGGGCTTCGGCGTTGTCCTGTTCGGCCATCTTCAATGTGTTCGACAGGTGTTGTTGTACCCCCAGAAGCTGCTCTCTCTCAAAGCGGGCATTATCTGCCAGGTCTGCATAGCGCTGCTCCAGCTCCATGTAGCGGCCACTCTTAATGTCCTCCTCTAGCACATATGACACATGATGTTCATCCAGCAAAGACCGCAGGTACTCTATCTGTCGACCGTAGAGCTCCAGTTTGTCGCTCTGCTGGCACAACGAGTCCATGAGGATAACCTTCTCCTCACCAAGCCGCTCATTTTCACCATTCAGCTCTTGAGTGATTTGCTGCAGGTCTGCCAGCTCTTGAAGTGTGGCCTGAAGTTCCTCAGCCGTACTGTGCTGATTCTCCTCCATCTGGTGGATGCGCTCCGTCAGACAGGCCACCGACACCTCGCTGGCGTTGCCGCTGCTGCCCCTACGTGAACGCTCTCTACTGGGTGCACATTCAGACTCAGATGAGGAGGAAGCTCCAGAAGGAGCATCCAGAGCATCATCACTGGAGGTGACAGCCTGGTATACTTCACTGGATTCACTGTCCAGGTTGTCTGCAGAGCCTCCATGCTGGTGTCCTGTCAGTAGATCCTCCAGAGAACCTGGGGCAGACCCTTCAACCGAAGACGTCAGCGTACCTGTGCCACCTCCCTCACTTTGCCCACTGCCTGGAGCGAGGTCCGGGCTCAGGGAGGCATAGTTAAACAGCTTGTCTGAACCGTCCAACCTCTGCTCCAGGGAGAAGCCCAATGCATTGAGCCGGTCTTTTAGCATCCGGTTCTCACTCTTTAGCAGATTGAGCTCTTCTCTGATGGCCTGGTTCTGCTCCTGTAAGAGTAGTAGAGTTGACTCCACATCAGCTGCTGTGATGGCTGAAACCTGGGGCTTCCCTTCGTCCCCGGCTCCATCCTGCTGTAGTGATTCCTTCCCGCCCAGAAGAAGCTGGGCCCTCATGTCCCTCAGCTCACTGCGAAGGTGCAGGATCTCCACATCTTTACTCTTAGCCAAACCCAGCAGGTCTTTCACCTTGGTCTCCAGTGCCACCTTATCGCTGATCTGACCGTCTGATTTAGACTTGCTCATGCGGCCTTCGGACTCTGCCAGAATCTGGCTGCGAGATCTCTTCCCTGAGGCCACATCCCCCGCTGCAGTCCCTGAAACCAGCTGCTTCTTGGCGGCTGAAGTCCTGGACGTCCGGAGGCGGTCTCGTGATGAATTTGGCTCTTTTGAAGTTGCAGATGTTGCACGCTTGGTAGATGCAGCTGGTATAGACAGAAAACATCTTTACAAGTCTTGCACAGGAACATAAACATCATACGATATCGGAAACACCTCAATGTATATGTTTCCATACAATTATCATGTGAACTAGTGTGAAATTTTAAAACTGAAGAGAAGAAAGAAGTACATTTCAACTGGTATGGAGCCAATAGCAGAGTAGTTATTTATACCATAATACTGATTTATATCACAACAGGACAGGATTTCCATCAATTCATCAAGACAATAATTTCCATTATTAATTTCTTATATGTAATGATTTTTCATACAAACAAAAACAACAGATTCTATTAAGACAAAACACAACCCTAGACAAAGACTCAGCACATTAAAGGTAATTCCGTAAGACTACAATAAGGTTGTCAAAATATGTACATATTTCCTCCTCATGTAACTCCAGCTTCAATAGAATGAGACCAGTATTTTCCAGTTTTGGTGGTTTTAACATCCTAAGGAGTCCTGCTGTTTAAATCACCTTCCGATATTTCTACCATAACTCTGTATACAGTATGCATATTTTTTTCATGCTTTGTGGGAATATCTTTGAAGATGCTGAAAACAACTCATCGGTCACATAGGTTAAATGTTTAATTATATTTAGATGGAAACACCTTTTCTGTATGAGTGCATTAAGATCTGTTTTTAACATTTGCAAAAACTCAAATGACTACCGGACCCCCCCAAAAAAAAAACAAAAAAAAAAACAAACTGAGGAGTTGTTTGTTTTTTGTTTTTTTTTTTCACATTTACATCAACCTGCAATGCATCAAACTGCACACAGATACACTGATGGAAACAAGGCAGAGAGTCATAAATACCTGTTGTTGCCTTTGGCTTGCTATCTAAATTACTAGCATTTGTCCCTATGGAGGTTGTCCTCTTGCTCTTGGCGACAGCGCTACTTGATGCAGGATTCCCTCCAGCCATTGCTGCTAAAAGATCATCATTGCTTTTCACCTGAGATACAAACATAAACAATAGTGAACAGTTAAAGATCCATCTGAGGAAACAGTGAGATGCTTCAGCCAGTAATGGGTCCCTTACACACTGAGTTTTACCTTAGACAGAGGTGTGGTGCCAATGGTCTTGGCGGTAGGTTTTCCGGTGCCAGCATTTACCGTGGCCTCCACCTTCCCCCGCTCTCCGCTCACCTTACTCGCCACAGGCCGAACCGACTTCTTCATACTGAGCTCTCCGACGCCGATACATTTACAGCTCGATCTGCATGTGAGGAGGGAGGAGAAAGGTAATGTATGTCAGCGCATGGACTGATAGCTCCAGTTTTCCATGGAAGAGGAATTCTTTCCACAGAGGCTATTCCCAAAACACTGAGATCACATTCAGCAGCTGAGCACTCCGAGAAAACGAACAGAGTTTCTTGCTCTGACTGTCTTTGTGACTTGCCACAGCAGAGTTTATCCTCAGTGGATAGAAAGTGATTAACTGTAACCATGAAAAACTGAATAACAGGACACATTAGTGCAGATACTTGATGTAGATACAGGCACTGTTTTGATACTAAAGCTGTAAATAGTATTTACACTTTGGATTTTTCATTGCAGTTACATTTGGGGGCTGTGAAAGCAGCTGTAGAGGACCACCCCAGGTAAAGGAATGCAAGATAAACACTGAACCACAGGCTTCCGAGTGTCTACCAGTACCTCCACTAGATGGCTCTCGTGTGTTTGCAAAAGTCAGAGTAGCCTCCCGCTCTGAGGTGTCAGCTGCAACAACGCAGACACTGATAAATGTTTAGTCAAATCTATGTGGGTGGCTGCTGCCGATGGTATATATTTACTTGTAGGAGGTATGTGGGACAGAGCCAAAGATCATCTTCTGCTCAGGTTTTAGTTTTTTAGCAAAGACAAAGATGGTAAAGAAAGGCCAACAGGCACCCAAGCCAAACAGAGTAGCAGATTCCATCACAGATCAAAGACAGAACTCAAACCGACTAATGCAATCACATTTTGAGCTGCAAAAATGCGAGTGAGTTACTTAGCAACGCTCTAATGCACCACACTTCATCTGCCAAGAAATCATGCCATGTTTGCTCAAGATACCAGCTTGCAATCAGCGGTCGTCTATTTAAACAACCCGACAACTCCGAAAAAGATTCCCACTAACAATTTAATGAGACAAATTCTTCAACGTGCATTGTTGAAACGTACATTGAACAGATGATTGGTAACAGATGACATGCTCTAATAAAATATCTACTCTGCTTGGCCAAAAACTGTGTTCATTTGGCGGTGATTGAGGTGTTAATGCTGGCTGTAACTAAATAACAAAACCTTCATAAAAGTGCAGAATATAGAGTGCTTTGTTCACATTTTGTGTCCAGGTCTGCTCTGGAGAATCTGACTTTATGCCACGATAGCATGAAAAGTG
Source organism: Apogon hyalosoma (assembly GCA_037367295.1). Classification (NCBI taxonomy): domain Eukaryota; kingdom Metazoa; phylum Chordata; class Actinopteri; order Kurtiformes; family Apogonidae; genus Apogon; species Apogon hyalosoma. The sequence continues at coordinate 13,734,894 of JAPQRP010000030.1, forward strand.
ATTTGGGACACAGCTGGAGACAAAGAGTAAGTACTTTAGCACAGATCTGGACCTCTTACAGAACTTGCATTGAGGTTTGTTAGAGGAAAAAGTGAGCTGAAGTGATTTATTGTACACAGGAAACCCGACTACAATCAAACCTCTGAGCTGGCGCTCTGTTGTTTTCCTAAGCAGGAGTTTGTTGTTTGGATATGGAAGTAAATATCAGCAGTAAGTTAAACTTTAAATACAAGGTTGTGGCAGGCCGATGTGCTGCAGCACGAGCGCAAACATTTGGATAGTTCACTGACTGAGAATCTTTCTTTGAATGTTAGATAAATAAACACACACTATGAAAATGAATCAGTGTTTAAAATCAGATACATCTGGAGCTGGGGGAGATCAGCAGAAAATAGACCACATCTGAGGAAAATATTCCCTGCACTCACTCCCCAGATACTCCCAATGAATCCAAAATAACTTGCTACTAAACTATGACTGCATTTCATTTCGAAAGTAAAACTTTTCCAGGAGATTTCATCTGGATTTTTTATTTTTTTTTCTTAGATGCAGGTGTTACCTTAGAGCAGTCATCCAGCGGCTAATCTTTCACCTCAAAAGCCTCAAAGTGTTTCATTTTTCTATCAGGTTAACTGTACCCTCTACTGATGCAGAAGCTGAGAAGTGTTTAGTCATACCTAATTCATATGATCACAGGAAAAAAAAAAAAAAAAAAAAAACAGCCGTTATGAACAGTTAGATTGCACTTCTTGCTTAAAATAGAATGTTTATCTGCATCTCAGACGGTCACACCATGCTGCTGTTCTATTGTTTCGGGAGGAAAAAAAAAATTAAACTGCAGGTCAAAGATCAGCAGATGAGTCACATTTGTATACAGTGCTTAAAAAAAATCATCTTTAAGTGTGCCACATGCAATATATCTGTTTAAGCACCATTCCCCTTGTCATAATTCAGTTACTTCAGAGATGAAATCCACTTTATAGCCATTCCACTCAACTAACCTAATGTATTTGGGGCTTTATTTCATACGCATATATTGCAAACATGTGTTTCTTAATGTCTGTTCAGTTCAAAACATCACATGATGACAGCAGCTCTTGAATTATTCATGTACTGAAGTTAAATCAGCAAAAAAAAAAAAAAAAAAAAAAGCATAAGAAATGTGCAAACTTTTATTGCCAGAAGAGATCCTGTCTCATTTCCTAGCATAGACTGTCTCTGGCAAACACGAACAAATAAATTCTAAAGATTTGACAGCACAACATCTGCAATATCAGACAATACATTGCAAAGCTAAGAAGCTGTAGTCAAGGATGTATATATGTATGGACTAGTAAATATTGGATTAGAAATATGAACTGTTCTACTCTTATGTAAATACGTACAGTCGTAACGCTTTCACATTGTCATCCAGGATGTTGATATAATCATTTTAACTTCATGATGACTTGTAACTTGATGAGCTTTCTGGTGCCACTAGCAGAGAAGCATCCTAGCATTATAGGTTATAATCATCACATTATGTTGGCACCATCATAACAAAGGTAGGAGGGTATCATGGGCAAGCATTCAGTGAGTATAACACAAAGGAGGTTTCCATGGATGCAGACATAGGAAGATGTCACAACTCAGGACAAAACATCAGGAGGCTCGTCTGGCATTTGCTAAAGCTCTTCTGAACCAAAATCCTTGTTTTTGGTCATCAGTCCTGTGATCTAATGAACCAAAGATGGAGTCGTTTGGCCATATGCATGTCGCCAACATCTGGAGGAAACAAGGAGAAGCATACAAGCCGAAGAACACAGTCCCAACCATCAAGCATGGTGGTGGCAACATCATACTATGGGGTTGTTTTTCTGCTAGTGGCACAGAGAAACTCATGAAGATACAGGGCATCATAAAAAGGAGGATTATATCAACATCCTAGATGACAACATGAAAGCGTCAGCTGAGAAACTCCAGATTGGTCCTGATTGGACGTCCCAGCAGGACACTGACCCCAAGCATACCACCAAAGCAGTGCAGCAGTGGTTCAAGGACATGACCCAGTCCAAGTCCTGACCTAAATCATACAGAGAATCTGTGGAGGAGCTGAAGACCAGAGTGATGGGTGGGAGACCATCCAGCCGGACCCAGCTGGAGGCTTTGGTCCAGGACGAATGGACCAATATCCCACAGGAGACATAAGAGAGCCTGTGGACACTAACATAGAACAAAGGCTACTCTATTGACTATTAAGAAAAGACACTGGACTTAGTAAACATAGGGTGTGAATAATTTTGAACATGGCATTTTTTGGAAATCCTCTAATAAAATACTCCTGAAATAAAGTATTTCTTCAAGTATCATTTGTTGTTATTCCTTCACTTGTGCATCACACAAGTCACAAACTTGATAAAACTCATTCATTTCATCACAAAAACAAAAAAACACAAAAAATGGCAGGGGTATGAAGAACTGAGGACAACTGTATATAACCTATTGAGTTTTATTACTAATACTACTATTATTATTTTACATTGATCGTCTTTTGCATTATCTTTATACATGCACATTATTTGTCTTGCACTTTTATCTGTCACTGCCTTGAATTTCCCTGCTGTGGGATCAATAACGTGTAATCTAGAAGATGCTATGGACTTGATGGTGCTCTAATGGTTTTATTCATTTCACCCTGTGCTTAGGAACAAAAAAGTTTTAGCAAAAAAAAAAAAACCTATCATATCCAGGTTTGTTGGCATTTCCTCTTAACCTCACTTGTCTTTACTTGGTGCTGAATCTTAGGTAGGACATTTTAGAACAAAAAAGGTAACTAATCACCATTTTGTTTCGGGCTAGTTTAATGTTTAGTATCACATTTAACGTAACTGCTGAGAAACTGTTTACTTATATGTGTATTATTACCTTTGCTTAGATGTTTACTTCTGAAGCCTTTAATGATCAGTCAGTTATTGGCTTTTTCTGATCCAAGCTATTTTTATGATATCAGCTTTGAAGAATTCATTCTCCGTCGACCTCTAGCTTCACTGCACCTTGGCACTGACTCGAAACTCTGTGAACTCTACTAAAGGGATGAACATCATTCCTGCAAATGATTTTCCCTCATTTGGTGAGCGCTGTCCAACATACTGAAATCTAGTGACTGTGAAGGTCAAGGCATACGATTTACGTAATTTTTTAAATAAAATCATTGAGTGACCCTTATGTCTTATGGATGAGAGAGATCATCATGAAAGACACCACTCCCATTAGGTTTTTCCTGTAAATGTCAACAAACGTGCAGATTTTACTGTACCCACCATATTGTAAGTGTGTACTTCCTAAGTAGAAACATACACACACTTGAGCTTGTTCTCATAACTTTTATATGAGTCAAGAGCATCCGCTGATAAAACAGACACAGCCTTTCTCTGAACTGGAAATAAAAACTCTCCCGAAACGGAAACAGAAATAAAACAGTTGTCACTGAACACTCCGTAAACACGAGTGTGAAATATTAAATGAACTTGTCTTAATAAATCAACCATTTCCATTTCTGTCATAAAAAATTAACAACCTTATTATCATCTTGAATGAATTAACTATTAATAATAAAATCTATGTTTCACTAAACAAGCTGCAAGACCTTTAGTGCAACTGGATTTGAGGAAATCTTGGTACGAGTTTGTAAAAGCATGAATCTAAAGTAACATATCTCCAATCAGAGCTGCACAATTAACCTATTAAGGCATTAGTTGTCAGCCAGTAAATTTATTAACATTATCTTGAGCCTCTTAATGTTGAATATTTCCTGTTTTCTGACACGTCTATGACCATAAACTGAATCTTTTGGTTGTGAACGAAACATTTGAGAATGTTATCTTGGGCTCTAGGAATCAGTGACCTACATTTTCTGGACCATTCTGTTACAAATCAAACAACTTTGAAGACAACAGCTGTGCCATCTCATTAAAATAAACCCTTTTTTGAAATAAGAAATAACTTGACCTGAGTTAACTCAACCTGTGCACTCTGACTTGCATTTTTTAAGACTGTGAAGAATGTCAGGATGGATTCATTTGTCAACTGCCTGTATCTGTAACAGCTTAAATTGTGCAGGGCGTTTTCCCCGAGCTCTGACATGTGCACTCAACAACTGGAGAGTTTTCTGAATAGCTGAATGTGTGTCAAAGCAGATGTCTGTAACACTGAGCTTCTAGCTGCAGCTCAGCCTCTTTTCAGTGGCTCTGAATAGGCCGGGGACCAACAGTGCTGCTAAATGGGGCAGAGTCAGCTGCCTTTTGAGCTGCTTCTCAAAACAGCATGCACCAACCCCCCCATGCATGTCTACACTTCATACAGTAAAAACATGATTCACACATACTGTACATCCAGACCTGTTCAGTCAGTCTGGACAGCTTACTAGTTAGCAGTATTATTTACACTTGCAGGACATGATAATACTGAATAACCTTGACTTAATCACGGAGAGCAGAATGTAAGCTGTTCTTCACAAGGCCAGCAGCCACTGACACTTGTCCTAATTCAAATTAAAAAGAGCTAGAGTGTTTAATTTCAGTCTTAATGAATGCAGTGGATCCAATCCAAAGCTGACCAAAGGAACAAATGTGTGTAGTGTTCGTTTACAGACAGCTGAACAAAAGCCCAGGATTGAGGCTGAGGCCAAGGAAGAAACTGCCGAGTTACGCCTGGGAAAAAGTAGGAGGTGGGGGTGTTGTCACTCATAAATACCCCCTCACTGCTCGCCTTCCTTATTCTTGCTTTAACTGCGGGGAGGCACTTCCTTGCCATAACATCAGCTTCCTGTGGTGGCGTCTCCAGTAAAAAACTCCTTGTATACCTTAAAAGGATGACTGTGTACAAGGACAAGCAGGCACCAGTCTGCCTGAGACAGAGCAGACACTATCAAACCTTGAATTTCTCTTTCCAAAAGATTCCACCATAGAAATACCCAAGCACAGACTGCAATTCATCGTGGCATTCTTTTTTTTTTCTTTTTTTACAATGTAGGTATTAGGCTGAAGAAAACTACCATTTAGAGAGTTCATGTTGATAAAGCAAAGAATAATATATCAAATTAAAGTGATGAAATGAGTTTTTACTGTGAGAAAATCTTGAAAAAATTAGCATAATCAACAACATTCCTCTAGAGGTCTTTATTGCTAAACAAATTCTCAAGGAAAACAATTCATTCTTGATATATATCTTCATTGCACACATGTTTTTCCAGTCATACATGGTATGGGATACAAGTAAAGCAAGATTGATGTCTTGGCCATATTTAACAGTCGCTTATTGCTATTATCAGTGGAAATTATTTTCTCAGTTAACCAAACAGATACAATAATGTGGATCTGAATGCTTAAAATGATGTCTTCAAATATCATGTTTGGTTCAGCTACTCAGTTTACTGTCACAGAGGAGAACAGAAACCAGAAAATATTCAAATTTAATAGGCTTTTACTCAGATCGATTAATCAACCATCAAACAATTTCATTGAACAGTTGAAAACTAATGAATTGATGGAGGTACTGTGGAGTTTGACACAACTACTACAGACCAGACTGTGTTTGCTTAATGTTTCCAAACTGATCCTGCTTTTAAGGTCCTGACCTCTGGGTTTATACTGGCCTCACATTTCTCTCCTGTTTCTTTTTCAGAGTATGTCGGAGCCGAGTAGGAATAAGTCATAATTCATCTCTCCTGGACACAGATTTAAAGGGTGGGCTGGGAAATACTGCTCCTTCCAAGCTTTTCCAGTAAACTTAAGAAACATCTGTGGTTACTCCTGGTCGAAAATTATCATAAATGTGCGTGAAGAAAGAAGAGAGAGCAAAGCAGACATGCACAGCTCTGAAATACAAAGCAAAACACACTGTCAATGTGAACATCAGTCCATTGTTGACTGTTGACGGGGGTCTGCAAGTCTACATTGTTCTGGTTACACCTACAACAGCAGCAGCACGGCTAGCATTAGCATCATCAGGCTGCCATTCATTTACGCATAAACACACAGTTCACCCAAAGAAACGTTTAGTAAAAGACAAACAACCTACTGTCAGTATCATCAAATGCTGAGCTGTCATATTAGAGACAGAACGGCAACTTAAAACTGAGGTGATAACCAGACTAGTTAGCTTTAGCCAAAAGGTCAGAGAACGTCAGTTACTTCACTTCCTGTTTGGTAAATTTTTTTCAAAATAAAAACCATACACTAGACGAAGAATTTATAAAAACCTAACAGACATTTAACAAAACTTGACAAAATAACAAATTCACATAAGTTTGATACTCATGTCTCTATATGCTCTAATTTAAGCATTTTTTTACTGTTGCTAAAAGGTTTCATTTAATCTATTCAGGCCATATATTATCTAATCTATCTTTAATCTAGTACATCTGAGCCAGTGGACACAGAAATAAAGTATCTGTTTGTACGTTAATCCATCTATCCATGTGGGAAAACATACAGCATAGTAGCAAAATACTTCTGTACATTTTAAAGGCAGTATTAGGCAGGATATGAATTAATGTTGATGAAACAAATTTTTACTTTTAAAGTCATGAGAAAAATGCCTAAATGACCATTTTGATGAATCTATTCTGTGGAGACCTTTCTTGCTTGAAAAACAAAACAAAACAAAAAAATCAAAATGTGACTTGATTGCGTGTTATAATATATTTTTAGCACACATTTTTCTCTAATCATTGCTTACAAGAGGTGCTTTATTTATTTTACACGTTGTTTGTAATATCTAATTCATAACTCACAGACACCCTCAAATGAACTGTTCTTTGTTAATAACACAGTGATCCTGTATAGAGATCATAAAGAAGATATTTTGTAATTATTATGGTTTACTTCCATCTCATAACCTATGAAAACAAACTGACATGTTTTCTCCATGTCAATGAAAACAGCCAAAGATTCGACTGGGTTTTTGGCACTATAACTGCCCTTCATAGTACCCACTAAATCTAATACTAAAAATACATTTATTTGCAATTTATAAGGAGATTCCCTACATGAATCCAGAGCTAAAACATTTTTGATCTACATTCTTAGTTTTCAATTAAACATTTTGGCCTCACTTAAACAAAATGATCTACTTAAAACGGTGCTTTTAACGGTGGTACATCAACATATTATATAGAATTACTTAAACATACGTCAGGGCCGAGTTACATCGTAGTTAACACACAAATGATTAAATAGTCAGAACTACTCAGCACGGTCTTTTATTTTGAAAGGATTAACAGCACAGATACTAGTTGTTGCAACTTGATAACTATACTAAAATAAGGTTTGAGAGTTAAAACATCATTAATCTTCATTACTTAATAAACAAAACTAACAAAGCGGGCATGTCTGTTTAATATAACTCCAGCTTTTGCTTCGTGTCTTCATTTTAGGTACGTTAATTCACCCAAAGTGTCAAAAAGCTTTGGCAAAGCTAAGTCGCTAACCTAATGCTAGGACAGGCTAACAGCGTTAGCATAGCCGGCAAAAACACAGCGCTCTGTCAGGAAGAAAACAAACTTCATACCTGGGGTTCTCCGGTTTTTTTTCAGTGAGTTAGGGGGTTATTTTTCCGATAAACCTTCATTTGTGGTCCTTAACCGGCCGCTAAACGTAGAAGTTGAGGCAGCATCGGTTTCGGATGTCAGCTCGTTTGTGTTGTCAGCAGCGGATGATCATCTGTCCCCTCCTCTGGTTGCATCACCTCAGCATCACCCTCCACCAAAGCCCGACACAGGGCTCAGCAGACCGCCTCCTGATGCCTGACACACCGCTGCTCCATCATAAACACATACACACACCTCCAGGTGAAAAAATCAGACAATCAGACTCCGCATGCCCAGACCTGAACCCCACTGAAAACCCCTGAATATGACCAGTAAGAAGATGAATGGACACAGCCAGTGTTTCTGCACCAGGACTGATATAAAACATCAGAAAAAGCATTGTGACTTGTGCATTAACACCGGTAAAGAGCATTTTCTGCAAATAAGTACTCCGAATGACTGTGCTTTTATTTGGAATTTTGCAAAAATGTTGTCAGTCATGGCTAGAATAAACAGAAATTATGATTTTACCAACACACACATCTACAAAT
>JAPQRP010000030.1:13746208-13784932 GCA_037367295.1 Apogon hyalosoma
AATTTTGTTTGGAGTTGTATATTTATCCTATGAATGGTGGGTTGTTTTTTTTTTTTTTTCAATTTTAACCTACACCAGGATTATTATGGTCAACTCAAATTGACTAAAACTATTAGATGAAAATCATTCTTTAAAAATAATTTTTGAAGAACAGAAATAAAAACTACTACGTAAAACCTTAACACAATTAAATACATCTCATGTCAATATATTATGGTGTGCAAGAATAATATGGCTTTGCCCAGTACAACCAGTAACAGACAATGTTTTTTTATTTCATTGAACTTTTTCTGTTTCTATAAATCAAGGCTTCATTGACAATACCTGTAAAACTAATACAACAGCTAAATGAAAACTAAAGTGAAAAGTAGACAATTCCCCACAGTAAAAAATAATAAAGTTTGCCCTACTGAAACTATCTGACATTAAATCTAAAAACAAAGACAGAACAGAAATAAGATGCGCTAATACCTCTTCTCAGGTTTAAATGATTAACACATTTACTAAGCAATTATTCAGTTAAGTTCACTTTACTATTTACCAGCGGATTAACAAATTAAACAGGACATAAGACCATATGTCCCAATGCATTAAATGTTAATGAGATGTCTAGTCACGCTCACCAATAATGAATTTTTAAGATGCTTCACTACATATATATGTGTGTAATTTACTGCTGTGGTAATTACATTTCCATGCTATTATCGTGTCAAATTAGCAACTACAGTACTTAATCCATTATATGAATTCTTTTAATTGTCCTGAGGTTACTTTCAGAGCTTAATAAAACATTTTCCTAACTTGCACCCTGAAGGAAAAAGCTACAAAAACCGTTACAGTAGACACATCCCCTTCTTTGAATACCTTTGAAGGTATTTTAGTCATGATAGAAATATGTTGGTGCTTTACATAATCCTTGAGGGTGTATGTGTTATGGATATCATTGATATAAACAACATGCCACTGTTTACCATTTCACTTCTGTCACTTCTATGTATTATGTATGTTTTATGAGTTTTTTTATAATATCTCTGCACACCTAAATGAAAGATTAAACTTGAAGTCAATGAGAAGTATGAAGGTTGGGCAGGCCAGATGCTGTAGATTTTCAACACTAAGCAAAATTATGCGTTAGTTTTTGTCATTACTGGGGCAACCGTAGAGGGCTGTAGAGTTGGTTTGTGACTGAAGGGTTGCTGGGTCGATTCCATGGCATGGCAGAAAAAGTTGTTGATGTGCCCTTGAGCAAGGCACTTAAACCCCCCCCCCCTCATTTGCTCCCTGGGCGCCTGATATGGCAAGCCTGCTGCTCCTAGTCTGCAGTGTGTGGTGTGTTCCTGCATGTTCTAGTGATGGGTTAAAGAAGCAGAAGTTGAATTTCAGTGTGTGGTGCATGTACTGTATACTGACAATAAAGGATCTTAATTATTTTGTGTATGTATTAGGTCAGATTTTGTTTGTCTTGACTGGGACTCAATGGAAGAGGGGAATAAAGAATTAATATACAACCATGAGTAAATAAATCAGGACCTTTTGCTGCAGTACTCATCCAGGTAGATTTTAATACACAGTTTGAGTTGTATCAGAAATCTGCACGTCATCTTGAATATGTTTTATTTCATACTGAAGAAACACACAGTGCAAGAGTAATATTACCTAGTTTTATTTACAGAAATCATACATATGAGACACACTGGTCATTGCTTATCTTAGGAATCAATACTTATTGCTTATTTTGCATGAATCACAAGCATTTAAGGTTACAGGTTGTGCTAAGATGTATTTGAATACTTGCAATCACATGATGTGCTCTCACATAGCTCTGAAAGTAATACTCGGTATGTGGATGATAAACCTGTTAATAATCTGGAAGGCTTAGATATGAGTGAATCATCACGCTTCAAGAGTCCAGTCAGGGAACATTTGGTATGGCAGATAAGCATAATCTCCAGGTGTTCTGGTTTCTACAGCAGTGCTTTTGTCCTATAGGAAGAACACTGGAGGAGAAGAATGCAGTACGTAACAACGATACGTGGAGAAAAAGAAAAAACAAACACGGACGAAATTCAAATTAAAATATTACACAGCAGAGAACTCAGTCTGTGGATGGAAGCATTAGGCCTCGTCTATGTGATTTCCTGTTATCTCTAACTTTTACTCTACCTCCTCCCAAACATGAACCATCTACTTGGACGCCACCAGAGGAACCCGTGGACTGAAAAAAGGTCACTATACAAATCGCTTCAGGTTAGGTCAACATGCCTGCATGTTGTGTGACGACTACAGCTTTAGTAGTTTAAAATCTGTACAAAATTAAGCGAAATTAAGAGTGTAAACATTAGGTTAACTGAAATGTTCTATTGGTCATCAGCAGGGAAACATTGGCACAGGTGAGCTTTCAACCAAGTCAAACATTTCATGTGGAGAAACATGAAAATATATTCAAACATTCAAGATTCATCCATCATCCACCCACAGCAATAAATCTCACAAAATCCAGCAACAACACAGATCCTCCTGTGGAGCTAATGTGCACAGTGACAGAAAAGGGCCAAGTATTTAAACAATGAAGTTAAATTTAAGTTAAATTAAAAGCAGGAATGATATATTTCATCCATACACCATCAAGGAAAAGTCTTTCACTGACACAGCAGGTTAAGTAAACACATCACACATGCTCATTCATCTCTCCTGGTGACCCTGTTTCCAGTCATGTGTTGATGGCTCCCCCTGGTGGCTGAACGGAGCATCTTCTCGGTAAACCTGCTTTGGCCCCTCCGCAGGCAGCTCTTCTGCTAAACATCTCAGTTCTTCATTTATGAGCAAGTCTGTGCTTGTGTTATACTTCAGTAGAGAAGAGAAGGCTTTGCCGTTTGCTGTCCGGAGTAGGAATGCTCTCCAGCTGGAGGAAGTAAAGGAGGACCTGCACCTGAAGAGACACCACAGAGGCCATGAGAGCCACGAAAGGTCTGATTGTTACTTTCATATTTGTTGTTATATCCTGAGTTTTACCTGAGCCATGACCTCCAGAGACCAGCTGTCGTTCATGGAGATCGGCTGGGAGCTGTTTGAGATTTTGCTGTCTTTTTCAGAGGGTCGAAGCAAAGTGGGACCAAAGACAGTGGCCAGGTTGTGCAAAGACATCTTGTTGGCGCTCTCGTTTTCAGCGACCCTGAAAAATGTGTGGAAAATGATGATGAGAATAATCCAGCCAGTCCAAACAGCACATTTTAATGTACTCTTGTTTTCCAATCAGAACAGAAGACATTTTATCACTCTGCAAATTGATAAAAGAACCTACAAATTCTATCGAATAGCTTCCTCATATATGTCTTCAGGCACCAAATAATATCTATATACAGTATAATAAGCACACTTTTACAGTGTGGACACCTACAGCTGGGTGATATGACCAAAAAAAATTTAATCTAGATTGATTTGCAATGTTATGAATGATTTACAATTTTACTTGATTCTCTGTCTACATGAACTAAAGACTCAACATGATTGGAAAACACTCATTCTTTACTAAAACTCTGCCATATAGGACTATTAAAACATATTCACAATGAATATATTACAAGAAGCATTTAGAATATTTGTTATAGAAGAAAAGTCTATAAAGGAATAATCTTGATTTTTTGATTTCGGCATTCTTCATGATTTTCAGAAAGTAAAAACCTCGATTAAATAATAAAATTACTAATAAATGAACTCCCCAGATCAGAATCCAATCAAGTGTAAAATATCATCTGCTACTGAGTTATGGTGTTGAATATTTAACAAAGGAATGTGGCTGCAGAACATTAAAGTATCACAATGAAGCTGACCTCAGCATTTTATCATATTACAAATGTTGTTACATATTTAGTACATGACTAGTTATGGCCAAAACATCTTTTATGAGGTTACAGTATTATAATTATAACTATTATATTCTCAAAATGTATTTGTTTTGCATAATATATGTGTATTTTCTGTATTTATTGTTCACTGAACAATCTGTGGGTCTTCCAATGCTTTTCATGTTTTAATTTTTTGGGGGGAAGATGTTTTCCTACTTAAACCAAGGGCAGAGGGTTTTGTATTTTGTGTTGACTGTAAAGCAGTTCAAGGAGGACTGGTGGTTTGTGATATTAGCCTATATAAATACAAATGAAATGAAAAATTAACTCAATTCAATACAGTAAGGACCTTTACACACAAAACTCAAATCAGTTCATCTCAAAGTGAGCATTTGCACCAAATTTCAGATATTCCCTTTATATCACAATCACAAGAGTTCAACAGACAACCAAAAACATAATCCTCTGGAGAAATAAAATAGAATATTCTATGTGTTGAGTCTCTTACCTTTTAAGGTGGTCGAGTAGAAAGAGGAAAGTCACCAGGTTGGGTTCTGGTAAAGACAGCAGCAAGTTGAGCATGCAGCTTTCCTTGGCCACACTGTCAGAGAGAGCTGCAAGGCAAAAGGTATAAGGCATAAGGCATAAGGCAGGGGTGTCAAACATACGGCCCATGGGCCACAACCAGTCTCACCCTTCAGAGTGAAACATTCCACTGACACTCACAGTACAGAAACTGTCAAGGGTGGCAAATTCATTTAGTTCAAGTTAGGCTGGATTCATGGTCGTGCAGACGTCACGTGTCACTACCTACGCCGTCACTTTGGACAGCCCCCACAGCCTTGACATGCACCTCTTCCAGATTATAACTACATGGCATGGCAACGCAGCAGCACCCCCTCCTGGTTGGCCAATTTATGATCATGTGATACCAGGACTATACAGCAACAAATGTTGTGGGGTTCCGCCGTATATAGTTTGTTTTTGTTCATTACTTATTTCACTTTTGTTCTTGTCTGTTACTTTTTGCTACTGAAAAACCTGTGTGGTGATGAAAATTAATAAACCTACATAATTTAACAAAATTGTACCTTTATGTGATTAGTATAATCAATAATTATTAGATTTTGGTATTCGCTGTCAGTTATTTTCGATCAGCAGTCACACAGCCCATCTCCTATGTTCCCTCCCTCTCCATCGAATACGCTGTAATACTTTTCAAAGAACAATGATATCTTCATTGACTTCTGCGAGCTTGGAAAACACTGTTCCATGTCCAACACTTTTCCAACACGATGCCGCTACAGTACTCTCGAGTGCGAGACCATATAATGCTATCGTCAGATAGGGCATACGTACATGACGCAGAGCTACGGGCGACCCTAAATCCAGCTGTAAACATACAGCCTAACGCCATCTCAAGTAAAATAATAGCCTATAAATAATGACAACTCCAAATTTTGTTCTTGGTTTAATGTGTAAAAGTAAAGTTACATTATGAAAATATTTACATTGCAAAAATATCCTTTCACAATCAAATGTGAAAATGAACGAATATGAACAACCTGATATGTCTGAAGAAAATAAGTGCAATTTTAACAATATTATGCCTGTTACTAAATATTTTGGGACTTTGTGATCTATAAGATGTGTTAAAAATAAGCTGAGACATAATATCGTTGAAACAGCACTTATTTTTAACACATTTCATGTTGTACATGGTTGTTTTGGTTATTCAAATTTTCAAAATAATTTGACTTTTTTCATACTAAAACAAAGAGAAAATCGAATTATTAATTACAGGTTATTTTTCCTGTCTGGCTCACTTGAGCTCACATTGGAATGTATGTGGCCCCTGAACTAAAATGAGTTTCACACCTCTAGCACAAGGAATAAATCAAACAAAATGACTCAGTGAATAAACCATAACACACACTGGATCATTTCTGTGGTCTAACTACTGAATAAGGGACTCACCAATGCCTCCAGCAAAGTTTGGGTACAACTCATCAGTGAAAAGAGGCTCCGGCAGCTCCCGGAAATACAGCTTCAGAGTTCCAGCAATGGCGTTTACGTCCATCTCCCTCATCATCACAGATACATCCTTATTGTCTGGAAAGGCCAACGAGACAACAGTGAGTGACTGAAGCTGAGCAGAAGTCGAACTATGAGCTTTAGACGACTCTTCCGAGCGGCATTTAGGTCAAACTCACTTGAATCAAAAGCGGCTTTCAGCGCCTGAATGTCAGTTGCGACACCAGAGACCCGGTAGATTCCCACTTCATCCAACCCTCGTCGCTCAATCTCCTCCACGCACTGTCTCACGATGAGGGGGACTTTAGAGCGTTCACGTCTACAGAAAACACGCACAAATTGACTGAAAGATCATCCTGAAACAATTAATTTAAATACTCTAAAATGGTCCTCTAAAAGTGTTATTTTCTGTCAATGAATCTAGTTTATCCGTAAAGAGCAACCAATTAATGAGTCTCAAATGACACAATTTCCAATGAACCCATAAGGACCCACTGAATTTGTCTCTATATTTAACCTTTCTTAAGTCATTTATCAACATTTATTGTAATATTATCTTCTGTATTTTGTGTTTTTTCAGTGAAAATCAGGTATTTTCCTATATTTAATTTACTGATAGATGGTTTTGGTCGCTGGTGGATGTTTGGGTCTGCATGGGTTAAGATATGTATGTGCTGATATTAATGTCTGTTTTAATTCAACACAAGAAACAAATATGACAGTGTGTACATACAGGCTTTTGTATACAGGTGAAAAACAAAACCTGTACACACATAAAAAAAAAAACTACTCACTTATTTGTTTGAAGGTAATAGTGAACAGATTGTGTGATCCTTATATTATTACAGTCACATGTATTATATTTCTTGTAAATATTGTGCTTCTCACTGCTTCTGCTTGTTTTTTTTAATTTACTTTATTTCTATACACATTATTAAGATATCAAAATTAGGTTTCCATCCACTTAAATCACAAATTTTAACCACATTTTCAAGAAAATCCACAAAATAAAATGTAGTTTTATGAGCATTTTCATTTGCTACTATTCCATCACTGTCATCATGGTTGAAAACTCTGCCTGATAGATGTAGTATTCTTCTTCTTCTTCTAGAACTACTACTACTAAAAAACCTGAACCAAACCTCTGGTCTAGAGTTATATGACACTGTTTTGAAATCTTTCACTTTATCAAAATCTTTGCAGCTCTTCATACACGGTGGCATTTCCTGGCTGTTTTACATTTAGTCTTGCATTTATGTCTGTTTCTCGGGTTAATTTAGTGAATGGTGCCATCTACCATTAATACTGCACTAATAATAGTTGTTGACTAAGTCTTTGTATTCATTGCAGTTGTTCATATATATCCCTTTTCAACACACAAGCTTTTCCACTCAGACTTTTTACATGTACAAATTGAAAATGTAAAAAGAAGCAGCAGCTGGATGAGAATGCATCTAATGCTGTAGTTAAAATATATATATATACATTAAAAAGGCAGCACATTGCCTCAAACATTTCCACTGAGTCAAATTGATGTTTAGCAGATCTGTCAGGTCTAGGAATGTAATAGTACTTTTTTTTTTTAACTTTCCAACTGCAATCAGTGCAGCCTATGCACCTATTTCTGAAAAGAAATGTCAAAAAAAGCACAGTATTTCCAAGAACTTCATCCTCTGCAACAAAATATATATAGGAACAGACCAAATACGACTTAAAATGTGTTCTAGTGGTATCAAAAGATTCAGGGAAACATTCAGAGTGTACATAATTTATGTGCTGGTGCAACAAAATGAAAAAGTCAGGCACAACAGAGCAGTCGAGGTAAAATGTTCCTGCCTTCACGAGGGTTTTGTATTTGCTTCCCAAAGAAAACCCACTGCTCTTTTATGAGTTAAGATCAGCATCACCTACAGCAGATTCCCTACAAAAACGTTTCCTTATGACCAACAATAAATAACTAAACACATCTATTATGAATACAGCAGGCCACCTACATTTTCTAGTAACCATATATATTTACATTTGTTTTCAACTTGTGTTTTCTGATGATTTAAGGATTCTACATTAAAATCTAAACAATAAGCTTAATATTATCCAAGTCTAACGATATGCCCCAACAAAAAGTTAAGTAATTAAATACTGACAAACAGTAAAAATTACAACATCAAAGAGTCTTTGTCCAAATAAAGAGTACTTCTTCTCGATGTTGAGATGGATGAAAGGTCAGGTACTCACTTCGTCACCACATTAATTTTCACTCCAAACACACCCGACTGTTTCCGTGAAGGCATCCTCTTCAGGCTGAACTCTCTGCTGGTGAATTTCATCGATAGCTTCACCTCAATCTGAGAGAAGTAAAGGAACCAAGAAAATTCCCAGATGTTAGTGAGAGTAGATTTACTGCAAATTAATGTAACTTTTTATCTGTAATGGCACTGATGGGTTATCGCGTGTTATTTTTCTAAAGCATGTATTAATACTATAAACACTCTTATGCCACTTTTGATGATTTGTGGAATTTTCTTTTCTTTCTAGTATGATTTCTTCTGCACAATGTTCAAGTTTTGTTTCTAAATTCTTACTGTTTTTTTATATTTATATATGAACAAATAAACCAAGCACTCCAACCAGACTGACAGTATTTATCTTCTACAACTTACTGTTTGTTACATTAATCAATTATGTGAAATATTTACCCCGTTCATGGCGATAACTGTCCTCTGCCAGTCTTTATTTTGCAGTGTCTGGGGATCCAGCTGGAAAAAATAAAAGAACAAAGCTTTTAGCAGTGAACACTATGGTCATTCCATCAATTCCAATTAAATAATTCATTTCAGAAGACAAATATTTGATTACACCGACACCAACATTGTGAGAAAATCAAAATTGCAGGGTAGTAGTGTACAATTTATTCCAACTCAGATTAAACCTGAGTATCTAAACTTCCCATTTGGCTAAAACAGGTAAATATGAGTAGCACCTTTGTTCAGCCTCACATAAACATCAGCTCCATCTGGTCATGTAGTGTTACCTCATGTCACTGATCCATTTGAATAATCTGACTAATACCAAACTGCCATCCGTTATCTACAGCGTGAGTAACATGATAACATCATGTTCCCACCGCTGTCCCTGTCCAACATGGCAGATGTTGTTTCACCCAAGAAACCAGAAAAATCTCATTCAGATAATCCTTTGTTCAACAAAAATCAATTTTCTTACATAATAAAAGCCAAAAAATAATCAGAACAATGAAAGCCTCTAAATCTTACAAAAAGATCCATTTGAAAAATACTTATAAATGACAAAAAAAAAAAAGGATTTAAACACGACTTGAAAACAAAAGTAATCAGGAATATGTTTGTCCCCACGGTTGTGTCTTCAAGGTGTCATCCTCAGCTCATTTTCCATGTTTTTACCTTTGGTTTGAGCAAACTGCCGCGGACTCTGTCCCATAAACGGGCCCCTGTAGTCAGGGGTTTCCTTGGAGCTATGTCTCCGTCTTCCTCCACGCTGCTGCTGACCTGATCCACACTCTCTTCATTGGCCTGATCCACATTTTCTTCTGTGGCCTGATCCACACTCTCTCCAGTAGGATTAAACTCACTCATCCTTTCTACTTTGAGCTGAATTTATGTCTAAAATATCACTATTACCAGCACAAAAATAAACAAAGAAACCAGCACTGATCCACTAACAATTCCCCGGTGTTTCTTAAATGACTCCGCTGATATGTCGCCTTCTTCCAGCAGTGTATCACATCTCCTTCAGGAATCATGGGAAATAATCAATGCAGCTCGCTTAAATCTTAACAAAACTTTCTGTCGTCTTCACATGTTGCCGTTAAATCCACAGGGAATCAGAGAGGGAACAAAGCAGTGACCACGCTGCCACTGTGTTGTTCTACTTCCCAGATGGATTTGGAGGATTAACTCCTGAGAATCCCCTCCTACCCTCATTACCAACGTGCTCGCTCCTGCCACCGCTCGCTGCAGGAAGGAAGCCTGTAACAGACACAGGCTCCTCCAGGGACAGTAACTGATTAGTATTAGTGACCTTTAACCCCTGAGCTTATATGCGTTTCATCTGTACCACATCTTAAACACCATTCAGATGAAATCCAAACCCTTTCATGAACTGTTACTGAACTTTACTTAATACCTTTTCCTTCTAAGACAACCGAATCTATGCATGTATAAAACGGTGAGTTTATTTAGTGTCATTTGAAATTCTATGAAACTCTATGCTATGGACGATATTTTTAACAACAATGAGAAAAACAAATATTAACCCCTGAAGCGCCAAAGTTGCAATATTGCGACAAGCAACATAACTGAATGAAGCAGACAGCTTTTTGAAATCTTTATATCAAAAGTGATTAAAAACAAACTCTGGTGCCTAAAGGGTTAATATACCATACTATCCCAATCAGAGCTTATTAATTAAATGCAAATAATCAAGCACTGAGTTGCTCTATTAGGTACAGCAGCGAGGACCAGGTGTACCTAATAAAGTGGCCAGTGAGTGTATATGTGCTTCAAGGTTTCAGATGTGTGTTCAGAGATGCTCTTCTGCAGTCCTCCTTTGTAACCAGTGGTTATTTGAGTTACTGTTGCCTTTCTATCAGCTCTAATTAGACCATTCTCCTTTGACTTCTGGCATCAGCATGGTACTCCTGCTGAGAGAACCCCTTATGGATATTTTCTTTTTTTTAGACCATTCTCTGTGAACCTTAGACACAACTGTGCATGAAAATCCCAACAGATCAACAATTTCTGAAATATTCAGACCAGCCCATCTGACACCATTTTGACAATGTCTATATGACTAAATGCACTGAGTTGCTGTCATGTGATTGGATGACTGAACACATGCATTAACAAGCAGTTGAAAAGGTGTACCCAATAAAGTGGCCAGTGTGTGTATTTTATTTTTTTATTGACCTACTGATCAAGTGAATATAATTAAGATGATTAAGTGTAATGTATCATACCTTGGTTGACAGATAGACAGATAGATAGACAGACAGACGATAATATTATAGTGTAACAGAGCTTGTGTTAAATATGACAACCAAAAAAACTGAATTGACACTGAAATTAGAAACTAATGAATGAAAACTACAAATGAAAAGTACAATTTCCTGATCTAGAAAAATGAAACATCTAAGAAAGGAAGCAAGCCTGTGTGTGGATAATTATATGAATGAGAAAATGATTTTTCACTTGTGATTTTTTTTTTATTATAAAGTTAGACACACCACAGCTTATTACCATTAAATAACATTTGTTCTCTTTTTTCTTTTTACTGTTATTCTTATTTATTGGGATTCAGACAATATTCTGCAGTGCATTCATTGAGCATGTTCGTATTACAATTATGCTGAAAAATTAATGGTCAGAGGAATCATCCAGATTGTTTTTTGATTGATATAAATGAACTAATGAACTATGGAAAAGTAACATATGACAAGTCAATAAAATCTTTTTTTTGTTGTTGTTAAAGCAGCGTATGACTTTCATCAGAATTTTTTTTTCAAATTCGTAAAACCCCGGTGATAGCCTCATTATCATAATCCCTTAGTCTTTCCGTGTTTACGCAACTGAATCACGTTCCTCACAGAGAACAACTTCAAAGATGACATCATCATAAACACAGTCCACTTGTTTACATAAACGAAAATGTCACTCAGGCCTTTTTTGGAAATTTGTCGCTAAGTGTATTGTGGGAATGGCGACCAAGCGAAAGCAGTTTCTCACAGATTTGGAAAGAAAATTAACCTGAACGCTACAACGTAAAATTATACAGTCCACCAGGGTTGTTTTAAAGCATGAGTCTAGTCGGTGGATGGAGGTAAAGGCCACATTTGGGTTCAGCTTCACCAAGAGACAGCAAACTGCTGCTGCGTTGAATTCCCATTCCCACATTGTACTTCACGACAAAATTTCCAAAAAGGCCTGAGTGATGTTTTCGATTAGCTATGATTCAGGTGCGTAAACACGGAAAGACTAATGGTTTAGTGATAATTAGACTATCGCTCAGGTTTTATAAATTTGAAAAAAAATTGTGAGGAAAGTCATATGCTGCTTTAAGCAACCAAATATGAGATGATGATCTGCAAGTTAAGGTAAGTGTGTCTAATTTAATGTGAAACGATAGTTATGATATGCCTGCATTTTCACTTGAATAAAAACACAGTTGTTTTGGGTTTTTTTTTACCATAGATTTTTTGCTAGTTGATTTTGCAGCTGCACTGAGTTGTTTTTTATTCAGTAAAATGTACACACTATATTTTAAGAATATTTAATGAAAGGCTCAGCAGTCGGCACATTCATGTTATGGCCTTTTAGCTTTCTGACATTTGACTCGATAACACATGTCTAATACAAAACCAGCAGAGGCAAAGAGTCAGAACTCTAACCCACAGGCTCATTCTGTTAAAGTTAAAGCAGCCTCTATTCCACTAATGAGACATAACGAGACCAGGCAGAAAGGCCACAATCACACCACAGGTCAGGAAAGTGCCTTAAAATAGGCTTTTGGATCCTGCAGAACTTCTTCGATGTCTCACTGAGCACCCACATGCTCTTGGCCTCTAAGATGCCGCAGTGTTTTGACCCACCTGTCCAGGAGGGAAATCCCTTCACTAGCTGATCAAAGACGACTCAGTGTGTGTGTGTCATGCTCTGGAGTGACGCCAAGGGCTGCATTTGGTCAGGCCAAAGTCTAATCCGCTCTCTGTCACAACTCTCTATCTGAGGTCAAGCTGAAGTGACCCGTCGGCTACCTGATGGTTTAATTCTTTTTCAACGGCCACGGGTCCCACAGGGCAGGATTAGCCCAAAAACTTCAGCAGTGAAAAGACTGGTGACTCATTCTCACATCACCACATGGAACCAGAGTTTATTCCACATGGACAAAGACTGTGTTTTCATATAAATATCAGAAAAATCAAATAGAGCAGGGGTCGCATGGAGTATCTAAAGATTTTATACATGGGTTGGGCACTGATCAGCCATAAAATACTAGTCATATAATGTCCCGTCCACACTAATGCAGTTATTTTGCAAAACTGATATCATTAGCCTCATAGCATAATTGCCTAAGTCATGCACTATATGGACAAAAGTATTGGGACAGGTTGAATTCAGGTGTTTCTTTTTTAACAGGGGTCTGGGATACAAAACAATAATGACAAATGTCATAATATAGTTTTACATTGTGATAAATATCATTGCATCATTGTATCCCAGACCCCTGTTTGAAAAGAAACACCTGAATTCAACGCATCCCAATACTTTTGTCCATGTAGTGTATGACTTAGGCAATTATGCTATGAGGCTAATGATATTTTTCTATATGTTTGGGCCTTTTGTCATCCCTTAAACAGCACTTTAGGTATATATTTTTAGAACTTTAAACACTTTTCAAAGTGAAGATTTTTATACAGTCTGGTTTGTGTGTAGCTGTGTGGAAAACAATGGCGTCACATCCAATTCTGCCCATGTCTATTAGAACTTTGTGTGATAAATCTGCACCTGAAACATTAAATCCAGCTGTATAAATTAGTGTATGACCTACAGTAGATCAAGGTCAGCACAGATACCTTTGGGAGACAGACCAGACTGGTGTTATGGACAAATCCACATCATATAAAGAACACACTTCAACAACCTCAACACCTTCATGACAGATTAAAGACTCTGCGTCTGCTACGTCCAGTATTATCACAGTTTCCACCAGAAACAATGATTTGACTGAGCATTTGTACCAGGTTGTAGTCGCTTTGTGCTGTCATGTGGACAGAGATGTTTTGCAGAGAAGGTCATATGAACAGAATTTAAAAAAAAAAAAAACGGGAGGAAAATATCGTATATGCGTTAGTGTGGACATGGCAATAATGACGATTATTACATTACAACAGCAACTTTTAGTGAGTGGAATATACAGTAAACATTTAGTCAAAAACAGGGTAGTATAAGGATCCGAGGGACTTTGACAAGGGTCCAGTGTCCAAATGATTGGGTCAAAGCGTCTCTTAAACTGCAGGTCTTTTTGGGCATTTCTAATCTACAGTGGTTACTTTGCATACTTGCTTGTAAAACACCCTACACATGCAGTTAAAGTGATAATATCCACATTTAATCTGTCTCTACCTTTATCTGCCCTTTAGCCATGATCCTGTCCGTGATCTCTCCATCTTCTTTATTGTGCTTCATTTTGCTGCAGCACTTCTCATAGCAGAGCAGCCTGAGCGTCTGAGAGCCTTCCAGTTCAATCTCAAACTCCTTGAATGACAAAAGAGTGAAGGTGTGTTAGATTTCAGCCCAGTGCACATTGTTACACAGACTTATTTTGTCATGGGAACAGCTGTCTGAAAGTGTACAGAGCCTCATTTTTTTATTTGTATGCTCACCTCGTTCCAGTTTGGCTCCGTAGAGTCTCTGTAAACACGTGTCTTGGCTTTGTTGACAAAGTAGCCAAAGGAATCTACCTCCAGGGAGCAGTAAAGGTCTAGAGGACAGGAGTACAAGTGGTTTGAACAGGAGAATCAATACAAAACTAGCAGAAACACAACCTCCTGCTGGCACTGGATCGAGCTCTAATAGAACATTTGTAACTGTCCAAGTTTCTAAAGCGTAAGAAATAGAAAAAGTTCTTGACAGACTATTTGTTGAAAAATGCGCTGTAACATTACTCATTTTTTGTCTTCAAAGACCTGTTCCATGTTCTACATTTTAAAAAAATGAATGACATGGTGCTAATGTGTATTCACTGTTGTCTGATCCTTATGTGACACTAAAAAGCAAAATGTGTATGCATCACTTTAACTCTCTGATCCCTATTTAAATACCACTATAGTCACACTGATACATATATATTTGGGTGCACCTATATTTACTTATAGTTAAGTTTATAGTTTTAAATATAATATTAGAGCTAGAGCTGCCAATATTAATATATTAGTTGTATGATTAATGCAATCATAATAACAGATTAACAGTAAAGCTTCAATGTGGACACTTAGAGCTGAGTGATATAACCAAAAAATGAAATGTCTTTTTATTATAATTTTTTTTTGCAGTGTTACGGATGATTTATATGTATCAATTTTCTGGCTACATGAAGTGAAGACAAAGCATGATTGAAAAATAGTGTTTTTACTAAAACTGTGTCATATATGGCTGTGGAAATATATTCATAATTAATATATTTAAAAAAGCAAACGGGTTCCATTCATTCGTTCAACATAAAAAAGCTTTTACCTGCTACCCAGAAATTAAAATCAAATAACTAAATAAAAATGAGTAACTAATCCTATTATAACAAAGCCACAAACATGAAAATTATACACTGAAAATAAAGCCTGATGAATGAAAACTAAAAAAAACATTTTAAATAGTTGCAGGTCTAAACAAGTTATTGAAAAACTAAAACATACATAAGAACCACAGATTTCTTAATTTATTAAATTATTATGTAGAATGTAGTCTAACATATGAGGACAGTTTAAAATTTAACTTGATATAAAAAACTTCTAATGTGAAAATGTCCACGGAGTCAACAGCTCGGTTCCAAACCCACTCGTGTCACTCGGCCACTTAATTAAATCAAAGCGAAACCTCCTGCTGACTTTGGACTGAGTCCCACCAGAACCGTCTACATTTCAACCGTCATCACAGTGACTTTCTAACTGTCCACTAGTGTAAAACTCTATTTGCTGAAACACATTGCTGAGTATTTGCTGACATAAAGACAAAATGTGAGTAGGTGTCGATTTAAGATGGTTAAGACATATTTGAGATGGCTTGTACACGGTGTTCCTGACTAATCCCACTTGTTCTTGTGCAGCTGCCGTCCCAGCTGACAGAGCGAGAGAAGGGGGCAGGTACATCAGATGAGACTGGCCTGGCAGAGAGGATGATGGGATGCCAACCTGCCAGAATTAGCAGTGGTATGATTTCTAGTAAAAGCAACTCACTTAAGCTCTGTTTGAGCCCTGACGCAGAGTGGACGATGACGTTTAAGAAGCCGTACAGACCAGAAGACTCATCATCTGCAAAAAAGCAAAGAACGAGACAGAATTACGTACAGCACGTGAAGGCATCGTAGTCCCTGAAAAGGAAAAGCAGAATGAGCCTTACCTTCCTTATTCATAGTCATTGGAATCGTGTGGACAGTCTGGAGTTTCACGCATGAGTTAGTGAGCATCTGCAGCTCCAAAGACGTGAGAGAGAAGCTTTTAAAACCTGAATGAAAAAGCAAAAGCAACTATCAGAGGTGTGTTGGTTGCAAATGAGTGGGCTCTAGTAGTCAGCTCTTATTCTTTTTTTTTTTTTTTTTTTGCAAAAAGCGACACATACACATGTTTACACAACTATCATTACACACAACAACAGTGGACAATATATAACATATACCAAGATTATTGGACATATGACGACGTAGAAAATACACAGATCTTATAAAGACAGTCACAGTTACATTTTTGACAGAGGCATGGCAAACTTGGGGGTGGGGCATGTGTAGGAATGTGTGGGTGTGCATGTGCGTGCTTGAGGCCATTGAGAGATTGTGTGTATAACGGATGTGTGCATGTTTAATTGAATAAGATGGTCTATGTGATCCGAATATATGACAATTAGGGTGGAGTTCTAGGTAGCATGGTTTGGGTTTGGGTGTAGGACGGGCTTATTGGGGAGGGGAGGAGAGCTTAGAACTATGTGAGTTTATTCATCTGCCTGTTCGGGGGGGGGTGGGGGGCATCCGAGGACAGCTCTTATTCTCAACATAAGGTCATTTAGAACTGAACAAATCTTCAGAGCAAGAAACAGACACTATGCACAATACATGTTACATCATGTCTGACAGGAGCCGTATGTAGTATTTCTATATTACAATATGAAAACATGACCTAAAACTATCATTAAAGCATCCACACATTAGAGGAGTCTACACTGTTGAGTATGATTGCGATGGTTAAGAAGGTAAAGCATCACTATGTTGTTGATTTTTTGTTTCCTTTTTAATTTATTTATTGCCTTTTATAATTTTCCACTGATGTGCACATCTTGGGTACATACAGATGCTCACACACGCACTGTACATGTGTTCATGTTTACATGTGTACTGTAGGCTCATTTTCTCACATCTATACCTCTAATATATCCCATTTCTCAACAGTCAACGGAAAGGATAATTGAAATAAAGTAATAGAGAGAACATAAAAAACAGAGCAGAGCTTAAACATCTGGGAGTGACCACATAGCTGTGATTGTTCATTTATATAAAATAACATCAGGCCTCTGGATTATCATAAAATGAATCCATTTTTGTCAACATGAAGCAAAAGGTTCCAGTCTATGATGTACCAATGCAGGTGTTTTGTCCATGTTGTAAACGTCCGATGTTATGTCCATCCATGCGGACAGGGATGGCTTTTCTTGAGTCAACCCTTTCCTAGTCACTGAAGGTCACTATGTTATGTGATTGTTGTTTCTATTTGTTGATCCACGGTTCAGACAAAATTGTGACTGTTCTAACCTCGTTTCTTCAGTGCAGTTATTAACACAAACCGTACAGAAAACTCACACTTCTTCTGCTGTTCTCGTATGATCTCCCTCCACTCTGCTCGTTCGTAGTCAGAGGAAATCAGGAACGTATAACCCTAAAAACAGATTTGGATTATTGAAGTTTCATGCTGTAGTTCATGCTTGTCACCAGCAGGGGGCAGTAGAAGTCAACATGTCTGTAAATCTGTTTATTTCACAAGCTACAGTGTGATGCAAGAACCTTTTCCATCTAATCTTTACTGGTGAATCCTTTATAAATTAATATCCCTTCGTTCTTAAACCTGTTGAGGGATGCAGAGCCTCACCTTTCCGTTTCTGTTGGCCACTCTGAACGCCATGTTGGGCGACATGAGAAGCAGCAGCGACTCCTGCTCTGACAACTTCTTCCTCAGTCGTTCGATCACTTTGGGCCCTTTGGTTGTTCTCTGCCGACGAACATCATCAGGGTTAATATAATCATATAAGGCCTGAAGTCTAGACAAACTTCTGTTCTGCACTTTGCTCCATTCACAGGCCAATTGAGAAGTTCCTCTTTTTATTTTAGTTTTAACCAATGTTTCAAATAGCATCTTGAATCTCGTGCCTCTGGCATTTTGTGTCTGATGTTTTTGTTGGTGGAGGCAGACTGTGTGCACATTTTTTTTTTAATATAGCAGTGCAAATATATTCTGTGAGGTAGCTGTTTATTACTATTTAGTTTGGAATAATTAGACTAATAAAAAAAAATGCTTGAAAAGTCCAGGTACTGGGTATTTGTAACATTTTAACTGGTTATTGGGTGAAACAGTTCATCTTTGTTTTTAGCTGAATCATCACATATTCTCTATAGATGATCACTTTGTCATCCTATCATGCATAGATTATGAGGAAAATTCTACATATATTTTACATCATTTCATTAATTACAAACCATGGTACATTTCTTTCTTACACAATTCAGTTGAAAATTAATTACTGGTGGTGTTTTATAAGTATGTTTTGGTGCTGAGTTTTATTTTGTGTTTTATGGATGTTTTAGTGTAGATGGATGTCTAATTTCTATAACGTTCTGCTGCTGTTTTGGTCAGAACACTCTTGCAAAGGAGATTTTTAATCTCAATAGCCACTTTTACAGACAGATTTCCACATCCAAGCAAAAAGGAGTAACAAAGGTGAGACAGGCTGGACTTCTACACAGTGGACCTGCGTTCCAGAATCAAAGGGGCGGTGATGCAGCGTGCACATGGAGACACTGGCATGGATTCCGCAGGTTCCATGGCTTCGTGCTACGGGTGAAAATGGCATGTAGCCGCAGAACCAGTGTCATGAAGCCGTGGCACCCATGGCAGCTGCCGCAGAATCCAGTGCCTCCATATGCACCCACTGTCTCTCAGGTGCCATCATCAAAATGTCACACCTTGGTTGCAGAATGAGAGGCATTCCTTTAACATAGCATTCCAGAATCATGATTCCACCTTTATCAGGGCTCTGTTACTACCTCCAGAGGCGTTACAGAGCCGTGATAAAAGTACAACTGAATGATTCCACCATTTTGTTTACACAGACGTCATTCTGGAATAAAGGCAAAATATTCCCATAACAGAAGTGCTGTGCAAAAGGGGCTAATGTGTAATTTTTCCTGGTTAAATAAAGGCTAAATAAAATTACATTATGTTGTGAACATAAGCTGCTACTGTCTGTAATTTCTCTTTAGGTTTGATATCTAAATAAAGGTCCACTACGAAAAATTAGCAGCACTTTTTTTAAGTTTCCACCTTTTCTCTTTGGATCTCATTCTTGATCTGAGAGATTTTGATCTTCATAGCATCAATCTCCTCATCCTGGACCAGAGGGATCGGAGTGGACTCTGAGTCCTCGATGGTCTGGAAGGTCAGGTCCGCCAGGGGGATGTACCACTTACAGTCATACTGCTGCCCTTTCCTGTTGCAAGAGAAGATGTGCATACAAATACATTAATAAATGTTTGCATTAGAGCCAAATTAACATGAAGCTGCATAAATACAGTAAATATGTTTAATATTTATGTGCTGTTCATCCTTAATATTTTGTTTGCATATAAAAGGAGACATTTAAGTTCTTTAAGATGTATGGATGCCACGTGAACAGAAAAGAGGAGTAAATCAAGAGAGAGGAATAAAAATAGAAAAATAATACAAAGCATAAAGTCCAAAATAGAGGAGAAACTTGTCCTACTTTGTAAATATGAATCGCTGAATCATGAAAGCAGATCAAATCTCTGCTTATTAGACTATAAGTGACAATGTTCTTCTTTGGAGAATTAACAATTGTAGGATTTGTCTGTGGAGTTTTTTCCTCTTTTCTCTATGACATTCCTTGACCTCCAGGTTGAAGTCTAGACTCACCCTGCCGCCTGTTTCTTCAGCTTTGCACAGAGCAGCAGGTCTGTGAAGAGGAAGACGTGACGAAGTTTCCTGGAGCCTTCGACCAGCTCCACCATGAAGCGATCCCTCAGCAGCTGCCGGTTCTGCCGGGAAAGAAGAAACCAGAACCAAAGTTCCAGTCAGAATACAATACGGGGTTTTCAGACAATGACTGTGCTGCTGTTTGTTATTGTGCAGCCTCTGTTGTCGCTGCTGCTGGGAACGAATGCAATTCATCCAAAAGTAAACAAAACTACTGACAATAAATCATATAAGTGGCAACCAAAGTGGATCATGTACTATACATGCTGAACTACAGACTAGTTCCACCACAGAAACTTTCCCCAAGAACATTTAGAGGAACCAGGGGCTATAATTAGTTATTTTAGGGGACTTTATTTCACCCATGAAGTCCCTATATAAGGGTTAATATTTTCTGTTAATTCAAGTAATTTCTCATTTCAGATACTCATAGAATGTTCTCTCTGAAATGTGTAGTTCTATATACAGTCTTTCATCGTGCCATGACACACAACCATGGAGTCACAGAAGAAAGTATGCGACAGATGGACTGATGACGATGTCCAGGCCTTATAGAGCATTTATTAATAGGATGAAAGCCAGCTGGATGTGCAATCACATGCAAAACTGACGTGTTCAATCCACTGGTACTTTTTCACATGTCAGCTGACTAATTTGCTAAATATCTGTGGTTCTTCAGACCACAGTAGAAATACACACAACCAACAGCCTGAAGGACCCTTTAGCTCCTCAGACTAGAGCTGTAAACATGAAGAAAAAAATCACTACTTCAGCAGAAGTTTGTGAAGCAAAGGCTGGGAAACCCAAGAAGTTGTTTTGTCCAAAACCACAGACGTCAGTGTTTGTAAAGAGGAGAATCGAGCTTTGTGGTTGATGCTGCCAATTAGAGCTGCACAGTTTGGTGAATAAGTTATATTGTGATTATTGTGGGCAAAGAAATGTCAAGTCAAACATATAAACTTAAAGAAGCATAAATAACAAGAAAAAAATGGTGTAACTTTCATTTTGCATGTTTTACAATAGTACCTGTCTGTGTTCACTGTTAATTAAAACTACAACAATACAACAGAGTTTGTGTTTATTTTGTTCCAATTTATGCATTTAGATCACTCTCTAAATCCTCCTAAATCTGGATGTTTAAGTAGCAGGCTTTTGTGACAACACACATATGGCACAGACTTAAAGCAAATATGTGAGATCCTTCCTGTGGATAATTATTAAAGTGATTAATATGTTTAACCTTGACTGATGCAGTGAGTAGCTTCACATTTCTTAAACATGTTTGCTAGAGAGTATAAAGACTAGACTGTATTTCAATGGAAAAAGGCCATGGGGTCTAATGAGTCCAGATTCAACTTTCTTCCAGAGTGATGGGTGCATCAGGGTGAGAAGAGAGGCAGATGAAGTGATTACCCATCATGCCTAGTGCCTACAGTACAAGCCTGTGGAGGCAGTGTTATGATCTGGGGTTGCTTCCATTGGTCAGGTCTAGGTTCAGCAACATTATGTGTCTAAAAAAATGACAGAAATAAATGTTGTGACATAAGCTTACAGAAAAAATGCCACGGAAGCGTATTGCATTTACATAAAAAAAAAAAAAAAAAAAATCGGCTCCGTTTTTCTGAATTAACAAGATCATTATCCTGTAAAAATAGAGCCAATTTTTTATTTTTTCATAAAACCGTTTCTCATCATTATGAGATGATAATAATAATAAGCAGTGAAATAATCCATTGCCTCTTGCAAATATGAGCACTGTTGTTGATAGTAAATGTAGGAAATTCCATTTTCGTATTTAAAAAGTATTACACCTCACAGAACAAACACACTATGATCATACAGACTATGAAAAAATTAAAATCAGCTCTGTTTTTCTGAATTAATGAGATAATTAACTCATAATTACGAGAAACAGTTTTATGAAAAAATTAAAAAAGTCTCTGTTTTTACGAGATAATTATCTCATTAATTCAGAAAAACAGAGCCGATCATTATTTTTCCATGTGAATGCAATACGCTTCCGTAAGATGCCCCTGCTGCTGCATGCTGTAATCAAAGCTAAAGGTGGTCCAATGAAACATTACAGTTTTTTTGTTGAAGCTCTATACTATTGCCGAAACTCATGTGTTTAATTGTGCAGCCCTAGCGCAAATGTTAAGATCCAACTGCATTAAGTTTGAGTGAAGTTTCAGAAGTGATCAGGACATTAACAGGCATGACAAACTAAAACCAAATTTGACGCACAAAAAGAGAATTCCTGCTGTTACCCGAGTATCAGACATAACTTAAGTGCTAATGCTAATGCTAGTCGCTGTGGGTAAAATGTTGAGACTGAACTTCCCCCACAGGGATAATAAAGTGAGTTAACCTTAAACTTAACATCAATTAGACACATCTGAGGAGTTTAAAGAAGATTATGAAGCGGGAAGTGGAGAGCATTGTGGAAAAGTGAATACTGAATCAGTTGTGGTTTCTATCTGCAAGCTGTGATACAAGTTGACATGTATTTGACACATATGTTTTTCTTAATGGATCCTCAGAGCATGTCCACCCTGTGTTTAAAGGCGGATGCTATGACACACTCTTCCTGCAGCGTTTCAGTTTCCCCTCTGCCTTTTGACCTCAGGGCTGAAGCTGTTTATGTTGACGCTGCCCATGTGGGACTTTGCCCTCCCACATAAACCACACTTGGACAAAAACAAGGAAATCACTGCAGTGTGGCTTCATAAGCTGTTTTCTGCAGTGGTGAGGCCTTCAAACCTATCTGTACTGTCCTGGTTTTGAAAAGATGCAGCAGGGTTACATCCGCTTATTGTTTTGTGACACAAATGTGGCCACAGAGGCTCAATAATCCAATGGAAAAATCAACACTGCTCGCACCCTCCCGACACTGGAATCTGCTTTTTTTTTTTTTTTTACTGTAATGACATGTTGAGCACAGAGGCATGTACCAGAAATGAAGCTGCACACTCTGCTAGCTTTAAATGGTTTTGTAATAACAGACTGCTGCAGTGCAAAAACTTTAACAATAAGTGCTAATTTAGCAAGAGATAATCAAGTATGACAACAAACTCATATTTTAAAGTGACTGTCATATTTTGGCTTGGTATCTGTCAATCTTTGTGTGGGAGTTTAGCCTTTCTAGACAATACACACAACAGTTTTCCCAAGAAGTTTCTTTGATGTAATATCCCACGCTGGTAGGCCAGGCGATTTCCCAGAAAAAAGAGGAAGTTCTCCTTGGGGTGATCTGAATCAGAGCTGTGAAATGCAATTTGTGGGGGGGACAGTGGGGTCAGTGACCCTGGATGAACCAGTGCACACCCACCACACAACCCCGGTGAGGTGGTTATTGGATAAGCCGGTCTGCAGGTCATTTCTGGGAAGCGGAGTCGAGCCCCGGGTAGGGAAGGATGGGAGGGATCGCAGAGGTAATCGAAGTGTTTTCCTGGTTTGCGCCACGGACACCATCGCCTCCAGTGTTTACACGGCTTTGTCACGAGCTTCCTCTACGCTTCACTTCCTTCACGACTAAAGCAGACTGGCTGAGATGAGTCAGCACCAACCTGACTCACACCCCTGTTTTATTACAGATTCCAGACACCTTGTGCTTGGAGCGTTTACTGTCAGTAGTTATGACAGAAACTAAGGGGGCAGATAATGTCCTGAATTTCAACAGTGAAGAGTCTGAATGAGAGAATTCAATAAGTGACTGTGAATAAGTGAAATTAAGTTACACAACAATGCCACCACACATCTTTGTTCCTCAAATGTAAGGTCTATAAATCTACTTATGAGCGTTACAAGGGTGAATCATTTTTCTTTTTTTGTTTATCTTATTTCTCAAGGGTAAATTGTTAACATGATAAGAACGTTGGCAGGAACATATAAGCATTTTGCTCCTGCCTGAGCTTTTTCAGGCAGCACTTAATGCATAGAACGCTCACAATGTTTATACTGTTTTGTCGTGTTTATACTCACTATCATATGTGATGAACGAAAAATTCATTCATTCATTGTCATTTTGGCATTTTTCTTTGATGGTGAGTACTTAAAGAAAAGACAACTGTTCCCAAGGTTTGCAAAATTGAAAGGATGGCTCAGAAGGAAAGTGAAAGTGAAGCCAAAGATGGTATGAAGAGGCATCACAGTCTGCATCACCAAACCATCAGAGCTGCTGCTGCTTTTATATTAGCTAGAGGAAACATCTGTATGTTTTAACCTATCCAAATTCATTTCTGTCTAAATTTAACATATACCAAGTGATTTAACAAGATTTATTACAATATTATCAGCTGCATTTAGCATTTTTTCAGTGCAAATGGGGTATTTTCCTATATTTAATGCACTGATAATGTGGTTGTCCATAAAAGCTCTAAGTAAATTCAAAAGTTATTGCATCAAAATAGAAAAAAACTGACTAAAACATGACTAAAACAAGCATCTACAACCACTGTCATTTGTCAAACTAAATGGGTTTTACTGGTGAATCAATGAGCCCATTTACACGCACACCAATACTCCGATCATGTCAGTTATCTGATTATGAGAAATCGGATGAACACACCTGGATTTCTCCCCAATACTCTGATGTCTTTACGCATGTATACAGGTTAATCTGACTGATTACCTTCTTTTACGTCTGCACATGTGTAAACACAATTAAAAATAGTAGAGAACGGAAGTTATGTAGTTAAACGAGAGCAGAAGACAACAGGAAGTTTAAAGGGCTCATATTTAGCTAAACCCACTTTTATTAGTCTTTGGTTCATTTGTTTGTGTATTTGGACCCTAATAGTTCATACACTTTGAATTTGAACCCTCCAGGTGCTGCAAAGCTATCTTTATATTAATTTTGCCAAAAATCGAGTGGATTTCTACAACCTGTTTGAATTCCTGTTTAATCTGTCACGTCTATAACTAGTTACATCACGACATTTGCACATATAAGGTCCAGACTTCTGACAAACATTTCTCCGAGTACGACATAATTGTTTGTCAGCAGCAGTGGTTGTAGTTCATACTGAAAACATGTCCAAACATCGAACCGATTACCTAAAATGTTCACTTGTTGGTTTAACAGGACAGAGCAGCACAGGCAACGACCTGGAGGGGGCGGGGCCTGAAGTGGCTCATGTGCATTTAAAGGGCCAGTGCTCAAAATGACCTTTCAGGTGTCATTACTCAGAAATAGAGTTGAAGATGGACCTGTAGAGTTGAATTAATGAAGAATTCAGACCCAAGCAGAGCATTTACAGTTTATGTAGACCACAGGGAAATGTTTGAAAATGCATGATTCCGTTTTTTAAAAAAAACAAACAAAATATCACTCCTTTCAGTCTACCATCACTATGTAGGTATGAACGCCAAAAGAAATCCAATAATGGACTGGAGCATCTAAACCAGGGTTTTTTTGATTATCGCATGCCTTAAGTGCATGTAAATGTGTTAGATCTAATATTACAATTATCTGATTAATCCCAGATATTGGACTTTTACAGTCATGTAAACAGGTTCAGTGTTGTAGAAGATGGCAGCATTTCCATGTTCACTAAGGAGACCATGAATGCAGCCGATAAATACATCTGATGCCTCTGAAAAACTGCATTTTACCTCAATATATTTACATGTATAGATAGAATTAGTGGATCAACAGGTTTTAAACATTTTAGAGCAGTACATGCTCTTGGGTCTTTAAGGGTTAATTTAAACTTGTCCTCTACTGAAACCAAATATGTTATGAAAACTAACAATTTTGTGAAAACCCCCCAAAAATCCAGGCTGGTTGTTGTCGTACTGTGAATGTAATTAAAAGCAGAGAAGCACCAATCGACTGACCGCTTTCCAGTTGATCGGGCATGACGGGTGACCAGCTGCACAGACTCACATATATCTGATTTTGTGTCAGTCAAATTTACACGCATGAGTTGCATGACAGCTCATGTGATGCACGAAGTACCATCACAAATACACGCAAACATGTTATCGATGTGTAGGAAGATCTTCACTTATACAGACATAAAGAAATAAATTATTAGAGGTTGTTCGTGAAATTAATGTCACACGTCTCGGCCGTAGCAACACCAGATTGAGCCACAAGCAAACACTCAGTCACTGATACGGTGTTTACGTAGCATGTTAGATAAAGTGAGATATACTGTAGTTAGATTTTACTTGAACAAAAAGAACTCTGTCCAGTGACCTGAAGCACTTACTTTTAATATTTGTTTGAGTGAGAGAAGGTCCTGTCATCTAGTGCAATTTTATATTACAAGTTAGTTAAAATTATGGAATTTTACATTTAGGAAAAGTTATACAAATGTTTGTGTATGCCATGAACTTTAGTTGGAAATTAATTTATTTTTACATTTATTGAAAAAAGTATCACTCAAGAACCAATATCAACACTGGTACTGAATATCAATATACGATATGATAGATCTATAGTGTAAAATTGTAAAATCTGTTTAAAATGTGCTGTAACATTGGAACACAACAACAATACTGGAGACAGTGTCGTCGCACGGATGCCAGTCACAGCCATACTTTCTGAGTATGTGTCAACCTACAGCCGTTTTGGGACAATATTATCAGAGTTCTGGAGGGCATCTTAAACCCTAAGGTTCCTTGGGATCCCCAGATCTTGTTTCTGGGATTGATCCCAGAAGGGTTAATTATGAAAGAAGACATGAGTCTCTTCAAAATAATGATTGTGGCCATTAAGAAGGACATTACCAGAAATTGGTTAAAAAGTGATGCTCCAAACCAAAGGCAATGGATGGACATTATAGACGAGATCTATAAATAAATCTAAATATAATACAGTATGGAGAAAAGGACTTTTTATCTGCGAGTCAAAACAGGCAACTTTGAACAAAACTGGAGCAAATGGACACTATTCAAAGACATGGACAGTGCTCACTCAACTGCATGATAATTTCTGCCCCATATTTCATCCTCTCTTTCCTCCCTTTTTTTGTTGTTTGTTGATTTTGGATAATATTTCTTGTATAAGTTCATATACAAAACTAAATAAAGAGTTTTTACAAAGTGCTGCAACAAAGGCTGTAACATAAAAGTGGAGTAGCAAAACGTGTAACGTTTGAAGAAAGTCCTGTCACCTCGTACAGTTTCATAGTAAAAGTTAATTAACACTATGGAATTTGACATTTAAAAGTTATACATTTGGTGTATGCCATCGATTATAGTAAGAAATGAATCAAAAGGAATCATCTGAACTCAGAAGATCACACGTCAACATCATAGTCAGAAAGTGATACTGCAAACATTTGCCTGTTTACATGTATGTTTACATTGTTTACACTGTTACATTTGCATATTTTTACACCGCGTTTACATTTTTTTAATTTGACCCTTTCATACAGTATATCTCTAATTTGCACATATTTTGATTGCACACTATTTTACATTTTTTAGTATGTCTGTATCTTATTGTGTTATTTAGATGTAAGTACACTGTCACAGATATAGAGACCACCTGCAATTTCATTGTGCAACTGGTGTAATGACAATAAACCCCACTCTATTCTATTCTATCTAAAGAGGATGGTCCGCCTGGCTTTGCAGACATTAGAGCTGATACAACAGGGGTGAATCTCTTCCCCTTCTCTCACCTGGTAGAGTGTTTACCACATGGTCCACAGCCTTATTACAGCTACATGGGTTTGGTCCGTTACTACATGTCACCTCTCCCCACCTTTCCTGTCTCTAATAAAGGTAAAATGCCCTACAAAATATATTTTAAAAAATGCCCCAAAATTAATCTTTAAAGCCGAGAATGCAATAACTAGGGCATCCACACTGACCTCTCCCTTCTTAACGGTCATGGACTGTCTGCGTGGGGTGATCTCCTCATTAATACTGGACAGGAAGTTCTGGGAAATGCGCAGGGCATCCTGGAGCAGGGGGTAGTCTGGGTGGCTGGAGGGCGTGTGCTTCAGAAGGTCCTAAAATGTGAGAAAAAAAAAAAGGCAAAATCAACTCGGAAAACATGGAGGAGCTCAGGATGAGGCTGGATATTATCAGCAGACAGACTGACTTACATGTAGAACCAGAGTGCTGCGCGTCACTCTGTCGACAGGTTTGTAGAGAAGGTCTGCGGAGGAGGAGGAGGAGGAGGAGAAGGAGGAAACAGTTCAACAAACCTCGTCGCTGCTCAACTACTTATAGCAGTATTGACTAATGCGGAGGCTGGACGTTTATTTCACTCAGTACTTACTTTCAAGTGAATTTTTAGCCGACTGATCTTTGCAGTCCTTTGTGCTTTTGACCTTCAGATTCTGGCAGAAAAAAGAACAGTAGAGTTTGACTACCCTCATTAATTCAGAGCAAATGCCCCACAGCGCAATTAAACCTATCAGCACTGTTGTAAAGAGCTGCACGGCTCTTTGCACCGTGAGGGCTGGCTGAAACTGCCCTGTCATCACTTGTCCCACTGCAGCTGTACAGCATCAAGCACTGGCCCGCTGCAGTCCCACCGCATCCAGTGTGATTACATACCTCAGATATCTCTGCAAACTGCAAGTTGGCCTGGCAGCACTTGTCTGCCGTCTCCACAGCAACCTTGTAGTTATCCACAAAGGCGCGGTACACACCAAGCTGGCTGGCCTACAGGGTACGAGCAGAGAACAGATTAGCATCAACTCCAAGCCCTGGATGTGTTTCAAGGGGAATTATCTTGAATATACTGGTACCAGTAAAGTTGGAATAAAATATTTGTACCTCTTCTTATTAAATGATTGTGACAATGTGATTTATTCTTGACATATAAAGTGTAAATGAGACTCAGTATGTATGATTACTGATGTGTATAAATAAGAATAAAAAGAGGAATGTGTCTAAAAAACATAATTATTCCAACTTTATGGGCAACAATGTACTTTTATCATGTTTTATTATGTGCCAATAGTTTTCTATTATCATTATTATCATTACTATTATCAGATGTGGTATTATGTTAAAACACAATTTCAACTTATGGTAAAAGGTCTTATTTTTTATGTTGTAAAACTGTTTTGAGGAGAAAATTGCCAGAAAATAAAAATAAAAATGAAGTGCTGAAACAAAACTGATGTTAAACTATCTTGTGTTTTTTACACTTGACTTGTGGGGAAAAGTTTTGGTTCTGCAAAATGTGCTGCCCTTTTTTTCTTTTTTTTTTAATTTCCACATATTTCTGAGATACAGTGAAGAATAATTACAAACATTACATAAGTTTCAAGTAAGCTTAAGGACAAATAAACGAAGTCATTCCCAAAACTTTTTCTACAATTGTAAGTTATGTTTTATATTGTTATTTTACCCTAACTCCCATAAGGGCCGGTCTGCGTGTTTGTGCCTGTAACTAAAAATCTACATCATTTTAACTTTTGATACTAGATGATGTGCATCTAGAGTCTCTAGGATAATGTGTGATGTAATTTTCTTTTGTGAAAATTAAAAAATCGGTACCAAAAAAGTATCAATCAAGACCTAGTTTCAGTGCCGGTGGTGGATATTGATACAATAAATCCTAAAATCTCTAAAATAAGCTTTAAGATCATTTCAGAGGAGTAAAAAGTGCAATGGTTGCCTCAGATTTAGTGAAGTATTAGTATAAAGGGAAATACTCAATAAAAGTGACTTAAAATAGTTAAATACAGTGCTAGATTAAAAGCACTTTGTTATATTCCAGCACTGATCCATAAATAAATAAAGCAGGTAGATTTTACTGGTGTATTATTAAACTGGTTCGGCTCCAGTTTCAGTGAAAGTTGTGTTCAGGCATGATCTGTCAGAACACTTACACTGGAAGAATTAAAGACTTCAGTTCAATTCAAGGTTCGCTCACGTGTCTGTGTATATATAAATCAATGCACGCGTGTGTGCTTTTCTTCTTTCAATAGCTAACACTGAGTTTGCTCTTATTCAGTAGCCTCCTATAGAGCGTTTTGTTCTCCTTTACTGGCTGTCATGTGGTGAAGCGAGGCTTTTATCTGGCCGGGAGATGACTCCAGGCAGTCTACTCACATGTGCCCTACAAGATCCAGGGAGCATTACTAACAGCCACAAACTCCCACCTTTCTACCCTGAAAGTCTCACTACTTTAAACTACCATTAACGATCAAGGCCTCGCATTTAAGGAGGGCTATAATCAGTGTCTAAAAGCCAACGACCTGACGAGTGGTGGTCTGTTTGATGAAAAACCAACATGCAATCTGATGAGGTCATATGATATCGGATCCCTCGTCCACTTTCCAAAGGAGGATTTGACTCTTGATTCATTTGACTGATGTAACAGAAACAGAAATCACCATGTCAGCCAAACTCTACCGTTAAATAAGTTGTTCTAGATTAAA
Source organism: Apogon hyalosoma (assembly GCA_037367295.1). Lineage (NCBI taxonomy): Eukaryota > Metazoa > Chordata > Actinopteri > Kurtiformes > Apogonidae > Apogon > Apogon hyalosoma. The sequence goes on from JAPQRP010000030.1 coordinate 13,776,442, forward strand.
TCAGCTGCATTATAGTTAACAAAAACTAAGAGTAAAACTAAAGCCAACAGTGACAAAAACAAGTTTAGTGACTGAAATAAAAATAAAAACAAATGAAATAATATTTAACATCCCTGTACACTACACTGTTGCAATAGATAGCTAAAGAATAGTTAAATAAAGCATTCCATCCTTTGCGCAGTGATCTTAGGCATCTTCCTTGCAGGAAAAGGGTTAGAAAACTGTTTTGTCCATGCTGCATTTATCACCCTGCACAGACCATAGTAAAATGCACACGTCATTTATTTACTTACTTATTCTTGTTTTTATTTTTTCATGGATGGGTTGCCTTTTGACCTGCCTGGTTAAATTAGGGTTAAAATAATAAATAGAATACATTTTATTCAATATGTCATTTATCTGAGTCCTATTCATTATTTTTTTTTTTTTTATGCGCTGACTGGTGGAATCTTGAATGCACTGTTGCCAATAAAGTTGGAGTAAGATATTTTTACATCTTCTCATGAAATCATTGTGACAGTGTGATTTATTGTTGAACTGGGACTCATTATGTAATCAATGCACCTGGTTTAAGATGATTGTTGAAATTTACAGCACAGGTAAAAATAAAGACATATAAAAAAAATTAAAACAATGCCAAACAAACTAAAATGAAGGTAAAATGCACTTCATTTTTGTCAAACATTACTGATTCATAAATAAAATATCTTTACACTCTATGGTACATTTAGAAATAGCTGTTCTGTAAATATTTGACTTTGTGGACTAAAGGCACAGAGAAACTAAAGAAAAGACATTTCACACATATTAACCCAAAGGTTGTTTTGTTTTTTGCTTCCCAACTTCTCTGTCATGTTTGTTCATGTTTCGGATCAAATGAAGTTGGAAAACAGGTTTTTGCTGTTATACTCAAATTACTGTTACAACATGTATAGAACCCAGTCATTTCCTGTCATATTTGTGACTTTACTGAGCCATGGTTGCTATCTTTCTGGTTTTTGTATGACCTATATTACAAACAGGAGGTTTAAGATAAGGTTTACATAAAATAATTCCACACATTCTTAACATAAGGTGATTCTTGTTCTGCTGGTTTGGTTGCACAGCTTTAACAGCGTTGAACATCGTACCAGTTTCTGGAAGAGGTCGCCCACACACTGCTGGTGGCTCCAGTCCTGGACTCGAGGAAGCAGAGCGTCGTAAAAGTCTTTGTGGATCTCATGAAGCTCCGGCACTTTGAAGAAGATGGTCTCGATCTGCTGGATGGTCAGCATCGGCTGGGAGGTGGTGGCTGCGGCTCGAAGAGGCTTCATGGGCTGAAAAATAATCAGATGGACAAATGGTTAACAAAGGAAAAGAGCCGGGAATTTCCAGTTACAGAAAACAAGAGTCTTGTTTTATAAAGGCTTTGACTTTGATGTATTGAACACAAAGTACAACTGATTTAAAGGGGCAATGACCTACATCTAACCCTTTAATTTTATTGGAAGAGGGTTAAAATATTATTGTGTATTTTAAAAACTTAACAAGATCTGTAAAAAAAAAAAAAATTCATAAAATCTTTTTCTGCTAAGTATTTTATTATTCATTCACAACCACAACATATATACTTAGAACCTACATTAGACTCAATTGAACTAATATGTACCAAGCCCAAATGTATATATAGTTTGAAACCAGCACATTCTGCTCTATTTACCCATCAAGGTTTGTTTTCATGACGCTGTGACAGCATTTACTATTTATTTCTCTGCGTAAACAACCCATACTTACAACTGGGTTAAATTTGACCAATATTACCACAGATTGAACCATTTTAACAGCATTTAGAAACAGAAAATGTGTTTTAGAGACTAATATTTCTCTGTCGTTATGGTTTAATCAAATTAAATAGCCTAAAATTTGATAATCACTTTTATAATATCTTTCATACGCTCTTTTTTTTAGGACCTCGTTTAAATATCTGGTTTCGTAATTTTGGGAGAATATTTAGGGAACCAGAGTGAAAATGGTATTGTGGTGTAACGAGATTGTTTAGGGTTTTTTTTTTGTTTGTTCTTTTTTTGCTTTCCACCTTCTCTGTTGTGTTCGGGTCAAAAGATGTTGGAAAACAGGTTTTTGCTGTTTTACTCCAAAATTGGCCCAAAACCCAAAAGGAGGCTGATTTCAATCACCAGCAGCGGAACTACTGTCTGTGAAAACAGCTGTATTGTGTCTTCTGTTGATCTGGATGAGCTTTATGAAGTCTGAGAAAATACCTTGAGATAATATCATCACAAAGAGGCACAGAGGGTTTAATGAAACACACAATGAACATCCACCGCAGACCTGAAGGCAGCATATCTTGTGGTTGATCTAAACTGATCTGAACTGCCGTCATTATATTAAAGCGTACTTTGTTTTGGTATCATTAGTGGTATTAACCCACAAAGACCCAGTGCTACTCATCTGACAATTTTTTTCTCTATATTTGCCTTTTCTTAAGTGATTTATCTCCATTTATTCTAATATTATCCTCTGTATTTTTCCTTTTTCAGTGAAAATCAGATTTTTTTTTTCTTCAGGTATTTTATTTACTGATCATGTAGACGTTCACAAAAGCTCAGAACAGAATGACGTTTGTTATAACAGAAACAGAGAAAAATTAAGAAAAAGTGAATTTTTCAGCAAAAATATCAATAACTGAACATAAACCAAGTGTTTCCATCCACTGTCATTGATCCAACTCCACGGGTTTTACTGGTGAATCAATGTTGCAGAAGATGACGGGGTTTCCACGTTCACTATGGAGCCTCTGAATGTCCAGATGGGTCAGACGACAAACTGTATTTTAGACCAATTACTTACATGGATTGATAGGATTAGTGGATCAACAGGTATTAAACATTTCAGATCAGTAGCTTTTGGTCGCTGGTGGCTGTTTGGGTCTTTATGGGTTAAAGCAGTGGTGTGTGCTTCCAGTTACACATACTATCAAAAGGGCCTCCAGTTGGCTCAGGTAGGTCTCCTCACTGGCCAGGATTCCTGATAGAACCCACTTCCTCATCTCCAGCCCTTTCTCCTGATCCAACTCGACCTGGAGAGAAAACAAACACATTAACAGCAGACAAATAAGCGGTGATTTTTAATAAACCCCCCACGAACGCTGGCTCAGCCCTGTCTACATGTACCGCTGCTGCTGAGTTAAATTTGATTAAAACTGTGGGAGTTTCAGATTCCCTCAGGTCTGGCGTCGCTATTTGACGCATCAATCATGTCAAGAAGAGAATCACCGGCATGGCAGCATCGAGCTCTGCCATTATATTAGAGCCATAGTTAAAAAGCCGCCCCCACCCTCCAATATGATGCAAGCTTTGAAGATCACCAAGTGTACACATCAGAGGATAAGAACACCACAGATAGGACAAGAACAGAGCAGGGGGAGGGGTGCTTTTACATCTGTTTGCCCACAGTGTGTTTGCTGAGCATGTACAGTGTTTTACAGCAACGCCCTGTTTCAGACTAAAAACCAGTCCCACATGGAGCTGACTGCTGAAAACTCCTTTTTTTTTCACTCGTCATTTTTTTTTTTTACAGTTGGACATTAAACCCACTCAGATTATTTGGATACTTTGCTGAAAGGCAGTTTCTGAGAGATTTGTCAGGCCAGATGGATTAAACCAGCCGCAACACACACTCACACATATGAGCATCTTTATAAGTGGCAGCATTTTCAAGCAAGTACAGATAGAGTTTCTTAAATATTCGCACAGTAAAGCAAAACAAAGATGACAACTGAGAGGTACGGCAGCCTCAACCCTGTATAACACAGGTTTATTTAGCGTTAGAAAACACGAGTGGAATGCAGCCTTTTAAAATATATCAGAAAATGTACAGATTGTAGATGTTTCGCCAGGTTTATGGAGCACTAGAGAGAGCAGCATTATCTATTGGGCAATAGACAGCAAAAGGCTTGAGGAAATGTTGGGGCAATTTTGCACTAACTTTCACTTTGACTCATATAGGATGGTGTGACATACTTTTCTTTAGAATACAACATCATACTTTGCTCCAACTACAACTCAGAGGCAAATTTTTTGCATTTTTAACTAAATATAGATAGTTTCTTTTTTCCTGTCCTAGGTTACTGAAATGTTGGGGTGATCACTTTATGATAATGACTAAGATTCTGGGGGAAAATATCACTACACCCTTTTATAGCGATATTTGGGCTCTCTGTTGACTCCGGTTTAAACCAAATAGAGTCTGATACAGCAGCTTTTACATCCCTCCTTGCAGGACAACATATCTTATTTTCATGAAAATCTCCTAAAGCCCTGTCTATTTCACTTAGGCTTAGGGATGTTATGTTTTTTCTTAAATTAGAAAAGATTAGACTCTCACTACAGGGTTCCTCAACTAAATTCCTAAATAAATGGCAATCTTTTTTGAATTACTTCCGATCTTTACAAACACTGCCTTCAGATTGAGCTCTCACACCTCCATCCTACTCTTTATTTTGTGTTTGTTTAGGTGTTGTTTTTTCATTTTGTCTACCAATTATTTTCACATTTGATACATCTATGTAATGTCTAATATTTTAAAGTAGGGACATGTATCTACAAGCCATGTCCATTTTTTTTTATTAATTATTTTTAATTATTACTGATTATTTTATTTATTATTATTCTCTTCAGTTTCCGCTGACTATATCACAGATTTGTTACTGCCTGTACTTAGCTGATTTTCTACTGGACAGAGACTTGGTTATAATGTTCTTATTCCTACTGTTGCTCCTTCATGCATGGGGGGAAAATGATATAAAAGGCAATGTATAATGTATGTACTGTAATTCCACTTCTTTGTATGTACTGTTATATTGCTCAAAAAAGATAAAAGATAGAGAGATAGAGAGAGAGAGAGAGAGAGAGGGCGAGAGCGAGAGTTTTGTAAATATTCACATAATAGTGCAAAAAATATGACTACTGAGAGGTACAGCAGCCTCAACCCTGCACTTGACACTATAAATACAGAATATATAGGTTGATTTAATGTTAGAAAACATTAAAGAAATGCTGTTTTTAAAATATATATTAGAAAATACACAGATTGCAGATGTTTCGCCAGGTTTATGGAGTACTAGAGATAGGAGCATTAGCATCCTATTGTGCAATAGAAAACAGAAGGCTTGAGGAAATGTTTGGGCAATTTTGTTCTACCTTTCATTTTGACTTGTGTAGGAGAATTTGTGTACATGACTGGAAAAATTATGTTCATGTACTTAATTTTAGAATACAGCGTTATACTTTACTCCCTTTACGTCTAAGAAGCAAATGCATTTTTTTTTGCCATGACCTTTATCTGGATTTGCATTTCTAAGCAAATATAGATAAGAGTGCCTTAAATGTTCACATAATAGGGCAAAAAAAGATGACTACTGAGAGGTACAGTAGCCTCACCTCTGCAATTGAGTTTAGTCAATATTATAAAACATTAGTGAAATGCAGTCTTTTCAAAATATATGAGAAAATACACAGATTGTAGATGTTTTGCCAGGTTTATGGAGCACTAGTAATTGTAGAATTATCTACTGTGCAACAAAAAAGCAGAAGGTTTGAGGAAATGTTGCTGCAGTTTTGTAGTGACTTTCACTTTGACTCATATGAGACGATGTGAACATGAGTGGAAATGTGATGTACTTGTACTTTACCCTACTTCGCCTCCACTACATTTCAGAGGCAAACACATTTTTCTCCATGATTTCAGATTACCCTTTTTAATCCCCTTCCACTCCAATAAAACCCCTGTTTCTCCAAATGTGTTGATTTGGAATGTTTGAGATAAACATAAAGGATTCACTGTTTCTATATGGATTAGGGAATTCTCCCTGTTAAGCCAAATGAACTCTACAAAAACCCTCTTGGGTTTGTGAGGAAATGCATGGTCACAAACATGAAAATGGGCCTTGTTTGTTGACTTTTTAGAGATAAATGTGTTTCCCAGGACAGCGGCACTGCAAACATATGTTGATCTTACAGAGTATGATGCATTATACAGATTAAAATGGTTCAAATGAGTTCACATTAAAAATACACAGTGGTAAAATCCAACATACACATTGATGTATCAGTAAATTGAATAAGTATGCCCCTATATGGACAAAAATACTCAAACACATCACACCTGCAGCTTATAGGACTTCACATTATAGTTAATTTGAAATATTATTACGATAAAAATGTTCATTTCAGTTGTTGTCAATAAAGATCAACATAAATGTCAAATAAATATGTTTTATTTAAGGTTAAAGGCTGATTTTCTTCCAAAAATGAGAGTTGAAGAAACCAGATGGTTACTTAAATATTTCAGAAATCTAGAATTGGAATATCTATTACGAACAATTATAATGATAAAAAAAATCTATGTTGAGTAAAATTAAGTAAAAATGAACTCTGAAGCATTTTGTAGGTGTTTTAGATGACAATACAGACAAAATTAATCCTAAAGACAAAGAAAAAAATGTTTATTGCAATGATTATATCACAGTATAAAATTAAATTGTGATATTTATTGTCATTGTTTCGTCACCCAGCCCTCTGTTAGCAATAAAACACCTGAATTCTTATACTTTAGTGGACATTACAGTATCTACTACTTTTCATTCTGTAACTGAATTTTTAATGCAGAGCTTTTGTCTGTGGAGTATTTTTCCAATTAAGTATTAGTAATTTTACGTAATAAAAGGTATTTGTTCCACAACTACGTGGGACAGATTCGACATATCTTCCAAATATACTTTTTGGAATAACAAGTAATTCAGGACCGATCCGTGTAAAGCTGAAGAATCTAAGGCAGGGGTGTCAAACATATGGCCCGTGAGCCAAAACTGGTCACCAATGGTTCCAGTCCGGATGAATTTGCCAAGTGTAAAAATTACACTGAAGACTTTAACAGTCAAGGATGTCAAACTCATTTCAGTTCCAAACTCCAATCTCCAAAGTTCTAACAAATATTATGCCTGTTACTAAATATTTTATGCATTTCTAGAGCCACTGTGATCTTTAATGCACATGAATAAACCATAAATTGAGGCATAATATTGTTAAAATTGCACTTATTTTTCTTAAGATATTTCAGGTTGTTCACTTTTTTTTTGCAAAAGGATTGTTTGTAAATGTAAACACTTCTCTTCAATTTTACTTTTTTTGCATTACAGTTCTCATTTAGAAATTATTATGCTATTACTTTACTGGTCTGGCCCACTTGAGATGAAATTGGGGAGTATGTGACCCCTGAACAAAAATGAGTTTGACACCCCGGCATTAAGGAGTGACTTTATATTTCTGCTTCAAAAAACACAAAACTAAAAGAAGAAACATCAGGCCATAAATTTATAGCTTCTGACAGTGTTAAATGAATGTGGAGAGGACAACGCAGGACTATGCAGCAGCAGAGAGGAGACCGCAGCAGCACTGTGAACTGAAGACACATTAACGTGTCAGACGGCGGCAAAGGGGGTTGACCCAGTAACATTACCGACAGCGCAGACTCCAGAGAGCCCGAAGACTGGGTGTCCCGGCTGCTCCGGCTCTTGGAGCGAAGTCGCGGAGAGGAGGAAGGCGATCCGGTGAAGGGCTGGTGCTCCTCCAAGGGTTCCAGGTCGTATCCATAGGACGGAGGGGTCTCATTGTATGGAGCCTCTGTGGGAAATGGTCAAACAAAAGACAACGGTCACATGGTGCTCATTAAACTGTTGCATGTAGTAAAACTGAGAAACATCATGAGAAAAGCAGCACACTGACACATTATTTCCTGTCGCTACTGGATCAAAATCCAATAGTGGGTCAATTGATAAAACCCTAAATACACTGTATATCCATTCAGCAGCATTTAGTTGGAAGGAAGTTTATATAATAGTACTGACCAACATATAAATGGTAAATGGACTGATGTGCTGCTCAACACCAACATACAGCCAGTAACTGGGGGTTGAGCCGTCAACTTTCTGTTGTGCTGTAGTGACAAAAAAGGCATGTTTACATCTAGTTTCAGTGTCTTTACAGATTAGGACATCTGGGAAACACAGTGTAGCACTGAGTGTCTTAAGACACAAACAGAAAATACATATTTCAGAAAGTGGTGATGACTAAAATCAAGCAAAAAGTAAAGTGAAAATGGAACTCACGCAGAGTTAATATCAATTTAATCTTAGTGACATAAATAAGATAAATATTTTTTCAATATTTAGACAAATATTGATAGGATTTATAATTTTAGTGGGAATGAAAGCAGAATATGATTTGTTTGCATGTTTAGCACCAGAATTCATTCTTAATAGTATTTTGTGAAATATTTCACCGTTAGATTATTTCATTTGACCACAGTGCAATTTTTTGTTCAGTCATAATTACCTCTGCCAAGGAGGTTATGTTCTCTTCTGGGTTTGTTTGTCTGTTAGCAAAATAACTCAAAAAGTTATGGAAGGATTTTGATGAAATTTTCAGGAAATGTT
>JAPQRP010000030.1:13810208-13831582 GCA_037367295.1 Apogon hyalosoma
AAATGTACCTTTATTTGTACCAGGCATTAAAATGAACAAGAAATTGAAGAAAACAAGGGTGGTCTAATCATTTTTTCTGCGAATACAGTTTTAGTAAAGAAATGGTATTTCTGACAAATCCTCCATAGCACTGGGAAACAAAGAATAATTTTTTGTCCATATCACAGATTATTGGATTTTAGCCTTACAACTTTTTAAAAGGCCACATGGAAAACCTATAAAAGTCAAACTATCTCTCTTTCCTAGCGCTCTATCCAAACAACCCATACATTTTATCTCCAACACTAAATTGCTAAAGAAAAAAAACTGATTTCATGTAAGCAAATTCAGACGGTCTGTGTTTGCGGTATGTTAGCGATGTCTGCCCTAAAGCCATTCATTCATTGAATAGTCTCCTATGTATTCACTCTTGGTTATTTTTCTCAGCAATGACTGGAAGAGGCAGTTTCAGTGTGAAAGAAGACACCCAAAACATCCTGACAATACATCCTTTGCATTACTGCGAGTGACAAATGGCACAGTGATGTGACGCAGACCCAGATCGAATGGATTTGGACATTTCAGTCATACGAGCAGCGTGCTAGCTTACACTTCATGCTGATTATATCATAGACTATCTGCTTGTTTGTCACATGCTTTTTGTCAAAGAGCTTTGGACTCGATCACCTTATATAACAACACACTATTCTGCTCATCTGCTTAATCTGCCTCACACTGGATAACACTTTTTTTGGGGGGGCAGCGGCAGACAACCTTCATGCTCCAATCCTAATGCGTGCTCTGTGGCCCAATCCGTCTTTGCTGAACATTTGGCCTCAAATCTGCCGTTTTACATACCAGCAACAATGCATGTTTTCACGTGTCATTCTCTTTGACAAATGTTCTTGTGGTACTGCCTCTGTGTCTGTCCTTGGCACTACCATGTTGCCCAGACCACTCTCCCACTTATCCCACTTAACATTGTTATATTGTTATTGTGTCAATACTCATTCTCGATGAGCGATTCTCCTATTGTGTTCACACATAACAACAGGAAAAGCCTTTTGATTGGAAGCCGCGTGACACACTTTAAGCCCCTCGATCCTCTTTTTTGAGTGAGTTGTCAGGGCTTTTTCCTAGCTGCCTCCCATAACAAAGAGCCTCCCTAAATTTATCACGCTAGACAAACCCCTTTAAGTTAATTACTCTGCAGCAAGGACAACAACGCTGATGTGCGCTGACACAAAAACACTCAGGGTGGACAAGGCCGAGCGACTGGGAAGCCTGAGGGCAACCGCTGTCTGAGTCAGGGCATCTCTGAGCTGCAGCACTCAGTGGGCAAAGAGCAGAAGGGGCCGAGAAAGAGAGTGCAGGCCTGTTCACAAAGACTAAAGAAAGCACTTCTCAAAGAACCGCTGGCTTAGTGTTACAGTAGATGTACACAGAGTGGGGAATGTAACTACTTTTACTCTAGCACTACAGGGTTTGCCCTGGGTTTTCACTGGGATTAGTTACAGTCTGGGTCTGTTTTTTTTAACTTCCTATATCTTATCACATTGTTTTCAATCATTATCCTTACTACAGATGGCAACGTGGTCATGTATGGAACGGTGCAGTGGTGCAGTGGTTAGCACTTCTGCCTCCCCTGACCTGCACCAGACATTTCCTCAGTATCCTCCAATTTCCCCTGTCAAAAAACAGGCGTATATAGATTAATTCTGTCAGCGCCATTGACTGAGTACAGATGAAGATATGGAGTTGGTCTCTGAGTGGCTTTAGTGGGAGCTCACTACTTCAAATGCCCTAAATACTAATGGTAATGCTAGGTGTTGTGTGTATTAGCATGGGTAAAATGCAGAGACTGAACTTCTCAAAGCAAAAAATAAAGTGAATTTACTTTTAACATTGTACAATAATCCGAAGGCAACCATTAGAGCTAGGAAAAGTTATGTTTTGTTGTTTGCATACACATTATTTTCACATAAATTTGGTTCAAGTGGCTTAGGTACTGCACCTAAATCTTAAAGAGGTGAAGTCCTGGCCCTTGTAGTTTTGTCCTACTTGACCTTAAATCAGAAAAAAATGTATTGTAGTCAATGGTGATGGACAAGTAACTTTTTGATGCCATTTTAATTTTGCCACAATTTAGACGTGATGTTTGTCAGACCGTGAAGGTATGTAAACAGCAAGACTACACATTAAAAAGTCGCAGAGGTGACATCATCATAACTTCATCCAGAATTGATGACAATTGCCACTTTTACACAGAGATCCTGTAAAAAAGGTGAGATGATGATCCAACCTTTTTTCCACCACTGACAGATTTCCACAGCCAAGCCAAAGGAGTAACAGAGGTGAGACAGGCTGGACTTTAGCACAGCAGACCTGCGTTCTGGAATCAAAGGGGTGGTGACGCAGCACAGCGTATAGTGTGACAATTAACTTGCATGTCTGAAATACCTCGAGCATAGCTTCTTAGCTAACCATCGAGAGCCAGCCCGTCTTTCACTGTTCCACAAATGTTAGCATGGATAGAGTTCTCTGCCCAAAGTGACAACAGCTCGCAGATCTCGGCATCTCCCCAGTTTGACATCTTTCTGGTATTGTTTTAAATTTGATGTGTGATTCAGATTGATTTATCTTTTTATTACTTTGACATAATGTTCACGGTATTTTTACTAAAATCAAAGTAGTAAATGTCAGACAGGAATAATGCATTTTCTGTGTCAAAATCTTCTAAGGGATAAGCAAGATATGAGCTGATTAATAGACCACAAATAGGCTTTTTTCTGTCCCCAAACATAGTTCTTACAGAAATTATAAAAGCCTCTAAAACCCCCCAAAAAATGGCAAGTTCAATCTATTGCATCTTACTATTCTTCCATCATAATCTTAATTCTTGTTTTGTAAGTTCATGGCAACCTTGACCTTCAAATCTAACAAACCTCATCAGTTAACTCTCAAGTCCAAGTGAATGTTTGTACCAAATTTTAAGACAATCTGTCAAACTGTTCCTGAAACATCACATTTTCTAATGTAATGGGGACCGAGCAACTGACAGACATATGTTCTTATGGAGATATGTTGATGCATCTAAAAAATGTCTCTCCAGAACATTACTGGAGATGTTTTTAGGCTCAGTTGTATTATTTATACTTCTAGCTCCACTAAATTTCAGAGAAATATTGTACACTGTTCTCACAGAACAGCAACATTACAGACCTATGATCATAAAAAACATGACACATTAGTGTAAACTACCAACAGTAAATATTATAAATTTGTTCAAATCTGAGCTCAACTAAAGAGATAGAGGAGTAAAAGGCAGTATAGATGTAGGAGTTAAGTAAATCCAAAAATCTCATATAAACAGTGACTATTTTACTGGTGTTAGCACTTTTACTTAAAGAAAATCATCTGAATATTTCCTCCACCACACATATCTGTTGCATCACCCCCACCCTGGACTGATCTAAAACAAGGAAGAGTTAACTCCCCTAACACAATCATTATGGATGAAGGCTGAGCGGATGGAATAAATTCTCATTAATGAGACTAAAAGATGGATTTAATCAAACCTGGCCTCCTTTTTTGTAGGCCACATCCATCATGTAGAAGTTTGTTTCTTCTTAAGAAAACCACAAACAAATATAAAACACGTCAAAAATAAAATGCCTTTCAGGATAGATTTAGTGTTTAAGTTTGAAGTATTCATTAAAGAGGTTGCAGATGCATTTTTACACATCAGTGGGTTATTTTGGATCAAAGCTAGATGTACAAGTTCAGACATCTATCATTAGTGATTAGAGGGGTCTTTAATATGTCTTTTAGTGCTTTTTCATACATTTATCCATCCATTTTCTGGTTTAATCCTTATAATTACAGGCTTGGGGGACATCTGTGTGGTGCGGTGTGTTTTTCAGACCTACCCAGATCTCCTTGAACACTGTTGTCATGAGAGGTCCTGCTGGACGTGGTGGAGTCCCCATCACTGGGCCAGATCTGACCCGTTTTACGGACTCCAATGATGGAGGCCTCGGACACCATCACCTGCTGCTTCAGACGTTTCTGAGACAGAGGCGTGGGTGGGCTGCTGCTCTCAAAGGACTGCTGGGAATGCTGGGAAGGTGAGCGGCTTTTGTCCCTGTACATCGGGTAAGTGGTGGGACTGGGAGACACATGGCTGGACTGGCCTGAGGAGAAGTCCTCCTCGCTGGACGTCAGGTTCTCGTTTGAGCTGCAGTCTGGAGTGTAGCCTCCTCCTACATCGTCGAAGCTGCCGGGCGAGTACGAGCGCCTCGGCCAGGTGAGGTGGGCGTCCTCATCTACACTGTGGTCCCGGATGTGGATGACCCGGGTGTCCCCTTCGGTCATCATCCCCCCGACGTAAACAGTAGTGTAGGGCTGACACTCGGTGGATTTCCCCCCACTTGATCGGCCCACATTGTCTTTCTGGAAGTTTGCATTGTTGACCTCTGGTTCGTCATATGACCCATTGAAGCTGCAGTTCCCCTCAGTGGACCTCCCTCTATGAACAGACTTATTTATGTCCCCTGTGGCAGCAGACAGGTTCCCTGGAAGTGAGTGCAAGGACCTCTTACGCTCCATTTGCATGGCCTGACACCCCAGGGTGCTGATCTTGTCTGAGACTTCTCTGTCGTTGACCTTGACCAGCCCTCGCTCGTGATGGTACTCCATATTTACATAGAATGGTTTGTCTGGACCACCCATCACCGACAACCCTCTGCCATCCCCAGCTGTGTGAGAGTTGGCTCTCCTAATGCGCTCAAAGTTGGATCTCAGCGCTGCCACGGAGCCAACTGGGAAATCCGGCAGCTCTGACTCTTGACGGACCGGAGACATCCCATCTTTCTGTTTAGCCGGGGATGCACCGTCCACCTCTGCTTCTGGATGTGGTTTACACCTCACCGGCTTGCTGATAACCCCCCTCTGCTGTTCCTGCACCGACCCCTCATCTGCATGGGACATCTGGCTGTCCTGATCCCCATCACTCGCCTGTGGTGTCCTGTTAAACCCCCACCTCTGCCCGTCATAAGACTTCCTCTCTTTTGCAAGCAAAGTCTGCAGGTAGATCATCCGGAAGCGCTCTTTGTTCACCTCCTTCTCCAAGTGCCTGATGGATTGCTTGCATTTGTCCAATTCCTGTTCAATATCTCCCTGTGAGTTGAGCTCCATGCAGGGGGGATCTGACTCAGGGAACTGGGCTCTCCATGCTTCCACAAACCCGACCGGTTCAACCATTGTCACTACTCTGACATAAAACAATCAATCAGCCAAGAACATAAACTTAGACAATCCTAAAACTGAGCTTGTGTGTCTATAAATTACAACTTCCATGGTGCAACAATAAAGAAAGGAAACCAGAGCAGAGAATCCTGGAAGAAAAAACTCTACTCACAAACAGGAGAAAAATAATCCTTAAAAGGCAAAAAAGAAAGAAAGAAAAAAAAATCAGGGGTGAAAACTCTCCAGTCCTTTCTATAAAGTCCTTAAACAGTGAGGTAAATGCCTGTGGTCCTGTATTCTCTGGAGGTCCTGTGTCCTCCTCAGGGTTTGGTGTCAGACTGACTCACAGTCCTCTGGTGTTTTGGCTCCTCGTCAGCCTTTACAGTCGCAGCGCAAAGAGGAGGGGCCACATGGATGAGAGTTAAGATAACACTAAATCTGCGAAAAAATACAAAGATTATCCACCAGAGCCCTGTTTCTCAGCAGACTGTCCAGGAAGAGCAGAATACAGTGAACGCAGCACTTACATCTGTCCCCACTAAAATGTAAACACAAATACTAAACAGACAATCTAATGATAAAGTGGGTTGTTTCGCATTTTAAAGGTAGAAAACGTCTAGCGATGAAAATAAGGACTGAGGAAGTTGTTGTCTTCAGATCCAGTTCAGGTGGATGTGGACTGGACAACCTAACCCCGATGTCCCGGATTTACAAACATTTTACGCTTTACTTTTAAGGCGTCGTTTTTACCTCATAAAACACGCTTTTCCTTCCTTTCTCCTGCTGCTGCTCTGTGTGTTTGTTTTTCACCCAACACTCCTGCTGTTATGCTCTGAAAAGTCCGTATAATCCTCTCGGATCTACCAAAGTTCATTGTGTTGCAACGTTGAGCCGCGTCTCGTGAACGTGTCGCCACCTGACGGTTCACCGTGGTGCGTTCAGGTACAGGGTCTTAAGTGCATGGTGCAAAGAAAATCGGTACATTTACTCAAGTACTGTAAACATGTGTTGTAGAAAATAATTGTTTTTACCAAGAATGGATATTTATATTTATTTCAGATTTATACAGTGTTGTGCCAAGAAACAAACAAACAAACAAACAAATTGCGAAAATTAAAAATATAATCTCTTATGGCTAAAATTATATATTTTCTCTCCAAAGTTGCAGAGAATTCTAAGAGGTTTTCTGTAAGGTGAAACATTTACTTTACCTAAGTCATATACTGGCAGGTAAATTTCTGATATTTATTTCTGAGAGTCTTCATAAAGATACAACAAAGATATGCAATTAAAAAAAAAGCATGTACTCATTATTAAGACAGGGAAAAAGCTGAACCAAATGGTTTCTACAGACAAAAGTTTATGAAAATAATTTAGTGCATATTGAACTCTCGTGAGTCCACTATTTTTGAAAGTTTTCACAGACACAACCCTAACCCTGATCATATGGTTTATTACACCAAGCTTCTCTCTCTCCTTCTGATTTGGGCTTTTTTTTTTTTTTTTTTTATGTGTTCTGTGTTCAGATGAACCAGTACAGTTTCTATAATACTCATATTTCTGTTATGAATTGTTTTTTTGTTGCTCACATATTTCCTGTACATTCCAGTTGTAAACTGATAGAGAGACTGACAAATGCATATGGTCATTTTAACTTTACTAAAACAACAGCCCTAATGGTGACCTGAGACTTTACACAGTTTTGTACTTCTGCTCCACTACATCTCAGATGAACATCAGGATGTTTACAAACTCTGCCTCATTTACACCTCACTGTGTTCCTGTTGATTCATTGATATTGTACATTTTATTCTACTATATATTTTCTGATAGCTTCAATTTTCATTTTCCTCCTGGGCAGTGAAAAACATTTATCTCCATATGTATTAATTTTGTCATAAACTAAAGGATAAAATGTTGTTTCATTGGTTGAAAAATGTGATAAAACTTTACCAGAGACACCATTAACATAT
Source organism: Apogon hyalosoma (assembly GCA_037367295.1). Classification (NCBI taxonomy): domain Eukaryota; kingdom Metazoa; phylum Chordata; class Actinopteri; order Kurtiformes; family Apogonidae; genus Apogon; species Apogon hyalosoma. Next base: position 13,817,408 of record JAPQRP010000030.1, read on the forward strand.
GTATATCTTACTGAATATGATGCATTGTTGTAGATTAAACATCCAGAGGTCTATGTAGTTCCACAGCAGTAAAATGCAACATATGCATTACTGCAACAATAAAATTAATCCAAAAACCTCCTGTACCTCATTAAATGTTATATTCAGTGGTGGCCAAATGTTTTGGCAGTCTCATTGTATAATTTGATTTATTTACAAATAAAAGTTATTTAGAAGGTGGAACCCGGCTCCATCTGACCTGGATCCAGGGCTTTGGGGGCGCATTCCTTTCCTTTCCGCATTCCTTTGCTATCATAAAAATGTGTATCACTGCCAAAAGTTTTGGTCATGACTGTAACTCTCATATTTAATTTTATTTAGCTCAATAGGGGAAAAAAATCTAGTTTGAAATAGATAAGACTTGACTCATGTCAACAAGTCATTTAATTTATAAATGATCACAGGATTTTGACTCTCTGGTTCAGCCAGATGTCAGAATTCACAACTGTTAACATTTTTATATATTTAAGGAAGGAAAGTCATTACTTAAACAGCATACCCATCTGAAGAACAAAACACTGATACTGGAAAACAGACCTGTATAAATTCAGGGATTCATTTGAAACCAAAGTTAAAACACACTGACAGAGACTGATACTACCAAGACTGACAGATTAATTAAAACAATATAAATGTAAATATTGTAGGTGCTGTGGATGATCACCCAACAAGTATTTGTCTGATTAAAGGTAGTCTACACAACATTACTTGACTGTCTGAAAAGCAATTTGAAAATGTAATTTATTAAAATTAAAAACTACGGAATGCCATAAACACTAGCTGTTCGACTGTATTCCTGCAGTTTTAATGTGTTTGATTTTAGTACAGAAAAATGAACAGAAATGTATTCTGCTGAAATATGATTATTTATTTATTTATTTATTGTTAGGGTCAATTAGGCTGAGAAATGTCGTAATTTGGGGTGGCGCTGTGCACTCTAAACTGTTTGCAATCCACCAGAAAACCAACGAAGAAGATATCAACCTACTTCCTGTTGACGTCGTTTCTTGACGCTTTTGTGGCCGTTGACATGACAACAGGACCTAGTGTACGCTAGCTAGTAGCTCTGTTAATTGAAAAACCCGGCAGGCCCCGATGTACACTGTACCCCAGATATGTATATATGAGCTGTAAATGCTCGATTCAATCGGTATTTGGGGGGTTTCTTAAACAGGTTAAGTTATCCGAACGTTCATTAGCTTAGAGGCTAATCTGTGAAAGCGGACGAACACAGAGCGACTCGTCCATCTCTCAAAATGAGTGAACAGCTCAAATTCATCGTTGAACAACTCAACAAGGACCCGTTCAAGAAAAACTTTAATCTCATCACGTTTGACTCCCTCGAACCGATGCAGCTACTGCAGATTTTAAACGATGTTCTGGCTGAAATAGATCCAAAGGTGGGTGATAAGATTTAACAAAAAAAATACTGCTTGTAGAATTGTGTCAGGCTTCAATATGTGTTTTGTTCACGTGTGTGTCCGTGTAGTTCCAGCTTAGTAAAATCTCTGCTTTTGTTTTCAGCAAGCTATAGATATCCGTGAAGAAATGCCGGAGCAGACTGTAAAGAGGATGTGTGCTCTCCTGGGGATGCTGAAATACAAACCTCCAGGAAACCATTCGGATGTGTAAGTAACTGTAGACAATTAAAATAACACCATCCCCTCATTAAATTTAACACTTGTTGGTGTTTATTGTCTTATTTGTACTATGATTGTACTTTGAACACAGTGTTTTGCTTATGTATTAGAATTCCTAATAGCTATGACCATATAGAGGCCCTCAGGTCCTTGTTGACATTGCAGACATACTTACATACAGACATAAAAGCACATGTGATTTTCAATTCAGTATTTTGTGTCATTCACCCAAAATATTCCACCTTTGTGGAATATTAGTAGTTTGTGGATATAAATTATGTCTACTACAATAAAGGTTCCTTTCCTGAAGCACAACTTTTCATTATCGTTGTCATTAAGCCAAAAGAAATCCACATAATTGGTGAACATTTAATCTAAAAAATTCTGCCCAACATCCTTGTAGACATGACCTTAAAAAATAAACTGCACAATAGACTTTTGTGTTTTTTGTTTAAATTATGCTTCACACAAAGTTCTATGCTAATTGTATGGAAAACTTACATGCCTGGTTGTGAAGTGGAGGTCTTATCCCAAGAACATTTCAATTCTTGTATGATTGCGTCCCTGTGTGTATTTCTGTGTCCTCCCATTGTGCATGAATGATATTTTTCTCATCTCATTTTGGACTGTTTTTATGCTTACAGCACATATGCACTAAAATTTGCAAAAGAATCCAAAAAGCCTAAAAACAAAACTTGCTTAAGTTCATCAGGAATCATCTGCAATCATTAGATCCAGCTGCACTCATTTTGGTTCATTTTGATGCTTTCTAAATTGATATATTAGTTCTGCTTATGTGATGCCCAAATGGCTTCAGTAATGCACCTGAATCTCATAACAGTGAGGAAAATCCCGATATTAATAAAGCACTCATTATGCCTCAGTGTCCACACAAATCAACACACGTTTGTATGTAAGACATTACAGTAATGAAATGTCAGACATAAAACATTTTTCAAAAAATAAAATTTGTGGACAAGTACAACTTATTGGTGGATGTAGGTGCATGTAAATGAAATTGTGCTTCCCCTCATTTCAAATAGGAGTGGTTTTAGACAGGGTCTGGTTACTGGCAGCAAACCCGTGGTCCACCCGATCCTTTACTGGCTGCTGCAGAGAGTCCCCGAGTTGAAGAAAAGAGCGTACTTGGCTCGATTTCTCGTTAAACTGGAGGTACCTGCAGAGTTCCTGCAGGATGATGTCATCAATGATACCTATCACCAGGTTTGTCAATAAACTGAAGCTGTCCCACATTCACACAAAGTCCTGAAGGACTGGAAAAAAAGTTTTTGGACACCCCATGCATTTGTAATCTATTGCATTAAAAATCCCTCTTCAGTCATTGAACTCTATCAAGTATTCTTTCATTTTCCAAACCCACATGCCCCCTTCTGCGTGTGTGCTGTTCTATCAAGGTCAAAACTGGATATTTCAGTAGATAATGAAACACATCCAGGACATGACATGTTGAAACTGTCAAGCATATAGTTTTGTTATTTTTTCTTATTCACAATTTATAAAAAAAAAAAAAACAACAAAAAAAAATCATTTGTTTGTGTCTGTTTGATGCAACCACACCTTCTGAAACACAAAAAAACATTTTTATGCAAATATTTCATCATAATATTTTAGATGATGTAAAATTTTAAGGGTGTCCAAAAACTTTTTTCCCCTTCTGTAGATGTTAGAGTTAGCAGGTCTTCTTTTCTCCTCAACAATTAGCCAGCTTGAAGCTTTCTTTGGTAGTATGTAGTCCTATTTTGAATGATTTACCACTAATTTGTCTAGTTGCTTTGTGTTACATTCTTGTGGATTGTCTTCGTGTTACTGCAACTGAATCAGCACTATAGCCCAAGCCTTTTTTTTTTTCCTGCAGGGGAAATAATTTTTACCTTAAATATATCTATATATTTTATATCTTAACTCCCTGGCCTTTGAGAAGACAAACTGTGTTTATGTTATGTATGTTCAGTATGAAGAACTGGTGGAAGGTTTTAAGACATACCATAAGGAGTGTGAGCAGCTGAGGACTTCTGGCTTCTCCACAGCAGAGATAAGAAGGGTAAGAGACAACTAAATGCCTTTTAGTAGTAATAAATGTATTTTTGAGCCATAACTGATGTTTCTTTTATGGTAAAATAACATTCACATTTTGTGCTTGTTGGCATAATTCACCATAGTAATTCCATATTTTTCTTCAATAATAGGACATTGGTGCAATGGAGGAAGAGAAAGACCAACTAATCAAACGTGTGGAGAGGTTAAAGAAGAGGGTAAGGCAGACTGTCCCAGGGGGGCATTCTAGTCTCGTAATGCTTGGAAGGCTGTAGGATTCACTAAGGAATGAAAACATGACCCTAGACATAAATTATCAGCTTCTCTAATAGACCAGACAAGAGTCTGACATGCCGTGAGGCTGTGGTAAAAAGGCTGTGAAATAATGAGGTGTTGACTTAATGGGTCTGACTTACTTTTAGACTCTGCCAAAAGGTGAAACCTGACTCTGTTTGAGGTGCTTAGTTATTTCAGTTGAACATGTGATAGCCTGCCAGCTGATGTCATCATTTTAATCTCCACTAGGTGGAGTCAGTGCCCAACCATCAAAGGATGCTGGAGCAGGCCAGGCAGCTGCGAGTGGAGAAGGAGAGAGAGGAGGCACTGGCTCACCAGATGCAAGAACAGAAAAACCAAGTAAATGATGCTTGAGGTTTATCAGTACATTTCATAGTATTTTTCACTCAGATATCAACTTGCAGTCAAACTATGTGCAATCCTTTGTGTTTTCTGGGGACTGGAGACTGTAAGCTCATTAAAGTTTTCATTTTTTGTTCAGCTGTTTCAAGCAGAGCAGAGACTACAGAGATCACAGCAGCAGTTGAAGGATTTGCGGCAGGCAGCAGCAGATGCCAATCCAGAGAGTGAGTCGCCACGCCATGCTGTTTTCGTTGCACCACACAGCTGGAGGGAAGTTCAAGGACACAGTGGAGCAATCCGAGGGTCCCCCAGTTAATAAAGTTTCATCTGTTGAAACCCTCCAGTTATATGCATCTTTGAAGTGCTATAATAGAGTTTATCCAATGTGAAATTGTCTTCTTTTGTTCTCATCCGGTGTCAGGCTCTTCAGCTAGAGAAGAGATTTACACATTTGCAGTTTCTAAAATGACTCACACAATGTAGACTAAGGTGGAGCTGCACAATTAAAGTGAATTATCTCAATTACTGTTATGTGTGTGCAGAAAGACCAGGGCAGAGCCACACTTTGTAAACACTGAGCTTGGCTTAAACCTAGGGGTCATGGTTTATTTACTTTTCCCCATTTACAGCAGCTATGTGTATTATTTGAGATACAAGCATGTACTTCATCGGGAAAACATGAGAGCTGCAGAGGAAAAACAATCATCCTGTAGAGCATGGATCCTAATTTTGCTGCACTTTCTTGTACTCTGACTGTCGAGGATGGCATGTCAACATTTAGATGCTGCATTTGCCCCAACATTAATTTCTTCATAACTGTAAAATATTCTAAAATAACAGTGCCTGTGAAATGTTATTCTCCGTTGCTTGGTTTTGGCATTTCTTTTGTTAGAATATCCAAAAGCAGCATGACAGTCTGACCTTTTCCACTATTTGAGTGGGGTCAAAACACCTTTGAAAAGTGGCAGCAGAACAGATGGATCTCACAAGCCCCATTGGTGCATTTACTGTATATATCTGAATACGGGCTGTCTATGATATTCTGTGGGTCTGTGCATATACACTGTATGTGATCTTTAGTTTGAGATCTCTCTCTCTCAGGCTTAATGAAACGACTCGAAGAGGAGATCAAGATCAACTCCTACATGGTCTCTGAGAAGCTCCCCAAGGAGCTGGACAGCATGAGGCGAACAGTGCAGTACCTTCAGAAGGTGGCGTCTGAGCCTGCCATGGGCCAGGCCGACCTACAGGAGCTGGAGGACAAGGTCACCATCAGGATGCTGTGTTTACTTACACATTTTATTTGTATTCATATTTTGTTCTACTCGTCTCTGACTGTTCTGTAATTTCCTTTTTTTTTCACAGATCAGAGAAGCTGATTCACAGATAAATCAACTGATTGAGAAGAGGATGATGAGAAACGACCCAATGGATGACAAACTGACTCTGTACAGGCAGCAGGTCTCCATTCGGGTTTCTTTGATTTGTGTCATCTTTGTTTTGAGGCATCTCACAAAGGGTCATCAGTATATTTATTTATGCCAGAGAATATCACTGTCTAGACATTTTGGAATTAACATTAATTTGACTTTTCCAGGGCTGATACTGATTAGAGTGGAAAACAAAAAACTCTTTGTCAAATACCAGAGGAAAAATCTTATTTTGACTAAATTAGGCCTGCTGATTCCAAATCTATGATTAGAATTTCTCCAACACATATTCACAGTCTGAAGGTAATATATGCAAAACTGGTCAAATTTACTTATAGATGTGAACTTCAAGCCACTGATGAATAAACCTAAGTAGCAGAGCCCATCAACTTGACCCTGAATGGTTCCAAAATGTTACAGACACTTTCTCTTGTGCTTGTGACTGTTTCCCGTTGTAAGAATCAAGAGTAATTGCAATCATTTTTGGGTTGAAAGTAAAGGTGTGAGTGGAGCTTTGAAGGCAATAAGCCAATGAGCTCTACAACCTGGTGTCCAGAGAAAATGTTACCTTTACCTGCACCATTTTTTTTCTTTTTGGTATTGAAAACATCTGAATTTTAATCATAGAATTTATAGAACTAAAATTATAGCAGCATGCTCCTACATATGTATATTGACTTGACTTTTTAGATAAAATCTGGTATTTTTCTCCTTACTGCAAAATAATTATTGACCAGCAATATTAGTAATCAGAGAAGCATATAATATGCATTTAGATATCCATTTTTAGTAAAATGGGAACTCCCACACAAAACTCTGTTGAAAATCCTTTTAGCCAACAATCAGACAATTGCTAGTATAATAGCAAGAGATAATTAATCCTTTATCCCATTCTTTCACAAAGGAGTGATAATCCCATTAAGAGCAGATATTTCTGTACTTCTACTTTTTGATAGTCAGTTCTTTTTTCAGTTATGTACATTCACTCTGTCTTGGGTTAATAGTTGTATTCATCGACATCTTTTATCCTGTGTTTGTATGTCTAATATAATGTGATTCTTTCAGGCCTCCATCATCATTCGAAGGAAGGAGGCAAAAGCAGAGGAGCTTCAGGAAGCGAGGGAGGAGCTGGCGACAGCTGAGCGGGAACTGAGACAGAGGACCAGCCAGGGCCGAGGCGGAGATGGAGAGGAGGTCATCCGGGGTGATGAGGTACACCGCTGGCTCTAAGAATATGCACTGTACATGATATTTAGCTGTTTCCGGTGACTTTGAACAGAAAACAAGCATCTTCTGTCTGACTTCCCTCTTTTGATTTCATGTAATATCCACTACATCATCTCCAGAGTCTTTATCTAAGTGCACATATCGCAGATTTTCAAACTCCAGAGAACACAAGAGGCTATTTCTGCTCTTATCCAAACACAGACAGGCTCACTGTCTAATGTTACTTATCCCTTTTTCCCTGCTCTCTCCAACATTCCCATGCAGATCTATAAATAGATCACAACAGAGAATATCCAGAACAAGGAAATGTACTGGAGAGACTGCCTTGAAAGTTGGCCTTTCCTCTAATCTTTAGTGTAATCAGTGTCTTAATTCAAGTCATCTGAACATACTGCACAGACTGAGCATACAACCTTTGTCTTTATTTATATCTCATGATGAAGATGTACTCCCACATTTCAGGCATGGCATTGTCTACTCTTAACTGTCACAATGAAGAATTGTACTGAGCTGAAAGGGCGAGGGATGACAGCTTAACAATATTGATGCACTTGAGTCAGAAAGTGTTGAGGAAGTACTGCTTCTTTTACTGTACATTAAGCTTAAAGACAGCTCTGTATTAACAGAGAGACGCTGATAGATGGGGGCTGTGCTGTGACCCTATGCACTGTGTGGATGAGAATTTTTATAGCGTGGTGTTTGACGCACATCCACGAGGTGAGAGCTGGGCTCACTGCAGAGGCACAGCAGTGAGAGGCACAGCATGTATGAAATTGTGACAGCTTTCTCTCCGCTCCTCCATCTGTCCTGTCGCTGTCAATCCCTGTGGATGGTGCAATGTGTGGTTTGCTCGAGGGTTTGTCCTGATGCTGACCCTGACCTCTGACTTTTCTGTGCGAGAGTAAAGAAAAAAGTGAAGTTCCCAAGAAGATTTTTTATTTTATGGTTTATGATGATAGGGACAAACAAATTGAAAACAGCTGGCCAATACAAGTACATTCTGTTTGTAGGAGAAAAGTTACAACAGTGACTGTATTTATATGCACATAATGTTCTGTTTTTTGAAGAGGACGAAAAACCTAATAAACTGTTCACATGACTGATGACAATAATTACAATAGGCTTTTCTCCAGTTTACTATTGGTGGCAAATGTTCCACTTTGTGAACTCAGCCTCCTTTTTGTTCCTTCTACCACCGCCATAAACCTGTTAATATCATCTCTCATAATCTTTTATAGTAGGTGCTTTCCTCCATCCACCTTCTCTTTAGATCATCCATCTCTACCAGAGAGGACCTTTGTCTTTATTCTACCTGCCCCTAAACAGAAGCTGTGAGCTGTAGCAAAACATGCAGATTAGATTAGTTTTCCAAATATGCTGTGTATATGTCCAAAGAATCCCCATAAAACTGGAATAATATCAACATATCCCACATATTGGAAAATGCTTTATTCAGGTAAGTAGAATATCCAGACATAATATCATGTTTATATGAAGTTACATTCAGAATATTGTCAGATTTTTGTGCATGTAAACATACTCACTGTGGTAAGAAGTAAACAAAGTATAGAAACATACAACAAAGCTAAATCAAACTGAATGCAACAGGATACAAAAAAATTGCCTTCAATCAAAAGTTCAAAATTAAAGATGGAGTTATTGCAGTAGAAAAACATTTAAAATGGTAAAATATGTGAAGTTCTTAGTCCTGTTTTGAACAGTAAATCATTAAACACTTTATTTATCTCATATTGTTATGCAGCCCCTCAGTTTTAACTGAACCAACTCCTTCCCAAAAAAACAACAATGCTCTCATTTGCTGGTTTACAGCGGCTCAACACCCACCAGGATCAATCAATCAATCAGTCAATCAAATTTTATTTATATAGCACCAAATCATAACAAAAGTTATCTCTTGACACTTTACATTTAGAGCTGGTCTAAACCAGACTCTTAAGCCAATTTACAGACACCAACAGAATCCTCCAGGAGTAAACACTTGGTAAAAGGAAGGTGGAAGGAAAAACAACTGTAACAGGTAGAAACCTGGAGTAGACCCTGACTCTGGAGGATGGACCACGGACATGACCAAGGTCAAATTTATGTCTACAGCACAGTGTTTCTCAATGGGTGTGGTACCCCCCCCCCCAGGGGTACTGGGACACAGTTAGGGGGCGTTAAGAATGAGAAAGTTGTCTGTATAAGTATCAATATCAAGCAGCATGTTATGTCAATAGTGGACCCCCCCCACACACACACACACACACACACACGTTATTCCACAATGACGTACGTCACAGCGGTTACTGAGCTACACCCCTCCAGTCTTTGGCAGTAACATCTGTTATGTGCCCCCCATGCCTCCCTATTCTACATATACCCCCCCTGCTCGACAACTCGTTTCAGAGGGGGGATGGCCACAACAAGAAGGATAATGATGAGGTAAGGGGACTTTTACAGGGGCATTTGTTCAAAAAAGGTTGAGAGCCAGTGATATAGCACATTTAAAACAACTCAAAGTGCCCAAAGTGCTGATAAAGATAAAGGAAAAAATACAAGATATGATAAAGCTAGTAACATTTGAATGAATATAAGATATACTAAAACTGATCAAGACAGATACACAATAATAGGATGAAAACCATTTAAAGCACATCAAGATGGTGAAACAAAAGTCGCACACTCTTATTAAAGCCAGTGCAAACGTGTGCGTCTTTTAACAGATTTAACGTGCTCAGTAGACTCTGCTCATGTGATTTGTTGGGGCAGAACATTCCAGAACCTTGGAGCTGAACAGAAAAGACTCTGTCACCTTTAGTCTTCAGGTACATCAAAAATCAACTGATTTGAGGATCATGTTTCTCTGGCTGGAATGTGCACACTTAAAAGCTCTGAATGGTTGGGGGGGGGTTCAGATACTTAAAAACACACAATAAAATATGACACATGGATGCACAACAAACTGAACTAGAACTGTTACAAACTACAACTGCTGTTAAGAGTATAACTACCAATAACTAGTACAAATCCCCATAATTGTTAATACTATGACTCCAAGTACAAGTACTAACAGTGGATATACTACTACTCCAACTGTTAGTACAAATAGTAGAAACCTCTACCATCTATGTAACTATATGATAAACACTATCACAAATATATGGACAAATGAATAATGATGATGGAGGCAGAGAAGCAGGACCACAGCAGCAGGTCCAGAGATGATCCAGGGAAAACCTGAGAGGACATAAAGCACAGAGGCTCCAGGGAAGAAGGAGTCAGTAACATGAGCAGCATGAAAGAGCATGAGCGTTTTTTTTTTTGTGGTTTTTTTTTTGTGTTTTTTTTTTTTTTTTAGGGGAGTTATTTATCATTTTGTTTGCAATTTGCCCTTTGAACAAGACCCATTTCAGCCTAAATGGATGGAAGTATTACACAGAAGAGACAATGTCTCACGTCTATTTTGTTATTTTCTGAACCGATAGACATAATAATAACATGAAACTGGACCACAGTGAAGAGACACACTGACAAAAGATAAGATAAGATAAGATAAGATAAGATAAGATAAGATAAGATAAGACTTTATTTATCCCACCATGGAGAAATTTCACCTTTAACAGCAGCAACAAACAACAAACAAGTGCAAAGAAAAAGACAGGTAGAAAAAAAACCCTAACAATTACAAATAAAAGAAATGAGGAATTTGGTATTTATATAAATATTTCTATTAATAGAGAATTAGAATTTAAAAGACTTTAAATTTAAATACATATTTACATTGTGGTTGCACATGTACGTGGTGTAGTATGGGGGTAATTCTTTGAAGAGTTTGTTCTCCTTCCCTCTCTGTTCGCTGTTTTAGAATGCCTAAAACAAGGACATGGCGTGCCAGAATTTCCTTTATTCCCGTTGCCATTGACAGGCTGAATTTCCTAGGCTTCCCAGGATGTAAGTGTTGTGTGCTTAACTTGTGACTCTGCTGTTTACTTGTTCCTTTATTCATTTGTATCCTATGTAGTGTAATGTATTTGTGATGCCTGCTGCAAACAAAATTTCCTTCGGTATAATAAAGTTGAAAGTTGAAGTTGATTTAAAATGGACTTTTACATTCTAGCAAAGTTAATGTGCTTCATTCTGTTATTGTTTATTTACTTTTATTTATATATTTATAGTCAGAATGGTTTAAGAGTCCTGCATTTTAGACTTAGCTTTGCTTTTATTCTTCTACTGCAGTAAAGAATCAGTGCTTCCACTTTCTCCATGCCTTTTTTTTTTAACATAACATATAATTGAAAAAATTTACAAAGATTGGATTTCAATAAACTGTTTGCTTCCTCACTTACTCCAACTTCCTTTCAATATATCACCTCTTCATTATTCAACCAAAACATTGAGGATCCACATGGCAGTCTGACGTATAAACACACATAATACAAGCATAAATTGAAAACGGCTCCTTCACAAACTTTGCAAACTTTCAAAACATTTTGAATAAAACTAGGTGACAGATATCCAACCCTGCATGTCTGAATTCTGTGGAAACTGATAATGGCCTAAAAAGAAAAAAAAAATGTTACAGGCAATGATTTGGATGAATGCGCTGTTGATTCCTTTAGGTTGACATTTTTTTCTTTTTGCTCCTTAGTGCTTTCTTCAGCCACCCCCTCCTCCTCCTCCTCCTCCACCTCTTCCTCCCCCTCTTTAAGCTTTGATTTCCACTCCATCTCCCCATTTCTATTCCCCTCTCTTCCCTCGTCTTTGACTTGTCTTTCTTCCCACCGCATCACATCCAAACCTATCCTCCCCATTCGCCACAGTTTTTCACCTCTATCTTCTCCCCGTTTCAGAGCCTCCCCTCTTTCTTCTGTCTTTTCTTCCTCCACAAAGTCCCAGTTTGTCTGAAATGAATGCACTCCGTTTCCACTTCTCATCCTCAGACCCCTCTCTGGGTGTGCACATGCACACGCACACACACACACACACACACGCGCACACACACGCAGTCACCCATGCACTCTTCTCCTGCTGAGTATGCAGACAACCACTTTTGATTTTGCACACCTACTACATATGATATCACACATGGAGAGTTTCACACATGCGCAAACACAAAGAATGTTCCTTTGGCACTTTTTCCTGTGAAAGTCCACACCGCAGGGAAGTAATAAGAGAAAGAAAATGTACTCTGATGGATCAGTGTCGCTGTGGAGGACTGAGACTAAAAAAAGAATGAGATGAAAAATAAGAAAAAAAGTGTGAATAAAAGGCTAAAGCAGCTGAAATGTTTCCATTTAACCATCCAGCAAATGTAACAACATTTAGTTCAAAACTGGAACTGGAATAAAGATGTAGTCTAAGATCATGTGTTGTAGCAATAACATAAAAACAGTTGAGCCTTTTTACCCTTGGCCACACTGACCACAGGGTATTGTCATCAGTTGGTCATCTGTCCAAAAACATTGCCATGCACTGATCAGTCAGACCACTAGGGGGAGACCCCCACAGAGTTGGCCAGAGCCAGCCATATACACTCTGTGGATATCTGCACATACTCACATCACACTCAATGCAGACCCAAATCAGACAAGACAGTGCAGACCATAGTTTAAAAAAAAAGAGGGATGAATGAAAATGCCTCTGTAAAGCATCATTTGGAAAAATGAACACTGGAGTCTCCACTTCCTGTCCAGCTTCACTGGCAGTGGAGACGATAGAGCGGAGGAATGGGTAAAAAATGGAACTAAATAAGAATAACTGTCACTAATATTTACCTCAAGCCTGTGGAAATGACCCTAATGTTAACACCAATGTTAATGATGCAATGTTAAAGTTTGGCCTGGCTCTGGGTATAGGCAACACAGGCGGTGGCCTAGGGCAACATCTGCTGGAGGGGGCGCCACATTTCAGACAAAAAAACAAAATAAAATAACACAAATAAATAGATCAATTATAATATCTGTATAATAAACTCTAAACACACCCTTTACACTTCCTTGAGATGCTTTCTCTTAAATAAATCCAAGCCTCAATATGACAAATCTTTATTCCACTTATCCCACTTTGTGGATTTTGTCATTCACATTTATTTCTTATTCACTACTCAAAGCCATGACACCAGCTCACATGATCTCTTAAACCTGCTAAGTATCTAAACTGTTTAAATTATTTCTCATTGAATATTTATTTCTTTTATACTTATGGTTCATTTGCATTCATTCTTTTCCACTGTATGTACAGTTTTAGATAGATCTTGAGTTCCTTTTATACATCTATTGCACAAACCAATTCCAGTATTAATTCACAGTCTCAAACATTTTACATATTGCAAATTAACATATCAGTGGCAGTCAATATTTTGAAGATTTTCATAAGTCAGGCCAAGGATTTTCAAGTGCAAGCACATTATGTTTGTATATTAAAATCAGAAATCCACCCTGGATGTGTCACCAGTTCATCGTAGAGCTGACATATAGAGACAAACAACCATTTACAGGGTGGTTAATCTAAACTGTCCAAATCTATGGACAATTCATATTTACCTATTAACCCAGTCTCTCAAATGGGGGTATGCATACCCCCAGGGTACTTGGAAGAAGCCCAGGGAGTACTTGAAATTTTTTTGGAAAAATACATTAAATAAGTCATCATGTACTGAATACAAAAATAAATGAGAATTAATGCTTAATTTACACAATAAATACATTGACCTTATTTCATTGAAATATTTTCAAAAAGCTAAAAAAAAACAAACAAAAAAAAAAAAACATACATTTGCACTAAAATGTTCAAAAGACTCACAGTTCATATGTAATAATATTTTGGGCTGACGGTAAGTTTTATTGTCAACTTGTTTAAGCTTTGGTAACATTTAAAAACATGTCTCTTTATATTATTCAGATGACATTATTTGAGTAATCAAGTCATTATTTTTTGTTGATGAAAGGTTAATTTTTTCATAGACCAATTAATTAAATTTTCTTATCAATGAAAGAAGGCACTTTCCAGTTTATATTTTGCAAACAAAATTTACTTATAAAGATTTGTCATTTTTAATATATTAAAGTTAAATATATGTTATTTCTCTGCAAAGTTTTAAGAATAACACTTTTGGCAATGGAATGAATTTTGCCTAATTTTTTTCA
>JAPQRP010000030.1:13882019-13894610 GCA_037367295.1 Apogon hyalosoma
CCCCCCGCCCCAATACAAGAGATAGGAGAGTGTTGGAATGCATACATTTGCACCTCAAAGTACATGTGGACGGATAGCTCTGTAAGTAACGCTATGGTCTGCGATCTTGGAATCTCAGCTGGAATGCTTGCATTTTTTTCAACATTTACATGTTCAAATAGGGGGTGTGGCGCTGAAGACACTGGTAGATAAATTCACAATTGATAAAGAATTTAACTTGTCATTGCTGATCACAGGGGTCATGTTAACTAGCTTCTGTAAAGCAGGGTTAGGGTTAGTAATGAGTATACGTCCATGTTGCCAATGGACTGTCTTCTGCCATCTTCACCCATTGGCTGAACACCAACAGGAAATAGAACTTTACTGCTGCGTTTTTGATCCCTAAAGGTCTCGCAGTCTTTCTATTTTTTTTTTGTTTGTTTGTTTTTTCATTTGAGCAATTAGATTATGGGTGAAAAGTGTGTTGTAATGCAAGCACAATTGAACAATGTACCAATTAGTATTGCCTTACGCTACTGCGTGACAGCAAAAAGTAATCCTTTACTGTAATGCATTACTTTTGTAACGCGTTACTCTCAACACAGGTCAACATGTCATTTCCATGTTTTGGTTCAGAACGTGTTGCACATGGGATCGAGGCAGAAATGCTTTAAAGTATGGTTGTATTTCCCCAGTAAAGACAACACTGGGGCCATTTTCAACAGTTGCAGAGCTTCCATTAAAACAAAAGGGGAAATGCTTCTGTCATGTAGGAATATTTAGCCACACAGCATCTAATTAAACTGCACCAATGTAGCATCTTTGACTGGCTGCTTAGCGAAGGTGGCTCTGGAAGCGGAGCATACAACAGCCAGTAACATTTAACTCTTTTGGGTTCTTTTGATACTGTTAATGTTGGCGCCATTTCACTGTGTCAACCTGCTTTCATTATTGTTTATGAATAATCTGCATGTCCTGTAATTACATTTAGATGGTGACGAGGCTCAGAGGCTACAGCTGGTAGCTCTCATAATCCTTTAACTACCCCTTTATAACCCTTTAGGAGTTCTGTGCAAATCAAATGCATATTTTTAGTCCATGTTTGACGTTAAAAGAGCTAATGCAAACAAAGGCACTTGTACTATAGGTTATTCCCTATTCCAATGAGAATCAATAATGGAACAGGAATTGCTAAATTCTCACCAATTCCCAACCCTAGTACTGTTGTTTTAGGTACATTTTTCATGGATGATCCTAGTAACTGAGGCTTCATGTGATGCTTTCAGGTGTCCTGTGTTCTATGACTGCTTTTGTGGGGTTGCAATTGTAAATCAAAATTTCAGAGTTGAAAAAGAATACATCTCTGACATTCGGGTTAATTCATTTTATGCAAAGAGATTAGATTTTTACTCTCATTACTCGTAGTTATTCATAGGTGAGAGTTCCCAACCAAATTGTTGTAAAATATGAAGTCAGTCACTTCAATCACCTGCCAGAAATGATGTTAGTGGGTAATATTTTGAGTTGACACAGGATCATAAATCAGATCTTTTAACAAGATAACAACCTTAAAGATTGATTGGATTATGAAGTTAACATTAAGTTACATTAAGTCTCACTTGTATCTGTGTATTGAATTGCATTGATTACGTGTAATTAAAGACGAAGCTGAGCTGTTTTCCTTGGTAGCTAAAACCTCTTAAGTGTAGAAGTTTAATGGTTAATGTTTTTTCGTAGTCTCTTGGGGGAGGACAATGGTCAAGCAAGATAGAGAATGAATGAAAAACAGGAGCAATATTAGTGAGAACAAAGCTGCAAATCATGGAAGTTAAACATTATTTTCTTGTTTTTTTTCATTTTGGTTTTCTCTAAATTACAAATACATTTTCCACACCTTTGCACAACGCTGTGGGCAGGTTCTGAGTGAATGCAGCCATGTTTTTAAATTAGTAAAAGTTGCTGGGGAGCTGCACTTCCAACCCAAAGATCCACACTCCTTAAAACATCCTGAACACTCTGCAAAATAGAGTCTCTGCAAGTTAATCAGGGATGGACTGCCAATACTGATGTTTAACAGAACCATTTGACTAGTGTCAGTACTGGTGTTATTTCGATTAATTTAGTTTTTGTCATTTATTCCCTTTTTTTACAGAAACAAGGAAATCTCCATTACTAAATAAGTCTTTAAGGCTTTTATCACTGTCTTTGAGTGAGTACAAATATATGAAAGAATGTTCAGTAACACAGAACAGATCGGGCACATCGCTATCGCCCACTACAGTGAAATGGCATCTTATTTGTGTGATTTGTAGTTGATACTCATGTTCAACTGACATATCTGTGCTTTACGTTTATCTAAAACTCGTCAGAATTTTTTAATAAATCTCAGTTCTACTCCTCTTTTGAGTATTAGTTAGATGTATTGAGTGATTTTGAATGAGCTTTGCTTTGGTTTTCATCTCTGTTTCTTATAAAACCAATCAATTCTTCCAAATACAATTAAATGTTTGTTCAATATCAGTCTTAGTTTGGGTTTTATTAAATAATCTGACAAGGTTTACATCACAAATGTATGAAAGAATAGGGCTGGGTAAAAAAAAATTGATTTGATTGATTTTAGATCAATTTTATTTTAATTTAGCGTAATTGATTAGTAGTGGATGAGATCAGTTTTTCAGAGCGGGACCGCGAGTACCTGACCCGGGTACTACTGATGCCGAGGAGTGGCCGGCTCCATCTCGTGGGCTCAATCTCGCGGAGGGGCATGGAGGAAGGGTGGGGAAAAGACCTCTGTGGGAGGTCCTCCTGGCCTTAAACTCATACCCGCAGTGCGTAGGAACTGGCCGCCCAGACTGTGTGTTCGGCGGAGGCTCTCCACGGCGGGTCAAGGAAGCCAGTCATTCTGGCAATATTAACTTGGACCGCCACCCCCCCTCCTTCACCACCACCACCCCACCTCCAGCTTCGGGAGATTGTTTCCAGTGACTTTCTTGTAGCAAGGGCCCAACATGATTATGTTTCAGGGGGGCCAAAATTGGTAGCGGTGCCCCAGGGTGATAGCAATGCACCTTAACACTAGAAGCCTCCAGCCATAAAACAGAATAAAGATGACAGAGAACTCCGTTCTGAGCCACTGCAGAAACATGGCAATGCTTCTGTCCTGTTCACTATTTAAGAGCAGATTCATCTATTTACTGCTGAAATGTCATATTTATTTCCTTTCTAATGTCAATATTGATACCAGTATTGATGTGTTGCATGGCTGCAGTAGTCAAATAATCAGGTTACAGCTCAAAATTGTACTTTGGTATCAATAAATTAATCTGAATCAATCAGTCAATACTGAATCAAATTGATATCAAATTGAATCATGATTAATCGATTCAGAACCTTATGAATCAAAATCAAATCGATTAAGGAAATTTACCATGATACCCAGCCCTATGAAAGAATGTTCAGTAACACAGAGCAGATCAACCACTATATCACTATCACCCACTACGGTGAAATTTCATCTTATTTGTGATTTGTAGTTGATAGTCATGTTCAGCTGACATATATTTGTGCGTCCTGAATGCAAATACACAATCACACATTTCTAGTGGGACAGAAGTGGTGACTGACAGTGACTGTTAATGTGTTTACATAACTTTACTTTTAAGAAAATCCTTCATATTCTACCTTTTAAGAGAGGCTTAAATTTACTTGTTGAAAGCTGCAGGAGCTCGGTATGCATCTAGACCGGTGGTAAAAGCCTGCGTCTTGTCTCTGTCCCAGTGTTACACAGTAGTCGCTGCCAGTTTTCAGTTTGGTGTTGAGAGCCTGCACTTTTGGACTGGACTTTGTAGCTCAGAGCTCAGCGGGTTTGTTCTCTGCTGCTTGTGAAGATGAGGAGTCTGGTAGTGACGGGGCCGCATGCGGGGGGTTTAGTATATGGGAGGATCTCTCATCTGCTCCTATTGTGTGGGAGAGAGATGACCTTATAGGGAAGCGCTTTGTGGATAACCATTCCACTGCGCTATGCTCAATGCACAGCGACCCTGCCCATCAGCACCCGCACCCTGCACCCAGATTCCAGACACCACGGATAGTATGTGGCATTTACTGTGGCCTGGCAAGCGTCCGTTGTCAGTGACGGACTGCCTTTTGGCAAATTTCCAGACTTGTCAGCAAGATCAGGAGAAACTGTGTTGACTTGCTGACCATGGAGACAGGCGGTAGAAACGGTGCACAGAGGTTTTCAGTCCGACCACATGCTGGGGGTCGGCAGCGCTGACCAGTGAGTTGAGCTGCCAGCACCAACACACACTCTTGTTAATCCTAAGATATATACCACACTGACTGCTGGGAATCCACACTATGCTGTCTGCTCATACATGGGATGGTTAGAGGTCAGACTTTAATAGGGGGCAGCAATGAAAGTCTCACATTAAGGCAAGACATAATGTGTATTTCTGATCTTTTCAGATGATTCTTGTGAAGATGTTACAACTTGTACCAAAATCAAAGGCAGTTGCTTAATTCATGTGCCCATTTTTGAGGTATTTCAGACATTCAGAGACACAATATAGAAAGAAATGAAGCTATGTTGCTATGTAATGTCAAGCATTTAAACATAATTTTTAATACAGACAGTTAGATAGCTTTAACAGTTTTTGATATACAGTATTGTGTAAAAGTCTTAGGCCAACATTGGGTTCCTGGTTTAGTTAAATCATAGTGACCACACATATGCATTTCTCAGTCTCTGTATTAAGATACAATGTGGAGATATCTGAATCAGAATAATCTTTATTTGCCAAGTGCATAAATGGAGACCAAGGAGAAGATGTTGTCTCTAGTAAATTATAAACATAAGATATAATACAAAATGTAAGAAGAGTGAACTAAGAAAAAAATTATAGTTATAATTATTAGTTATAGTGCAATGGTGGATCTCAAGAGAGAGCGTTAACTGTTCAGTAAAGTGACTGCCGTGGGGAAGAAATATGTGAAGTATGTACAGCAGTGAAACCAAAATTTCAGGAAAGAAACAGCTTCTATAAACCAAAGTGCTAGTATTTAGTGTGACCTCCCTTTGCTCTTAACGTGTCTTTAACTCTTTTTTTCAAGCAATATGAGATTTATTACATTCATTTTTTGATGTTTTAGGTTTCATTCAACACATGTCAGATGTTTCGAATTGTTTGTGTTGATTCTTGTCATGGGGTTAGGGGTCACACTAAACACTGACTTAAACTTCTAGAACCCATTTAGTTCAGGTTTTTTGTGTGTCTTAAGGCTATGCATGTATTTTCCTGCTGTATGTGAGGAAAAGAGAATGAGAAATAACAAGTGGTCCCAGGCACAACAAACCCTGCCCCTCACATGTATTGTATTTTATTTTGGTATTGATCCAGCTGATGTCATCATGTCTATGCATGTGTTGATGTCAGCATAGACATAGACAGCATAGACAAATTTCGACCATTATAAGTAAATGGGGGGGTTTAAAAATTCATTAAAAATTTGAACTTTGACCTACTTTTCCCAAACTGTAATCACATCTATTCTGGGTCACTGGCAATTTATAAACCCAATTTGGTATGAATTCAACCAATAGTTTTTCTGCTAAAGTGTTAACAAACAAAGAAACAAACAAACCCCTTGCCTTCCCTTTGGGGGGCAGGGTAATAAATATTATACGCTCAATGGACTCTGCGCACCAGCTTCGTTCTGTACTTCCGATCTCGACAGAGGTTGGGAAGTCAGTTCCCAGTTAACTTCCTGCTCCAGTCAACAACAGCAGGGAAATGGATGGACTAAAAACTCGATCACTTCAACTGTAGAAAAAGGAGTAAATCTAATATGTGGGATACTTTAAAGATCCAGAGAATGAGGTGGCTCCAGTGACCACTGCTGTGTGCCACTGCACCAGATCGAATCACTATAATAGCAAAATTAGGGACTCCCTAAACTGAATGACACAGAGTGTCAGTAGTCGTTCTGGTATGGTACAATAACCGCTCCCTTGTCCTTCGATTTATACTCTGTCATTTGGTACAAACATGAACCCAATTTGGATCAAATTCAAGGGCATTTCTGCGAGCCAGGAGTGGGAGTGTGTTCTTCACCCCAACTTCATTGTCATTCTGCTTTATTCCAGCATAATTTCACCACAAATGAGTGTCATTCGGTTTTAATGCTGTACACAAAATGTGTACACGTTGGTAAATCGAATGACAGAAGTATAAACGGAGCGGTTATTGTACCGTACCAGAACGATTACTGTCATTCGGTTTAGGGAGTCCCCTATAATAGCAAAATAAGCTTCCATCACATTCCTAAAGACCCCATCCTTTGTATTTTGTGTATCCACTGCACTCGTAGGACAGGGCCTTGGGGACGGGGTTTGTTGTTACTGTTGTTAAAACCCGTCTACCCTTAGCAGGACTATGGATTTGCCCAAATGTCTGCTACATACCTTTGTGTGCTGAGTAACAACAAACCCCATCCTTCATATTTTGTGTATCTACTGCGCTCCAAGGATGGGGTCTTTAGGAATGGAAGCTTATTTGGCTATTATAGCGACTTCAACAGTGCAAAGTGGCACACAGCAATGTTCATCGGAGCCACCCACCGTTCTCTGGAACTTAAAAGTATCCCACATATTAGATTTACTCCTTTTTCTACAATTGAGGCACTCGTGTTTTTTGTCCTTCCATTTTCCCGCTGTTGTGACTGGAGCAGGAAGTTAACCGGAAAGTGATTTGCTGACCTCTGTCGAGATCAGAAGTACGTGACGGAGGTGGTGCACAGAGTCCATTGGTGGTCTAAGACTTGCACAGTATTGTACATTTTTATGGTGCTTTTCTTTAAGCATTATGCCAGGGGTGAAAAAATGTTCATTAAAAGGGTCTGACATGTTATGAAATGATTTAACTTTGCAATTTTATTTTATTTTGAAGAAACTTTTATTTTATTTTCATGCTGTAAATGGTTAAATCTTGCATTGTTGAGAGGACACATTGGATTACATATTTTATAGACGAATTA
Organism: Apogon hyalosoma; assembly: GCA_037367295.1. Classification (NCBI taxonomy): domain Eukaryota; kingdom Metazoa; phylum Chordata; class Actinopteri; order Kurtiformes; family Apogonidae; genus Apogon; species Apogon hyalosoma. The sequence goes on from JAPQRP010000030.1 coordinate 13,889,034, forward strand.
CAGCACTGAGTTTACTAGTTTCTTTCTGCAAGTTTGTTCTTTCCCAGGATGTTTTTCTATGCAGCCACAACATTAAAAGTCAAAAGTCCAAAGGTCAAATCCCTCCAGCCGTTATTCTCTCACAGGATTGCTGTGTGGGCTGTGTTTATCTCAGAATGTTACTGTGTTGGATAAAATGTAATTTGTTAAGTTTTATTTCTGAGTTGATGCATGCTGATGTAATTTTACTGCTTTCTGTCAACTTATTTTGACGGGAACATTAACAGTCGGAGAACTGGGACCACTTTTGTTACTGTGGCAACAGAAACAGTTTAGTGCTATGTGGAGGCCTGCTCTGCTGCTTCAGATTCATACCAGACAAAGACAGAGCTGAGATGGTTCTTACACAACCAGGGTCACAGGCGATTGGCTCTGAAGTTAGCAGCCACATGTCTGGACATGGCAACGCAACAGCAGGACGTCAAACTATGCATAAAACTCACAGCAAATATTCATTTAGACAGACTCTTTTTTGCTGAGAACTGTTGAAACCATTACCAAAACCTATTAATTTAAGCTATGGTAACTATGTTGAGGTCATTATGAACCAGAAAGTTTCCAGCTCTGCCCGAAGTGCACATTTTCCACCGATTGTGCATTTAATCAGCAAAAATGTACCAGTATTAATACTCTTAATACTATTATTGAGAGTGTAACATGACACCCATGTATTGGCACATTCTCACAATATCAAGACATCAAGTTTTATTTCCTCCATGATTGTGCTAAGTCATAGTAACATAGCATCTTTATTTCACCAGATTAGACAAAAGAAAGCAACATATGAGAAGGAAGATACAGAGTTGTATTCCAATATTATGACTAAATTTAACTAAATATGTCTGTAAGGGTAGGCTGAAAAGTTCAAACTTTGATGATTAATGATAAATGCCAGATGAAACGTAGACATTTGATAACTCTTAATTCTACAAAATGTTCAAGTATTGGTTGTTGCAGGTGTGCAGGTAAAAATTTGGGACTGTCTCAATACTGAGTACCTTCTGTGCTGAGGACGGCCTTTATCTCTGGAGGAGATGCATTCTGATATGGTTTCCACAGTCGGGCCGGATGTTCCTGCTTTAAAAATATTTAGCCTTGAAGAAACAGTGATGACAGAAGTGATTGCGAAGTCGTACCTTCTGTTGGTGTTGTCACTTTGCCTGTACTGCCATCTTAGTCTTGTGATTATCATAACCCGGGAATGCTTGGAGGAAATTTCTTCACATTTGTCACGAAGGTTCATCTGGACTCAATGATGAACTGATTAGAATTTAGTGGCAGACTTTCAAGGTCACTGACACTTTCCTCAACACGTTTTTGGCCATAACTCAAGAATTCAAAGGCTTATTATGACAAAACTTTACATGAGTAATAGAATAAAAAGATGATATTTAGATCAGTCATCATTTACTTCGTACATGACATTGTGCAAAAAACTTGTCTGGCCTTTTATTCTAAACCATACTCCTAGAAGACAGTATATTTCTCACCTGAAATGATTTGCTGGGATCATACATATCTATATGGTGACATAGCGGCTTTTTGCCAAAACATACTTTTCATATTTATCATTAAGGCTGCCTGATATAGCCAGAATCCTCTATCACAATACGTATCACAATACAATAATTGTTTCCCTCTTAATTTGCAGTTTCTTTTCATAATTTACTTTTTGCTTTTATGCAAATTTCTTGCCTTCATCTGTGTGGAAGAATGCAAATCACTTAAATGACAAAAAAAAACATTGCGAGGACATAGATGCAACTTAACTGGCAAAAGTACAGTAATGTACCATTCAAGGTAAAAGTAGCGCTGTTGGATAAAGGATGATGGGCCCCAAACATTTCCATGTTGAGCATAAATGCCTTCATATGCTGCTGTGGGTTAGTTAAAGTACCTCTCTAGAACATGGGAGATCCTGGGTTCAAATCCCAGCTGTGCCATTTTCAAATTTCCTCATTCTGAGTCAATAAACAGGGTTCCCACGGAGTCTTAAAAGTCTTGGATTTGCAGATCTGCATTTAACACCTTAAAAACGGTTTAAAAGGTATTCAATTTGATATGGTAAGTCTTAAGTTATGTTGTCATAGACTGTCATTAATGTGTTTAAATGTATCTGGGAAATGTCCAAATTGCAAAAAAAGTAACATTAGTTGACTCAGTCCCACCTGTTCCACCCGACAATTTCTATTGAAATTAGGAACCAATTATCTCTAACTTTACAGCCCCCGGTGAGAAATTACTTGGAAAGGTGGGAATCGAGGCACTGGGGTAAATACATTTTCCTACATTCTAGGAGTCACACATTTTTGCCCGTATGGCCATAAAATAGGCATTAAATTCAGTTCTAAGTAGTCTTAAAAAGATCTTAAAAGTCTTAAATTTAACTTGTAGGAACCCTGATAAAGGCATCATTTCATCTTCATACACAAGAACATCATAGTCAGTTAACTTTTCAGGTCAGTCTTGTATCAGTACTGCTCTTTGAAGGAGCAGCATTGGAAACCTGCAGGATGCCTCCCCTGATGCCGCTTTGAATTGGCCCACTGTACGTGACAGGAGCTCAGCCTTTTGTTTGGCTGCCATCAGCACATGGAGCCTCCTGGCTGGCCCTGAGGAGGCCTGGCCTGTCGAAACCCGAACTATCCGCTAACACACGGCAGGGGCAGGTGCCAGTCAAAGCCGGCAGCTCCGATGCCATCGCTGCCTTGATCGGTGTTGAAAGGTTTGCTTAAAAGGCACCTCTGGGAGTCATATTGGGTGCGATGTCTCAACAGGTCTTGGCTATTGTCAATGTGAAATGTGTGGACTGTATGACGTGTTGGCAAGCACAGGGGTGAAAAAGTAGCCATGGTTGAGGAGATGCTTGGACTGTGGCCAAGTAGGATGTTGACACAAAAGGACAGATGATATATACACACTTCATCAGAGCTGGTCTGCGGTTAAAAGCAGCCTTGGGACAGTCCCAGTGCCACAACACTCAGCTGGTGTCTTTGTGTGAAAATATCAGCAAGTGCAGCTCTTAGCAAACCATCCTCTTAGACGAGATTCTTGGCTCAGCGCTCGCTCAGGGATTCTTCAAAAAAGAAACAATTTAGCACAAGAAATGTTACATACGCATCAAGGATGTAACAGTAAAACCTTTTGTTTGTTTAAAGCAGCTAAAGCTAATTTGGTTTACTCTATTTACAGGGATGAGATGGTGCCATGTTTGGAGGATTACTGTTGAAATGTAATAGGATACAGAATACTGGTTACTACCCTAAACCACGTAATAAAATCCTATTTAAATGGCTTATTACATTTGATAAATTTATGATTGCTTTTCTAACATAAACTTTGATCATATGGCAGAATGAACAAAAAAGGACGCTTACAGTTTTTGTTCATAGTGGGAAAGAAGCTTGTTTAGCAGTAGATGTATGCCATCATAGCATTGGTTTTTAAAGCCAATTATACGTACTTTCAGCAACGGCAACAAAAAAGCTGCACTTACAAAGATGTCTCACTTCAGTATGTGTGAATGTGTGCTACTTCAGTCACTGCTTTATTTTATTTTAAGATGAAACGTTGCTTTTTTGTGGGAGTGGTCCTCAGGAAGCACTAATTTTGCATCTTTTACAATTTCCATAAACCAAAAATTTGAATAACTGACCATTTATATATATATATCCTACATGGAAGTGCAATGAAAAGGTTAAACTGATCCTTCTCCTGTGTCTTTTCATCTGTGAACCAAGTTGTGTGACCTTTTCAGAAGTGGAGCTTCCATTGCGCCAATTGTTCCAGGTTCAGATGGTTTAAAGCTGCATCTGAGCTCAACATTAGTCCTTCTCAGAAATGCTGTCATGGTTTGTCTTGATTGGCCGCTGCCTGTTGACAGATCACCGTTCTGGCACAGCTGTCAGGACATCAAATGTGTTGACAATTGTCCAGTTTCATGCAGAGTTGTGTCACTTTAGTCAGAAGAAAGGCCTCGTGTTACGTTGGAACTGTGTGAGGTGAGGATGTTGACATCCACTTGTTAATGTGACAGCTTTATGATGACTTGTATTACGAGCGCGTAGACCCATGGTGGTGAAGAGGCCGCAGCTGCCGTTGTGCTTCGACTGTTAAATTTGATCAGTGGGTGAACATATTGAAATACTTTTCCCTTTTTTGGCTGTATGTCATTGTTGGTGCGTTTGCCGTTTTCCCTCCCTTCTCTCAAAGGGCACAAGAGTTAAAATGACCAAACATTTCCCCCAAAATGGAAAACTCCACACTGATGCATTTATCAACTTGGTGCTCGATGTTAGAATAAACTGATACTGTATGTTCCACAGGGTTTTGCAGAGATTTTACCAGCAGACCTTTTGACTTGTTGAGGCAGAAAAATGGAAGAAAGTCAGCAGTAGTAGGACAAGTATTCATATCCTTTATGCAATAAAAAAAATACTAATACCACGCTGTAAATGTACTCACTTGCATCTAAAGGGCTGAAGTAATGAATTACTCAAGTAAATGTATGTAGGTATTATCAGCAAAATGTATTTAAAGTATGAAAAGTCCAAGTGCAATGGTCTCTGTTAGTCTTTTACAATTCTATACAATGATATTGGGATCATTTTACTTTTGAGTCATGTGTATGTTACAGTTTATTGCTGTATTTGTTTGAGGTTGAGCTCATTTTAACTAGTTTACATGTTCTTTATTGTTTAATCTACAGCAAAACCTCACAAAATCATCACATGTGAGCAGCATCACTTTTGTGTATCTATAAAAAATCAGCAAACTTCAAGCAAATCCAAGCCTAAACTGATTTTTCTCAGCCCAGGAACACTTAACCCTTCAGTTAATTACAAACCTGGTGATGAAAATGTGTAATCTGTAAATAATTAAAGCTGTCAGACAAATGTAGAGCAGTAAGAAGTACAGTATTTACCTCTGAGATGTAGTAGAACTAAAAAGTTGCATAAAATGACAACGATAGTAGATAAAACTTGCTTTTCAGGTGAGATCTACTAAGATTAGTGAAATTATGTCAACATTGAGGCTCAGAACGGGATTAAAGTGGAGGAAAAAACCTTCCTCAGTGCAGATCCTCATTGAGTTTTTCTTTTAGTCTTTGGCTTAATCCATATCTAAGAAAAGCTGTGTTTATTTTTATATACAAAGCCTGCATAAGATGCATTCATTCATTTATTATTTCAAGCATTTGCAGAGTACATGCAAGCTCAAAATTCCAGAATCATTCATTTACACTCGAAAAGGAGTGGGAAGAAGAAAAACTTATTTAATCCCACATCCATTCTCATCATCATATAACTTAACATAATAATGTTTTAAATACTACTAATAATAGATAAAATAGAAGTAAGGTATAAAGATCTTAAATATGTTATTCTTTAAATGCACTATATTTCATCACTGGGAGTCAGTCATGTTTCATAACGGTAACAGGAAAAATTATCTGCTTTTACACACACACACACACACACACACACACACACACACACACACACACACTGAAAGCTGTTAGCTGCCGCAGTTTCAGAG
>JAPQRP010000030.1:13894710-13907143 GCA_037367295.1 Apogon hyalosoma
TTCTCTGCTTTTACACACACACACACACACACACACACACACACACACACACACACACACACACTTTATTCTTGGTTGAGGGTTTTTAAATCCATTTGACACAATTTACATTTTTATCTAAGTAGGCCTATATGTAGACTACGCTGGCGGATCTGTGCCATAGCCTGAGCCATTTCCCCAGTTCTCGTAGCCTTTATGTACCATTAGGAAGCTGAATTGGGTCACTGCAATTCCACTGTACCCAAATTGGCCTTTTCCTTTGAGACGGGCCTTTTATGGCTCACAAGGACTTCATTTCCTGCTCTTTTCTTTGGTTCTCCTTCTCTTCCCCTACAGCCATGGCAGCGCTGCTCTGCTGTTGTGCACCACAGTAATGAGCTGTACTTCATCAGTTGAGTTTACACTAATACTGTGCTGGTGGCTGCGGAAAATACACGACATCTCGTCTGGTAAATCCTCATTTAGCTTCTCTTATTACATACAGCACTGTGGAGAGCCAGGTGTACAGCATCTCCATGTAATGTTCAACAGCGATTTGTCATGTTATTATCTATTGTTTAAAATATACTTGTGTAGGAGTTCATTTGAGGTTCCCTTTGGATCAGATACATACATTTATACATGGATGGATCTATTAATAACTGCTTTAATTCTTAATTATTCCCTTGATTTTAAAGGGTTTTATGTAGTATTAATATTCCGAACTCTCAACATCAGAGGGAAGTCGGTACCAGAACACATCACCAACGAATCAACACCACAGACTGTTTCACTCACAGAATAAAGTATAAAGCTCATTGTTTACACACATCTGTATTATGGTTTCATCAGGTTTACTTTTTCCAACTAAAACTCAGACATTTATTTTAACAGTTGGTCAACATTAGCCTGGCCAGCCATCCGGTTTTCTCAGTGTATTCAATGCTGAGAAAACGGTCTGGAATTTATTTGCTGTGAAATAGGCATGATTTATTCTATACTGAACCAATCACAAGTCTGGAGGGCGGATGTTTTGCAATGCGTCATACGTACTGAATTCTTTTTGTTGCGAGTCAAAGTCAGTTCCAAGTCTGCAAATCTCTTTACAACAGTTGTCAGTTGTTTACTTGATTCAAAAATAAGGATTGAATTACAGATTACACCCTGTATTCTTAAGTTTCTCTGACAAAAGTGTCACATCTGTCTTATCTGTGATTGGTTTACTCAGCGCCTGTTAGTCCCGCCTTCATATTTGGATTCAGGCCCTACGATTCCAGGTGGATTTCTCCCTGAGAAAGACAGATGTCTGGCCAGGCTAGGTCAAAATAACAGGGTGTCTAATAATCTTCTCATGCTACATCAGCTGATAGTTTGCATTATAGCTCTGTTAGCTTAGCTCTGTTTAGACTGAAAACAGCCACAACAAAACCACAAACCACCTGTTTTCTGTGCAGTTTATGTTGTCAGTAGTCGAACTAAAGATCTGTTTAGAATCCAACAAACAAGGTCAGAACTGTCACAGTTTATTCTGAACCTTGGATCAACAAACGGCAACTTAGCAAAGATAATAACATCCCATAATAACTTTATACCTTCATAAGCTTGAGAATCAAACTCACTCATGTTGAAGAAACACTGACAGTTCATCATCAAACTCCATTCTTTTCTTTTAGAGCTGTGTCCAGTGGAGAAAACTGTTTCTACTTTTATCCCTTTATCACTTTCTGTGTCTCTGAAACTTCTCATCTCATCTGGTCACTTTCTGATGCTTTGGTCGAAGGCCCTGTGGTGTTAGTTTTCCCTCACCAGGGAAGACCAGCAGAGTGACTCACTACTCCCTCTAGTGGTCACATAGATCCTTTGGACTATAGGTATGAACAGCTTCAGTTCATATCTCAACAATCATCACACTGGTGTCTTTTGCAGAATTTAATAGCTCTTTATTGTAAACACTATTATGATATAATGTAGTAGAAACACTACATTTAGCCTCTTTTTAGTTAATTACATTTTTTTATTTCAGAAATGTTCAGTGTTTCCTGCGCAAAACATTATCCTCAAATGTCTTGTTTGGCCACAGCCTAAAGATATTCAGTCTTGGTCATAGTGAAGAAACCAGAGAACTCCACATTTAAGTGGCTGAGTAGTTCAACAGGCCACATGTAATGGTTCATTTTTGCAGCTGTATATGGGGATAAATGAAAACAAACCTCCTAAGCACACGGTTAAAAGGCCTTTACTATCAAAAAAGGATCATTTTAAACAAACATATTTTGTCTCCCTGATGAAGACTCCGTGCCAAAATACGTCAGAGTTTGTTTTCTGGATTTAAGGCGACCATGAGAATGCCTTTGAGTTCTGGTGTTTGTGTTGAGTATCTGTTGTTTATTCTGCCTGTTGTGGTCCCTTCGGGTTTTTCTGCACGTTCATATTGTTGATGTGTGTGTTTGTTTTGTGTTTGCTTATAGTCGGAGACAAGGTGCCTGCTGACATCCGCATCTGTTCAATCAAATCAACAACTCTGAGGGTGGACCAGTCCATTTTAACTGGTAAGACGTCACTGCTGCTGCTGCTGAGCTTTATCACGGCCATCAGTTCATTTCCTGTTTGATTTTTTATCAATTAGTTTCTCAGTTTCTCACAAGAACATCAGTATTTCTTGTTGTAAGTTAAATTTAATGCTTTCATACAATGATTTAAATGGCTTAAAATTCTTTTGTTCTGCCAGTGGTGTTTATGAAGTCCTAAATACCATAAATTTACTCTCTTCTAGGGTATGATTCCCCTTTTTATATGGATACAGATTTCCGTTTAAATAATAAGATTGAGGTTTTAGTATGTTTTTCTTAACCCTCAAACACCTAGATTAATTCTAATTAAATTTTTCTCTACATTTAACTTTTGCCAAGTGATTTATCACCATTTATTATGAAAATCAACTGTTTTAGTATATTTATTTTACTGGCAGCGAAGATGTTCATAAAAGCTCAGAGTAAATCCAAACGTTATTACAACAAAACAGAGAAAACTGAAGAAAAAGTGACTTTTTCTGCAAAATATTCATTAACTGAGCATAGAAACAAGCATCTTTAACCACTGTCATTTGTCAAACTAGATGCATTTTATTGGTGAATAAATGTTGCAGAAGATGACAGTGTTTCTATGTTCACTACAGAGCCTCTGAACGGCCAAATATCTTATCTGATGACAAAGAAAAGCTGAGAAACTGCATTTAACCTGAATTATTTCCATGTATTGATAGAATTAGTGGATCAGAAGTTAGGAAGTATTTTCGATCAGTTGGTACTTTTGTTTGCTTGCAACTGTTTAGGACTTGAAGGGTTAATCTTTGATAAAATAAGAACATGAGTATCACATATCATCCACATCCCCATCCTCCAGCTGTGTTTATAGAACCAGGTTAGCAGGTTGACACCGACCGGGACAATGAGCCGGTTGAGAAATGAGTTCGGAGGGGTATAATGACAGCACCATTTCTCCTGAATGGAGATGAGCACCGTGGAGCTGTCGGTCTGTGGATCTGCAGACTCAAACGCAGATGGATTGAACCTGAAATGTTTCGCCCGTTTCGCAGGTGAATCCGTCTCCGTGATCAAACACACCGACCCCGTACCTGACCCACGAGCTGTCAATCAAGACAAGAAGAACATGCTCTTCTCTGTGAGTTTGACTCCCCACAACTTACCACATTTTTTAATTTAACCAGATATAGTCTCATTTAGACCGAGATGTGTTTTACAAGAGGTCAGCAGCACACGCCATGATGAAAAACAGGTTAAAAGCTCAGTGATAGAAATAAATAAAATAATAAATTACAGGCAATAATTTAATAACATGTCCTGCTAAGAAGTTACTATCACTTTCCGATCCTTTAAAAAAAAAATTAATTATTTCAGTGCAGTTTTAGTTCATTTTTCAACTACATTTTTGAGGAAATGACTAGTTTCTATTTGTGTATTATTATTTGGTCTTATTAATAGTTTTAGTTTTTTATATATTTTGAGGAAAACCTTGATTTATAGAAGCTGTATTAAATCAGTTGAGTATGATTTGTAAAAACTACTCAATTCTATTTTATTCCTGCACACTATGTAACATTAATATTGTTATAATTAATATCAACCTAAATTAAAAGTGAAACTTTAAATGGTCTAAAATGAAGCTAATTTTGCCTCAGGTTCTATGTATAGTTTGATCTTTTTAGTTGTCATCTGTTTGTATGATTTGCTCATTTACTGCTGTTAGTTTTAGTCTCTTTTTTTCCCTTAAATATATCAACCCTGTCCCGTTGTTGCCTTTTTATGTGTTACTTTACTTAATCTCCACTAAAAACTTGGGTTTGTTGTCACTGTGGATGCGATTTTATGACTTGGTTTGTAATATTTAGAGGGATCTTTTATATATATAAAATTTCTTTACTGCATAAAAAGTAAATAAAGCTGTGTTTCTCTTCCCATGAATGACCTGGTTAATTCAAAGAGGGAACATGTATCTACACTACTGCAAATCTTTGTTTTTCTAGTCTTTTTATGGAAAGTACTGTCCACTATTGTCATGAAATTACTACCGAAGGATTATCCTTTTAGCTAAAAAGCCCAGAATGGACAAAACAGCTTTGGTGCTGTAGTTTTTTCACATTTCAGTGGCCACTGTAGGGCAGGGTGAGGCAAGGGGTGTCTACCTGTTGCGACTTCACCACTAGATGTCACTATAAATATCAAATATCTGAACCTTTAACTGGTAAAAATGCCTGTGTCTGTTTTTCAGGGTACCAACATTGCGGCTGGAAAAGCTGTGGGTGTGGTTGTGGCCACCGGGGTCAACACGGAGATCGGTAAGATCCGCGATGAGATGGCGGCCACCGATCAGGAGAAGACGCCACTGCAGCAGAAGTTGGATGAGTTCGGCCAGCAGCTGTCCAAGGTCATCTCCATCATCTGCATCGCCGTGTGGATTATCAACATCGGACACTTCAACGACCCCGTCCACGGCGGCTCCTGGATCCGCGGGGCTGTCTACTACTTCAAGATCGCCGTGGCCCTGGCCGTGGCCGCCATCCCCGAGGGGCTCCCTGCTGTCATCACCACCTGCCTGGCCCTGGGCACCCGCCGCATGGCCAAGAAGAACGCCATCGTCCGCAGCCTGCCCTCCGTGGAGACGCTGGGCTGCACCTCTGTCATCTGCTCTGACAAGACAGGAACACTGACCACCAACCAGATGTCCGTCTGCAGAGTTAGTCCCACGCACACACACACACACACACACACACACACACACACTTTTACACACTTTTGGTGCATTGCTGAGCAGCTTGGGCTTCAGTGCTTTGTCATCTTTGTTTTCTCTGCCTGTTTGAATAAAGTGACAGCAGCTATGGAGGGTGCAGCTGCTTAAGTCGCTTTCAATTCATCCGTCAGCTAAAATGCTAATAATGCATATGCAAATAGAGAGAGTGAGGCTTTTGTCTGATCAGGTATGCAGGTTATTTAACTAGAAGGCGACATGTTTCCTCTGTTCTAATCTACATGAGCTGCTGGATGACTTGCAGTGCTGCTGTTGTGTAACTGACCTTGCGTCATCAAACTGCAAAACAGCCAGTCTGTAGTTCCTTTTTCTCTCTTTATGTGAGAGTGTGAGTGGCACTCCAGCGTCACTTGGCCCCACATGAAGAACACAGTTCAGCGTTTATTAAAATTTAATCCTCTTTGTTGCCTCTTCAGTGCTCCCTCTGAAGTTTGGCTCAGCCTGAATCTGACTGGTGGCATTAATTTGCAGTTTTTCCCCGAGTTGTTTGGGTCTCAGACAGTATTGTTTGGTCTTAATGTTGTACTGGCCATGATAAAATAGCCTTGTGATTCTGTAATTACGGCTGCTTTCAGTGATTTATTGTGCGAGCCATTCACAGGGAGCCACTGAAAATAGTGTGTTTTCCTTGAAAGCCTTTTTAGATATGATCTAATTGGATTTATACTCCTATAGAGAAGGGAAATCTTTCAGTAAATGTAGAGTGTATACATTTGCTTACAATCACTTTGGATGGAAATGGTTAAGAGTGAATGATATGCTTAAAAAACTCATATTGGGCTTTTTTTTTTTTTTTTTACATTTATTACAATATCACTATTAACAGGAATCCTAGTTTTGGGATTTTTGTGGTGGTTTTTGCTGGTGTCTAGTTCCCTTAAATCTGCAGAACATGATTTACAGACTGGAGCATCTCTGTATCTCAGTATAATGGCACACTGTGACACATTTGACCTTTAACAAAAAAACTGCTCCTTCTGCATTTTGGATATTGCACTTGGCCAAAGTGAGATGTTGATGGAATTTCAGTGAATTCTTTGAACACGTTAATTAGTAGAATAAAACAGCTTGAAGTGAATTGAGACCAGATTTAGTGCAGCAGGATGTGACAGTCAGTCTAGTTCAGTGGTTCACAACCTTTTTTGGTTTGTGACCCCATTTTAACATCACAAATTTCTGGCGACCCCAGACATTCAAAACAGAGATATTTTTTGGCTAAAATTAATTTGTTTTTGATCATGTAATAGTTTGCTATACTATGTTGCAAATAAATGTTAATTGTAGACGACATTTAGGCTATATAATATATATAATGCACCTTTTGGTGTCTGCTTCTCAGTTTCTCTTGGAGATGTCTTATCCCTGTTCGGTCTGGTTTTCTGACTGTGACTGTGTCCAGGCAGGTTGAAACGGAGTAACGCACATGGTCACATGATCAGGTCAATCAAGATATGCCCTCTCAGATATTATATCCTGCATTTTATTTGAACTTGATCTTTGTTAGTAAAAGTGTGTGGTATTTTAATTATAATGAAATATATATATTGATTCATTAAAAAATATTTTTTATTAGCAATTTTCTACTGCAATTTTCAGGCAATCCCATTTGAATTCCAGGCGACCCCAAGGTTGAAAAACACTGGTCTAGTAGATATGATTAATGTGATCACCTACTGCTGTAACTCTGACCCAATCCAGACCATGATTTCCTGTCTGCCTTATCTCACCTGGTTTAGTTCCTCGTTGCCTGTATGGGCATCAGAGTGATGCCGTAAAAGAAGCAAATGCACAGACCCACATCATACACTCAGTAGGTGTATGATGTGTGTATGATGTGTATGTATATTAAAGTCATAGTCTTATTCCTTTACTCTTTAATCTTCTTATAAGTTAACTTATTCATCATACAGTCCCATTATCAAGAGATTATTATTAAACATCACACATGAATGATCTTTTTACTGTTTTCATGATAACTTTGGCTACCTATATACAGTTCACAATGCAGTTATTTTGGAAATATAGACAAATTCTACGTAAAGTCTCACATTTGTACCTTCATTTAGCTGCATTTTTACACATTCCTCCATAATTCATACAGTTAATTATAGTCAAAGTAAAGTTCACATTAAGTTATGTTGATTTAGTGTAACAGATTTAATGTTTTGTTTGGTCTATAAATATAAAGTTTTCAATTACAGGAATAAAGAAATTGAAAAATATTCACTTTTTTTTTCAGTCAAAATAGTTATCAGTTAGTTTTAGTTTTAGAAATAGTCCAGTAGTAGGAGTTTTTATTTATTTATTTGTTTTTAGATTATGATCTCCTAACCGGAATAGATCCTTTTATTTACTCTTTTTGCATTTCTGGTTTTCACAGCACCTTCAGTCTAACTTACGTAGACTGGTACAGCTGGAGTTTTCTTGGTTTAATCCAGTAGGTTAGAAGGTAAATGAGTAACTAAGTGATACTTTATTAATCTACCACTATTTTAAACGGGATAAAACAAGATAAAGCGGTGCCACATAAGATGAAGGAATGTTCACATGGAATATGAAATAAATAACAAGGAGTAGATTTTATCCCTTAGAATTCAAAACATACATAAATACAGCGTAAAATCCAATGGCAATATATAAAACAGTGAAATCAGTATAAAAATCCATTTAAAAATGTAATTCAAGTCATAAAAATGCCAAAGAATAGATGGGTTTTAAGACAACTCTGAAAGCCTGAGTTCTATGAGATGATAAATATGGTATAGAAGTAGAAGAATTTAGTTTTAAAATACTGTGTAAAACTTAACCATATGCCTGTGATTGCTTACCCTCTCCACAGTGAAAGCCATATTTTATTTTTGTACAAGCTATGATTACTGTGAACATATTCTGAATGAAAACATGGTTTCATAACCCCCCTCATGGGAGGCCTGTTTGCCCTGATGTTTGGTGACATCAGAAGAGCGATGACAGTCTGTCGAACCAATCACTGACCAGCTGTGTGTTTCATGTGTGTGTTTGTGTGTGTTTTTATGTGCGTTTGTGATGATGAGAGCTTCCTGCGGGACTCGCTCTGGCACTGCAGCTTCTTCCTTTTGGGCACAGCCTCCTCTTTTTACTCGTTGGCAGTCTTTTCTATTTACTTACAACGACAAACTAAACAGTCCTCTCTCGCATTAGGCATCAGGCCACCCATCCTGGCTCTCACAGAGACGCACTGTGCACTGCAGCCTAATTTACTGCTTCAAAAGACCCCTCACTCCAATGGGATGAATGGGATTGGTGTGGTTTCTGCTGCCCCCTGCTGGATCAGACATGGGTCTCCATCTCATCTCCAAACACATTAAATGCTCTGTGCTCTGGGGAAACTAATGTTTGTTTTTTCCGCGTGTGTTGTTTTGCTCTGCAGATGTTCATCCTCAACAAAGCAGAGGGCGACAGCTGTTCTCTGGCAGAATTTACCGTCACAGGTTCAACCTACGCACCAGAGGGAGAAGTGTGAGTACTCGAACACTCCAATTGTCTCATGCAAACCCAGATTTGAAGAGGTTGAGTCAGTTTTCTCTAGTGCTCGAAGCTTGAGCTTTGATTTTGGCTAGTTCTACAAGTGCATACTTACTTTTTATTCCGTGTTCATTTTGAGAATTAAGTTTTATCCACCACTTAATTTGCAAATCACAAGATCCCAGAGCACAGAGAGCATTTATTTCAGGGGAGAAGAAAAAGTAATGGTGCGTATTAAGAAACATTCAGTGCCTGGAGCACAGTGCTCAGGTGCTTGCAGTTACAAAAAGGGTTTTATCACATAACAACAAAGCATTATTTATTTACATTTAATTGCCAGAACTTTCATAAAATTTACTGTAAAGCTGTTTATATCCTGCAGCTCTATCTTTGCCACTGCCTAATCACTTCATCACCAACTTACACTTAAAGAATCAGAACTATTCATGGACTCCTTTTCTGATCTATGTTGTGTATAATACAGTATTGGTGTGCCTTAGTTTAGATGTATCATTACTATATATCTATTTAACTATATCTATCTATCTATCTATCTAAGATAGATAGATAGATAGAATTTTTGTGTGTAACATGTAAAATGGGAATTTTGTACTTCTATTTTGTATTTATTTACTGTTTATTTATTTTTAGTCTTTCCTGTAATCTGGAGGGGATGTGTGTCAGGAGAGGGGGATTTGTTCCACATGTCGTGTGTCTATTTGTTTGACTTTTGGATCAAACAACAGAACTATGTTTGTTTTTATATGTGAAAAAAAATACACAATAAACAGCAGTTTTAAAAAAAAAAGAAAAAAAGAATTAGAACTATTTTTGTGGCAACATTTACATTTAACCTTTCTTAAGATATTTATCACCATTTATTCAAATATTCTCCCTTTCATTTTGCAGTGAAAACAGACATTTTCCTATATTTAGTTACAGATCATGTAGACATTCATAAAAGCTCAGAATAAAATCAAAGGTTATTATGTTGAAACAGAAGTGACTCATTCAGCAAAGTATGACATTAACTCTATGTGAAAACAATGACCTACAACAATAACCACATAGGAGTCAGTGTTTTAGAACATGACAGTGTGCCTACGTTCATTATGGAGCCTCTAAACATCCAAATAAGCCACTGAATAACTGAGAAACTACATTTTACCTGAAATATTTCAGTGTATTGATAGGATTAGTTACGTTAATAGTCACTTTAGGTCAGTAGATGCTTTTAGTTGCTGGTGGCTCTTTAGATTGAACAACATCCTGTACTTAACCCAAAAAATTGTGACAGTAAAATGATATCATACCCATGTAAAACTGACTACTGTGACTTTATCGAAAACAGAGTGACTCTAGAACCAAACATTAAATCAAGTCACAGCATTTCAACAATAAATGTGGAAATATGCATGAAAGCAAACTAAAAAAATGTAGGTGGGTGTGATTTTTATCTTTTGACCTATGTGTTACTCTCTGTTATAGTCAGTATTTCCAGTTGAGAGGTTTGATATTAACTATCCAACCCAATTTCAGTCATATCAGCACTGACCTAATCAATCAGAAACTGAATTTAGTGACATGTTCTGTTTGTCGAGCTCCTCAAATCAGACATCACTGCATCTCCTAAGATACTGACGTCTCCCCCTCTCTCTTTTATCATACATTTACATTGCACTCAGAGAAGCAAAGGTGTACATAGTGACAGAAATAAAAGCAAAATTCATTCACACATTTTTGATAATGGCAAAGGAGCGGCGGGTGTTAACTTTTATCAGTATTACACATTAAATACGATTTACAAAACCACTGTTTATTAAATATTCCATATTGTCCAAAGCCATTTTATTGCTTTACATCCTGAACCATTTAAGAAACACTAAACTAGCACTGCATCTGCCATTACCTGCAGTTTTATTTACTTTTAGATTAGATTAGATCAAATTTGATTAGATCAGAGTAGATTAGATTAGATTAGACTACATTAGATTAGATTAGATTAGACTAAATTAGATTAGATTAGACTAGACTATACTATGTTAGATTAGATTAGATGAGCCTAGATTAGATTAGACTACATTAGATTAGATTAGATTAGATTAGACTATGTTAGATTAGATGAACCTAGATTATATTAGATTAGTCTAGATTAGATTAGACTACGTTAGATTAGATTAGATTAGATTAGTCTATATAGATTAGATGAGATTAGATGAACCATGATTAGATTGATTAGATTAGATTAGACTATGTTAGATTAGATTCAATGAGCCTAGATTAGATTAGATTAGATTAGATTCGATTCGATTCGATTCGATTCGATGATCCTAGATTAGATTAGACTATATTAGATTAGATTAGATGATCCTAGATTAGATTAGACTACATTAGATTAGATTAGATTAAATTAGATTAGATTAGCAGTACAACACCAAATGTTCACATAAAAGAAATAGATAATTAATTATAGTTTTTATTTGGTTGCTCTGTTGGTAGGAGGGTTTCCACTGCTACCTTTCGTCTTTATTATGTTAACTATAATGACCTGGATTATACATTTCTGCAGGTACCATGATGGAAAACTCGTCACCTCCTCCCAGTACGATGCACTGGTTGAACTGGCCACCATCTGCGCCCTGTGCAACGACTCCTCTCTGGACTTCAATGAGGTTCAAACCCTGCCCGTTTCTCTGACATACCAGCCACACGTCGGGTGTAAAAGTTTCTAATAGGTGTGTGTTGTGTTGTGTTCGATCAGGTGAAGGGTGTGTACGAGAAGGTCGGCGAGGCCACTGAGACGGCGCTGACCTGTCTGGTGGAAAAGATGAACGTCTTCGACACTGAAATCCACAACTTGTCTAAGATTGACAGAGCTAACGCCTGCAATTCTGTGAGTGACAGCGGCTCCTCCACCCGCACACGCTGCACATTTCCCCCACTCCCACTCAGCAGGATTTGTCACTCTGTCCATCCGTCTGTTTCAGGTGATCAAGCAGCTGATGAAGAAGGAGTTCACGCTGGAGTTCTCCCGAGACAGGAAGTCCATGTCCGTCTACTGCACCCCCAACAAGTCCCGCTCTTCCATGGGCAAAATGTTTGTGAAGGTACAGAAACGACAGCTGTGAAACTAAATGGAACACTGTGGATTCACCATTAGACATTGTGTTAGTCTGTCAATTTGGAAATTAATGCAATAGTCATCACAGTTTCGCATTTTTCTTTATTTAAATTTTTTTTTCTGGCATTGCAAGTCTGGTGCAAGATAAAAGGAAGAAGAACATTTACATAATATTAAAAACTAAAAGAAATAATGATGATAATAATAATGTTTTGTTCTTTTAATCTCATTTTGACTTTTAACATTTTTTTAATTTCAGTTCAGTTTTAATGAGTTTAACATTTGCTCGTCTTGTTAAGTTTTCAATTTATTTTTTAAATGCTGAGTTTTAATTAGTCTGTATTAGTTTCAGTCTGGGCGGCATGGTGGTGCAGTGGTTAGCACTCGTGCCTCACAGCAAGAAGGTCCTGGGTTCGATTCCTACCTCGGGACCTTTCTGTGTGGAATTTGCATGTTCTCCCCGTGTCTGCGTGGGTTCTCTCCGGGTACTCCGGCTTCCTCCCA
>JAPQRP010000030.1:13919926-13933361 GCA_037367295.1 Apogon hyalosoma
TAACTACGGAGCCTCTGAACGTCCAAATGGGTCATATTTGATGACCATGAAAAGATGACAAACTGTATTTTACACCAGGTATGTCTATGTTTTCATAGGATTAAATGGATCAACGGGTATTAAACAGTTTAGATCAGTAGATGGTTTTGGTCAGTGATGGATGTTTGGATCTTTATGGGTTAAGCAGTTTTCTCCCAATAATGGCAATAAAACAGCATAGCATTAGACATTTTTCACAGCACGTTATGTTTTTTAAAATCAAAGCCAAGGCACAGGTTAGTGAGGACTTTATCAACAGCTCTGTTCCATTTAGTTTCACTGTAAGTAAAGAAATGAACACACCCAAGGCCTAAGACGTAACTGAAATGGGACACAGCTATTTATTGTGAAACTAATTCCACCAGCGTGTGTTCTGCCTTAATGTGAAAAAAAAAGTATTTGCAGAAAAATCAACCTCTACAGCATTGATAAAAACAAACATATCTGCATATGAGTCACAGCTTTTAACGTGACCTAGAACGGAACACAGCTGAAAGGAAGTAAAAGGATTTGAAGCTACAAAAACTCAAATTCCAACATATTTGTACATTTTGACTATCTTAGAGTATAGAAATCAAGCCAATAAGTAGTTCACTGTAGGTGGGTCGGTCTGTCACCATCAGTGAGTTTATTTCTGTGGGATGAAAATGCAGTTCATTATCTGTACATCACATTTGCATCAGTTCAGCTAAATTAAACGCCCCAGATATTGACTCTTGACTAATGCTACAGTTTGCTCTGATCATGTTCTAAATACACTGTTTCCCATGAAGGTGGAATAATTTCGTTTTCAGGCACATTCCTCTTTTTAGTCCTATTTATGTACATCAGTAATCACCTTTGACACGGTGCAGTGATTATATACTTTCCCATTTATCAAGAGTAAAACACACAATCGTTTTATGAGAAGTAATAATATTTTATTCCGCCTGTATGGGAAACGGTAATGGACGACACATAAAAGCAGCAACAGTGTCATATTTATCTCACAAATGCAGCCAAAACTCAGGGACTTCACGACAAAATCTGACCACAAAAAAGATTTTGCCGCTTTTTTTTTTTCCTGGCAGTTTATGATTTTTAACACAAAACAATCATTAAAGAGCTTCAGTTTATTAAAAATGCAGCTACTAAAACACCTGTATTTAATAATAACAATAAGAAATGCAATATTCAGTCATTTATTACAAAATGCAGAACAATTGATTACATATTGTCCGGGCTGTTTATTACCACAATATGTAGAGCAGATGGTAAATATTCAATGTTTTACAATAATAGGAGTATTATTATACATATATATATTGCGTTTTGTCGAGTTGTTACCCAAAACAATGCTTTTCCATAATGCGTTGTTTCAAGCCTGTTGCTAAATGTGTTTACTTGAAGAAAACACATTGTCTTTCTATTTTTTTTTAATCACATCCTTCAATTTTCAGTCTTAATTTAGGTTTTTAATTCATTCCAGTAAAATTTCTAATGTATGTAAAATGTGCATATACTGTACTTGAATCTGTAAAAAAAAAAAAAAGGCACCAAAAGGCTCAAAGTCGTATTAACTGAGCACAACAGCAGAAGAAGAAGAGCGTGTGGTCGTTGGAGGAGTCTGTATATCTGTACATAGCGCACAAGCTAGACTCTCTGTATAGATTATTATTTTTTTGTGACTGTCAAATACTCCATATCTTTCCCACTAGTTGACTATAGCCTCTCTGCATGCCTGCTCCAATAATACCAGGCCAGTGAGTGCGTTTTTTTGTTTTTTTTCTTTGAAATGCTAACTGTTGTTTCTCCCAATGCCTTCCACCGTTTACCCGCTGAGTGAGTACACGCTGACCTGCATGAAAAACCAACGCTCTCATCTTTATGTGGCTGTCATCACCCATGAAACATAGTAATAACAGTTGAACTCATGCACTATATGGACAAAAGTATTGAGGCACATTGAATTCAGGTGTTTCTTTTGTAACATGTCTGGGATACAAAACAATAATGACAAATGTCATAATATAGTTTTATATTGAGATAAATATCATTGTATGTCATTGGTTAGTTTGGTTTAAATTGTTATCTGCTTCTAAAATGCTTCAAAGATGGTTTTTACTTAATTTCTCTCAATATTGATTTTGTTTTTTTGTTTTGTTTTGTTTTTTTAATCAATGATTATGATTATAAATGTTCTACCTCTAAATTTCTAAAATATTTTTAAGGAAATATTGATGTTTATAAACTATATGGACAAAAATACCGGGACACATCATGGCTACAGCTGTAAGATGTCCTGTTCATGCCGAATTGAGATATAAACATCAATATTTCCTTAAAGTTTAATGGGTGTTTTTTTTGTTTGTTTGTTTGTTTTTTTATAAATGAGATGTGAAGACAGTAGATGGTTAGTTGTGGTGGAAAATTATTATTCACAGTCAGAGCAGGAAAAATATTTGAGAAATTTAGAGGTAGAATGTTTAAAATCATAGTCATAGATTAAAAAACATAATAAAATCAGAGCTGCAAGAAATTTAGTAAAAACTATTTCTGAGGCATTTTAGATACAAAGATAATTTAAACCAAACTAACCAATGCAATGATATTTATCCCAATATAAAACTATATAAAACATCTGTCATTGTTAGAAAAGTAACACCTGAATTTAACATGTCCCAATACTTTTGTCCATATAGTGTATAACTGGTTAGAAGGTTTTAAGATGATGCGTTTAAGGAGTTGGAGTTTGTTTGTTCGATGATGCCTTTTACTGTCACAAAGTGCCAGAAACACTGAGTTAAGATATAATCTAAAACTGGCAGATTGTCATTACTTGTGGTTATTTTAGATCTACACTGGCAGCATGATATTTAAGTGCCCTTTACTATCACACTGGCGCCTTGTCAATGTTTTTTTTTTTTTGTGTAATTTCTTATTTATACATCGCTTTTTTATTATGCTTTGTCTTGTCTTATCTGCTTCCCCATGGCATGGCCTTAATATACAGCTCTGGGGAAAAAAATTAAGAGACCATTATGAAAACCCAGACTAAAAACCTGTGAACGGGATCATAAACTAGCTAAGAAACTGCTTGAATTTCTGCAAAAGCAGCCAAACATAATGTAAAAGACTGAACACGATGTCAAAACTCATGAACGTAATGACTGAAAATCAAGCTTATTAATCGACTGATTAGTTGAAAAGTTAAATTAAACTACAAATATTCTGATTCCACCATAGATCACCGCGTTTTCCATTTTACACCGTTTACAGTAAGGAAGATGTTCTGTTTTTCTCTCCTTGCATCAGGATCTGTTTTAATCAGTTCCTGTTGTGATTCCAGTTCATACTTTGTGGTTTCTTTTCTCCTCTATGAAAGTATCTTATTTGTGTACGTTCGCAGTGACATTTGAGCTGCTGATCGTCATTTTTCTCAGTTTTCTGATATTTTACACATCAAACAACTGTTGAATAATTGAGAAATAATCATTACTTGCAGCCCTAACGAAGCTAAAGTTAGTTTTGTGCTGTTTAGAGCTAAAAAATGGACTTGTTTTTCTGCATTATTTAACAAATTCTGAAAACACTGCCTTTTTGTTAATTGCGCCAGCTGTCATCTTTGGCAAATAAATGCTCTAAATTTTCCCAAACGTTATTTAAACTGCCATTTTATAATATTACAGGGCTTACAGCGTGATCTTGAACAGATGAATGACCCATTTTGAAGAGCTGTGCATTTGATAAATCCCATTGTTTCATGCTTGTGTTATTGAAAACACATAAACAAAACAATTTTTTTGGTGACTTGTAAATTAATAGTCCTCTACATTTAACCCTTCTAAAGTGATTTATCCCTGTTTATTATAATATTATCCCCTGCACTGTTATTTTTTTTTTTTTGTGAAAATCAGGTATTTCCTATATTAATTTAGTGATCATGTCAATGACTTCAGAGTAAATTCAAAAATATTTTATCATAACAAGGAAAACTGAAGAAAAAGTGACTTTTTCAGCAAAATATATCATTAACTTAACACAAAAACTAGCGTCTTCAACACATCTGATGCTGCTGAGAAACTGTATTTTACCTGAATTATTTCAGTGTATTCAGTAATTATTAATAAACATTTAGATTGTTCGATGTGGCTGTTACGGTCTTTTAGGGACCAAATATTGCATTTAAGGTCACAAGCTGTTCATTAGCACAATGATTAAAAAGGACAGACGTGAATTCCGCCAGAGTAGTAAAACTGTTGGTCTTTTGATTATTTCCAGAGCTGTATTTGATGAACTGAAATGATTTGCTGCTCAGTTGGTTTTTGTATCCATTGATTTCTTCCTCTCTCTCTTTCTTTCTTTGCAGCAAAGGCCAAGTAAGCCGCCTCTCCTCTAAATTTCTTGCCGAATCTTTGGTTTTGTTTTGTGTTGTGCATGTGTGTTTCAGGCAGCACATCTTACAAGAGCTGCATGTCAGTTTAAATACAATGAAGACAGGGCTCATCATCATCATCATCATCATCCTCATGTCACTTTTCTGAAACGGCCATGAATAAACATCTGATGAAAACTAGCCAGTTCCATCTCAGCAGTCCTTCTATTGTCCTGCATGAAGAGCCTTAGATAAGAACCAGATCTCATGCCATGTTTTTAGACAAAGATCTTAGTACCGTGTACAGTAAATGTACATTATTCCATGGTGCATGTCCGCTGAATCAGCCACCTGTTTTACCAGACTTGTGTCATAGACGATGTATAGTATTGGTACATAGATTAGACATTCGTCAGGTAGTACAAATGTTAAATAAGCTCAAAAACACGGTTCATCTTTCCTAAGGAAATACTTTTATGGGATATTTAAAAACCAAACAGACTTTGTTGTTTTTTTTTTCTTCTTTGCACTGAGATGTGCGACATGTTTGGAGCAGATTTTGCCATATCTGGGAATGCAGCAGTGTTACCATACGAGCAGCAGGCAGTCCCTCCTTTGGCATTTTGTGCCAAACTGCTGTACTGTATTTTCAGAGATGATTGTACGATGTATCACATGAATAAAAACTGTCAAACATGAAGAGTTTCTGAACGTTCTGTCCAGTGTCTTTAATGCAGGGTTCTGATGATGTGTGGAGGTGTTTGGAATTAAATTAGTGTTATTTTCAGGCCATTTTCAGGTAGAGTAGAAGGAATACTGGTATTTCTTATTCTGTATCCTGAAACTGAGGTTTGTGGGGGTTTTTTGTTTTTTTTTTTTTTTTGGTTGGTTGCTGGTTTGTCATAAGATTCAAATCAAAATCAGAATACTTTATTAATCCCAGGGGGAAATTATATAATTAAGTGTAATTTAAAAAAAAGTAGCAGGAAAGAAATTATCAATACAAGAGAAAAAAAAAATACACACTTTTTTAAACACTCTATTAAGACACAAAATTAGAACAGCAATTTGTACAATATATACTAGACAATATAGGATCAGTACGTTAATTAAGGAAATACACATAAGTGTGCAAAAATATAGTTGTGTGTACTTGTAATTATGTGGTTCTAAAGTGGAGTTAAACAGTCTGATGGCCAGATTAGACCAACTTCCACTGGTCTGCTAAAACACATAGGCCATAGTACGGCCTATGGTTCACCTCAATCTGCCCCACAGTGAAAACAAAATGCAAAAACAACAAAATTTAAAAAAGGCAGCTGTATGTTAAAGCTGGAGATGAATGACTGCAGTGACTGAGTTCAACACAAAAAGACAAAAGTATGCAACATTTTTTGATAGAAAGTTTTTTTTTTAGAGAGAACAAATAGTGTAAAGTAGTAGCAGTAGTTACTGATGTCCAGTCATGTAGGTTAACATACTTCAGAAGTCTGTGTTTCATGCTTCAGTTCAGTCTGGGAACAAACTCTCCTCACCCAACCTCCTATTTCTACTCATATGCTGTAAGTTCATTATTACACTAACAGTTGTGTAAAATTGTTATTTTTCATACAGTTCAACTGTTACAGGGCTTTGATCTCAGGTGTTTATTAATATATTTAGCTGTTTTTAATTACTTACATTTATTTTCATTAGGTCACTTTCAGTTTAAAGCATTTGTCTGATTTTTAGCTTTATGTATGTAACTTACGTGCTTTCTAACCAGTTTTACGTCCTCTCAAATGAAGACGTTCATCCATTAAAAGTAGCTCCTAGAACATGCAGAGGGCCCCCTGGTTAATTCTACCTTGTAAAATATGGAATTTTGAATTTCTAAAAATACATTATTTATCCAAACAGATTTCTCATAGTTCTACAGAGACCAGTGCAGCCAGGCTCTATTCACTTGTACTGGATGTCAAAAAAACCTAAAAAAATCTGAATTGGTGAAGTTTAACATGGAAAATGACTGAATGACTTGAAAAATGTTTAAAAGTGTAATGATACTGGACTCCAGAGTGTAATGATTTTTATTATACATTTAAAAAATATGTACAAAATACTATAAACATTTGTCTTGAAATGTAAGTAACACTTTCTAACTTAATTATGGGGCTATTTTGAACAACACATAAGGCAGCACAACAAAATAAAACATGACAAAAAAGTGATCAAATAAGTATTTTTAACCAACAGGAGAAATATGGTACATTTTCAGTTTTTCACAGAATCCTGTCAGATACAAACATGGCAAATTAAGGTTTCTGAGTCTTGGATGCAGTAACACCTCGTTTATTCTGCAGCAACGACTGAGTCAGAATGCAAATTATTCTTCTGTCTGTTCTGTGACATGTAAAACACCAGCCATTTTAGACTTAACGATAAAGCATTCAGGAAGTCTTTCTTTATATATGTATATATCAATTCTTACTTTGCAGTCATTTCATGTTAAATAGTTCTTTTTTTCTGATAATGCCAAACTGTTGAAGATAAAAACACTAACAAATGAAGGTGTAAAAAGACGGCTGTGGATTTCCTCTGTGGAAAATGAGTCGACAAACCTCAAGTATCTCTTCAGTGAAGTGGCTGAGAAGATTGTCAGGATGATGATGACGATGATGATGACAGAAGGGGGAGTAAAACAACACTGGGCTGAAAATGGCTGGAGTTTTTCCATCAAGCTGCTTTTCCATAAAAGCACTGGTAGTCCAGTAGCTGAACTGCCAACCCGGCATCAGTTCATCCAGAGACACAAACAACATCAGAGCTGTGTTTGTGTGATCAGTCTCGTCTCCCGTCCCTGGCATCTGACGGCTGCAGAGTGTCAGCTGGCGGTGACGTAAAGGTCCGAGGTCATTGCATCCCGAACCATTGTTCCTGATCGGCCCACTGAGCCGCTTCGCTGTCGCTGCCCTCCAGGTCCCCGTCCTCCCCGCTGCCCTCCATGTCGTCTCCGTCCAGCTCCACCGTGGCGTCTGTAGGACTCTCCTCTTTCTCCATCTTCTGCATCCCCTCCAGAGACTTCTGGTCATTAGGATCCAGACTTAAAGAGCAAACAGACAGAATGGGAACATCACAATAAAACCACAACAGAAAACACTTTATTTAGAGCTTTGACTAGTTTCCACAAACGAGATTTCTGCCAAAACTTTAGGCCCTAATATGTCTTTGATATAATTTGACTGATCTGATTAGACTATGAAGTTAAGATTACTTCTATGAAATTGCATTATTTTAAGTCTCTTTTAAATGTGATAAAACCAACAGAGACGGAATAACCACTACTGCAAAATGTGCAGCCCAGTTAGAATTTATCAACAAACCCAGGCACTACTGCCACTCAAAGTAAAAAGTTAAAGATTTTATTTAACATTACTAACATTTAATAGTATAAGTGCAACTATAAAAAGATGTGGCTTTAGAACAGTGTATTTAGTGCTTGACTGAGTAACAAATTTAAAGCTTCATATGGGCAGTAAAAAAAAAAATAAATAAAAATGCCACTGTAAAAAGGCACCTGCTGTGTATTTACATCTAGAGGAGTCACTCAGTATCTTTCAGTATTTTAGTACCCCGCCCCCAGAACGGGTGGGAAGGGGTGTTGTTTTTGGTTCAGTTTTCTCTAGCAGCAAAACTATTGGTTGAATTCACACTAAATTGGGTTTATAGATTGCCAGTGAACAAGAATAAATGTCATTATATTTTGGGAAAAGTAGGTCAAACTTCAAGTTTTTTATGAATTTTTCTAATCTTTTTTTCCTCCCATTTACTTAGAATTCGCAACATTTCACAGGTATACTAAAACATCAGTTTTGTTTCAATTTACTTCAAACTTGGTACACATATAGTAGCAATTAATATACTGATATCAACACACGCAGACACATGATGACATCAGCTGGATCGATGCCAAAATAAGCCACAATATGTGCAAGGGGTGGGGTTTGTTGTGCCTGGGACCACTTATTTGTTTTTTTTTACAATCTTGACATGAAATCATGTTAAATTTAAATTGTTGAAGCCCGTACAAACTCTGGTAAACCACTCTATGGGAATACAACTGAATATTAGATGTAGGTGTTCACCTTAATGCGATGCTATACTGATCCATAGCTTCTTGATAATCATTAACTGCCACCAGAAAATCTCCCAGCATTCTGTGCAGGACACAGTCACTCTGATTGGCCAGGGCATTTCGAAGGAGAACAATGCCCTCTTCATATTTCTGCTCTCGGCCTTTTACAAAAGACAGAACAGTTTCATTGTACGGTTACATTCAGCAACAGCCTTTTTCTGATGATGAATTAGCAAGTATGCATGTTGACACGTACTGAGGAGTTCGGCCTTTTTGACCACGGCCTTGGTGTAGTCGGGTCTCTGGGCGAGCGCTTTGTCCAGCAGCGTTTTGGCTTTCTCCTGAGTCACAGGGTCTTCAAGGCACACTGTAGCCAGAATGGTCAGGGTCTGAGCATTGGCCCCCAGAGTTTTATAGATGTTATTGGCCATTCCCATTGCCTCTCGAATCCCATTGGACGCCAGGTAACAGTCAATCAGACCTAAAGAGGAATCATTCATAACTCAGCCGCAAAAAAAAAAAGAAATGTCCAACATCTGATGGTGAAAAGAAGAGGTTTAAGAGTCAGACCTTCATAGCAGTCAAGTCGACAGGGAGCTAAACGCATGGCCTCTCTGAAGTGGATGATGGCCTCCTGAACTCGGCCCATGTTTCTCAGCGCTGCCCCCTTCAGGAGCAGCGCCTGCACACTGTTACTGTTCAGCTGGATGGCCTTGGCCCCGAGGTAAAGAGCTCTGGAGTAACGCTTACTGTAAAAGCTGTGACAACTGCACAAACACAAAAGAACACAAGAACATTACACTTTGTACAATAAGATATATTTCTATTTTATCTAAACACAAGCTGTCCACTCACCCAGAGATGACCCAGGGTTCAGCATGCTGGTCTGAGATATTAAACAATCGCCCACCCAGGACTTCAACATCCTCCAAATGTCCCTCACGTGCCATCAGGTAACCATACACGTCCATCCCTACACACACA
Organism: Apogon hyalosoma; assembly: GCA_037367295.1. Taxonomy (NCBI): domain Eukaryota; kingdom Metazoa; phylum Chordata; class Actinopteri; order Kurtiformes; family Apogonidae; genus Apogon; species Apogon hyalosoma. The sequence continues at coordinate 13,929,418 of JAPQRP010000030.1, forward strand.
ACCCACATTAGTTGTATTTCACCTCAGTAGTCATTGGATGTTTTTTAATCATTTTTTCTGTTCAATTTTAAATAAAAGACAAGAATATACATGATTGAACATACACAAGAAAAATAAACACACTACTATATTTTAATGTTCATCCTATTCTTCCTACTCTTCGTACTTTTTTTTTCAAATGAGCCATTATAACTTTCAGTTAACTGTAACCGTTTCATGGCGTTTTGAACTTCTATTCTATGTAGTACCTTAATGACTCATTGTGCAGCTCACCTTTGATGAGGTATGGGTCCAACATCTGGGCTTGTTCAAATTTGAGGATGGCGTTCTTAGTATCACCGGCCCTGAAATAAACATCTGCCAGACTGACCAGCAGGTCCACATTATCCCGCAACAGAGACTTCTTCTCCAAAGAGCTGAGACACAAAGAAACACACATCAAATTAACAACAGCAGAATATTTCTATTAGTCACTTTGTGTTTGGGTTCAGCCAAATCGGGGACAGGAGTTGAGAACTAGCACTAGCTATAAACTCTATATGCATCACATCAACTGCAAACGTGTAACTGTGTTCAACTGCATTGTCCCTGTCAAATAAATAAATAGATAAATAAATAAATACTTATTGACTGTAGATTTACTTACTGAAGGGGAATTACATGTGTGCATGTTTTTTTCTCCTAATTATGCAGTTCAAAAAGAGATTCAGTTTGAGACATTCATATAGATATCAATTTTTGAGAGTTTTTCTTTCTTTCCAACCTATTTATTTTAAAAAGAAACCTTTTACAAATCATTAAATTAAAATGTTCCCATTTCAATCATAATAAATTTTAACCAAATAAATCTTCTGTTTTTAATCCCTTTAACTGATAACAATAATAGTAATAATAATAATAATAGTGACAATAATAATACTAATACTAATAATACTAATAATAATAATAATAATAATAACTGATACCTACAGTGAGCCCTTGAAACAAGGATATTTTCTGGATCAACTACGATACCATGAAAATCTCACGACATTACAACACCACTTATTACTGTTCTGCGCACCAAATGGTGTTGATGGCTCTTTGATTGTCTCCTGCATGTATGAAAGCATAAGCCTTGATCCAAACAGACAGCCAGTCCAGGTTGGGGATACTCTGAATCACATCCATGGTCATAGATGCAACTTCAGCGCCTTTGATGGACAGAGAGAGAAGGCCTAGAAAGAAAAAAAAAACATGCACACAGAGATAGTCCATAAAAAAAGTCCAAGCAAGAACTCCAGCTTTTACAAACATCCTCCCCACTGCCCTCAATGGCAGCGAGGCATGGTCAATATCTACATTCACACTACAGTCTGTATATGTAATGAAAACTCAGACAGATGTCTTTTTATACCGATGATGGCATCCAGAGCAAGGGGACACTGCCTGAGGACCTCTTTGTAGCTTGTTACTGCAGAACGTTCCTGTCCAGCTTTCCTGTACAGGTTTGCTAGCATCATGTTGATCTGAGACAACAAATAACAAGAACACATAACATAACAAATAACAGTTCACCTCTTTGCAAGTAGATGTAAAGTACAGGACAAAATTATTTCAGAGGGTGCATTGTGCTTTTAAAATGCACCTTTTTGTATATGAAGTGCTTTAAAATGAAAAGTAGAAATAAGAATAAGTTTTTACATAATAAAATAACTACCTTTGGAGTCCTCTGTCTGGATGGAATCCCATCAAGCACTGCAACAGCATCTTTGTCCAGTTTCAGGATTGTGTAACATTCAGCTATTTTGTACTTTATCTCAATCTCAGAGGGCAAACTCTGAAAAACATTGTGAAACCATCATTCCACCGATGTAACTCTGGATGAAAGACTACGTAATTTTGGGTGTCTGTCTGTCTATCTATCTATCTATAAAAATGCAATAGATTCTTCATGAAATCTGCTAGGATGCAGAGTTTTCATTTTAATCACAAAACTGAGGGAAAAAAAGAAAATCAGTCCCTGCTGATGTACCTGTGCTTGTATGTTAGACGCAGCTCCACCAGTAGAAGTACGAACTTTAGATGTTTTGCTGAGCACCTTCTTCTGCTGCAGTGCCATACTGTATTTGCAGGCTGCATTACGGTACTCTTTGTCATGGAAGATGGCATCGGCATGGTAAACCAGCAGCTGGTACTTCTGGGCTGGTGACAACAGCTCCCTTGAACAGATATAGATAAGACATAGATCTGAAATATAGCTTAGATATAGATGAGAGATTTTTTTTTAAGTTGGCACTATTAGACTAATACAGACATCTGAAAGTACCTTTTTATTGCACAAAAAAACTTTCATCTGAAATCATGCAATAGCAGAAGCAAATATCTTGAATGCGTCTACTGCCCATGGTGGGAGATATATATATATATATATATATATATATATCTAAATACGTTATATTATTGTTTCACTAAATCTCAAAAGCACTTACTGTACATTTTTCTATATCATTATACTATTTCTTCCACCGTTGTTTAATATCCCCTAGCTGGAATACAGTAAGAATCAAAGTATCCAGTCTTATTGTTGCTGCACGCTGCATCAAAACAAACATAACTATACGTTGATAGAACCACTGTTGAAGAGTCTCTTAATATGTTCAATCGATGGCGCTTAAACTGAGAGCTGTCAAAGGAATAGTACGTCAGTAATAGCCTTTTAAGCTTCACTCACAGAAGACAACTGTAGGACAAATTACATACGACTATTTTCTGGAACGAAGCATTTGTTGTGTTCTGTGCAACGCTAATACTGTAACTATGATCTATGTACACATTTGAATTTCAGTGTTGCCTGAAATACGGATTTTAGCCATTTATAAGCTTTCCCTACTTAACAGTTAAAACTTTTTATGTGTATCTTTGTACCATCACTGACAACAGCTAACAATTTGACCATCGGTGTAAAAGCGGACTCTTCAGGAAATAGTCAGACCCCACTGTGATGTTACTTACGGGTTGTTATTACTCATTGTCAGCAACAAACTGCTCAATATCCGAACATTAGAGTGGAGGCCGGCAGCAGCCATATCCCGTACATGATCTAGCACATTCATTTTCGGTTGAGTTGAGGCTTTGCTTGAGGTTAGCGCCTGAAGTTTAAAGTTTGTAAACAGCTAATACGAGCTAGCTTCTAACGTATTAAATATGGCGCCGAAGCAGCTTCCTTCCGCATAGTGCTGCCTTTAAGGACTCTTCAGAAACTTGTACTTTTAATCAGTACTCAGAATAATTCAGATTAATCACTACTTCAGACGATAAGTCCCATTTTTTATTTGATGTTTTTTTTTCTTTTCATTTTATAAACACCATGTAAAGAGAACTGTCTCGAAATAAGCATTTTTTTCCAATTGAAGTAAGTCTTAACATCTTTCCCTTTCAAGATGTTGTGGTAAATTTTGGATATTCCTGAACGCATCTTCTGCTTTGCTGCAGTATTTATTATTAAAATAATGTCATAATACTTCAGTTTTGTCTATCACAACACCATCAGCTAAGAAATCTGTCTGATGTACAATATGCACTATTGATATTGAAAACACTTTTACTGTAGGTGTCCAACTTTAGCACCGCACAACATTTTGATTCTTTATAGAGACAGTGTCCTGCATTTTGATAAAGACTGAATACATGAGTTCAAGCAGATTAGAATCAGGTCTAGACGGATTTTACATTTTTTGATCAGTAAATGAAAATGTGAACTACAAGTGTTTTCATCCATTAATGTTAAAAGTATCTAAGGAGTGATGAGAGTAATAGTTTTCTCTGTTGTAATGTAATAATTAAAGTGACTATTTCTATTACTTAATGTTATTATGTAAACTATTACATTGATCACTTTTTTGTTTTTTCTTTAAACACAAATGATTTATTAAAACATCAAACTTTTAAGCAACGTAGCTTAC
>JAPQRP010000030.1:13935306-13947658 GCA_037367295.1 Apogon hyalosoma
ATAAATGTAACAATAATTTCAATACTACATCTACATACACATATCACATTCAGTCATTACTGCTATTATGGCCTATATTCACAGGGTGTTAAACCAGGTCCCATTGAGAAGAAGATGGCTGTGATGTCTGCCAAACCAAAGCAGAGGACCAATGCTGAGGGAGTAAGGTGAGAGAATTGGACTAGTAGTTAGTAGTGAACATAAAGTGAAAATGTCCTTCATAATCACTGCATCAAAGCAAACCTCTTCTTATTGTTCATTTTTTACAGCATTAACCAAAAGATCCTGACCATATAGTTAACTTTATTCATGTGTGTTTTGAGGACATAAGTGTGTAACGTAACCTTAACCCTTACTTGCTTTGTATTGTCTTATGGCTCAGATACTTTTTTTTTTCTTGCACCTTAGAACTAAAATCTTTTCAAAATACTGGAAGTCAAAAACTGAAAACAAATCCTGTATACACATACATATTTTGGAATGCCAGCGCTCAAGTATTTGTATTTACCATTATTATTATTAGACCATTTTGGGGTTGGCCACTTGACCTTGAGATCAGCGATTCCAATTTATTTTTCTTTTTACATATACACCAATGGAATATTTAAATGAAAACGAGTGTAAGTACACTTTACAGCTGTACTTATTAAACTACTACCAGACTTACACCAGTGGTGGCATAAAAGTTAACAGAACAGACAGTATTATCCACTCAGTGTAATTATTTAGATGACACTTAATGTACCAACTACAATTACAGTGCAGTGACATTCATTAGTGTATAAGTATCTAAAATTTGTGCAATAATGTGCAATGCCTATGCAATAATATACAATAAAGTATGATTGAGAATGCATGGATGTGTGTGGATGTGAGTAGTGTGCATCATTCTTTTATTTGACTGTTTATCGTAAGATGTGTTCAATTTACCACAGGCTTTGAATTGTATTGTATTGTTATATACGATGGCAACAAAGGATATCTATTGTAATGTAGTCTAGAATTAGCTCTGTACTGACATAATGCTTGTACATCAATCAGTTAGTGATAAAAACATACTTGTATAGTATTCTGTAATAGGTGACACTTTGAAAGGGGCTATGTTGCATCATCATCGGACTACTTTTACATGTGATAATATAAAATACTCCTGTGGATGCATTTTAAGTTAAACTCCTGACATTCTGTCGTAGGACTATGGGGCTATACTTCTATTATATCTTTCCTATAGTTGAATATAACTGCAATGACACCCTCCCAGTCATGTAAGGCCGTGTAGAAAACCACAATGGCAAAATTCCATCAGGAAAAACGACTATATAGGAAAAGGGAACAGGAACATGTATAATACATGTCTTTGCTGTACACACGGTCATTTCAGACGCGCATGCGCAGAATTAAAGCCACGGCTGAACCTAGTGTCAAAACACAGAGGGAAATCAGCGGCAGCAGCGCAAAGACCTCAAGTCGACTTCAGCTTTAGCTTTATTTTGCTGGTAGTATTTATCGATATAAAGTGTTTTTTATTTCACGTCCTCGTACCATGACTGAACAATCAGCACTGCTTCTTCGAAAACAACTGGCAGGTAACAACAATACTATCTTACAAACAGAAAAACAGTCGACAGAAAGGCTACCTAGCTGGCAGCTAACGTTAGCTTTTCTTAGCTAACGCAAAGCTATGTTTACGCCATAGGGTCTAAGCAACATAATGGGTTCCTTTATCACCGCAATCCTGAGTGTAGCCTTAGCTAAGCTGCTTTGATTAGCAGATGTCTGATGAGTATAGAATCATACATACTGAATTGTACGTAGCTCATTAACAGTATTTCAGAACTATTACTAAATCGGAACGTAGCTAACGCGACTAGCAAGTTCGACATTAGTTAGCAGACGGAACAAAGGAATAATCAATCCAGGGACTCATCTCCTCTGATTACTTTAGGCTAGCTAATGATAGCCGCACTATCCAGTATTTTATGTTCAAGTGTGATTAGATTAAGTGCCAATATGTGTTAAATTTCAAAGTCACCACCCGGATATATAGAAATATGTCACGTTAAACCTGGCACAGATTATGAGATATCGTACAAGTGAGAGAGATTCAAGTGTTGTTGTCCTCCAGTTGGTTTGTTGTCACTGTTATGTGTATGACAGTAGTTAATTTTGCAGACACACAGGCCTCCACACAGAGATAAGTGTTTGGTCTCTCAGCTCAGTTCAACACACTGGTGTCAGGGTGTAAAAATAAAAAAATAATTTAGTTTTATACATTATGTCAGTTGTCACCACGCCACTATTATTAAAAGCTGTTTCTGACACACAGCTGAGCTAAACTCGTATTGGCATAAGTATTATTACAGTAATGTAGCTTTTAAAAAATAGACCATGGCTTTTACTATTTATATATGGCTAGTAAAATGATTAATTGTGGGGGGTTTCATACAAATTCCATATAAACTTAAATGTTGCATTTATTTGGTGACTATGAGAACTAGTCAAATGTGGTTATTTCAGACATAAAGTAATGTAAAGAAACACATTCGCATTCTTTTATTAACAAAATAAAAACAAAATGCTCACGTTTTAACAGTTGTAAAATAGGAATTTATTTTTGGTGGATTAACTGATTTTCAAACCCAGGTTGCATACATTTTGGTTTCACACACTTGTAGTAAATTTTTTATGTTACTTAAATGATCTTCCTTGTTTTTTAGAGGGCTTAGGTTCTGTTAACTGAGCCAGCGTTTCCTTTAATTACACGGAAGACCCAAGGGATCAGGTGGAGGTTCTCTATCACAAGAAACATTTTTTAAATAAATAAATGAATAAATTTATTTACAAATTCACATATTTTTGGACCACTATTATTATTATACCTCTGTACGAAGTTGTTGAAAAGCTAGAGAAGGTAATAAAGAATTTTCAGAAAGATTAAAAGCAAAACTTGCTAAAGAAGTCAATTAGCAACCTAGAAATTGATCTGGGAATAGGCATCTGGATAGGTTTTGAAGCTGTCCGCATGGATTTTACATTAATTTGGCTTAGGTGCTGCACCTGAGCCTTATAATGGTACGGAAATCCCTGGTTTACAGTTGTAACATTTATACCAAGCAGTCAAGCACATTTATGGTCAATTTTCATATTCATTGTAATTTTTGACAAAAGTAAAATTCAGGAAGTGGTAGCTGAAAGCACAATCTCAAATGTTTGGTATGACTGTTAAGATCAAAGATTATAGTTAGTCTTATCACATTATTGATGTGATTATGTTATCCTCCAGCTATACAGTGCAGCAAAATTGTGATAAACTTTGACACTGAGATAACGGTAGCTTAAATGACCAACTGATGTGTTTAAGAATCAGGTTGTCTCTTAGGTGCTGAAATCAGAGTTGCAGAAAGAAAATCAGGATAAATATGATCAGACAAATTCACCATGTAATATGTTAAAATTGTGCTTGAAATTAAGATCAGTTCATTTGCTTTTTATCAATTGTGATAAGCTTCTTTATTATTATTTAAACATGATTCTTAAAATATTATTCATTACCTGCTTTTGTTCCAATGTAGAATTTACTTAAGCAGCAGTTGATTCAGGTATATTCTAATGTTTTGGCCATGTTAAACAGTTGTGGCAGAAGTGACTGCATCTCCTTTGCTGTGGATTGTGCCATGGATTAAGTAGCAGTCCCTGTAATTGTGATGCAGATATTCCAAGAGCCATTCATGTAGTTAGAAAACTTAAATCTTAATGCTAATATCGCAGAACGTTTACGGTGTACAGATCTCAGATAGCGTGGCTTTTAGCATAATTTGTTCAGTTAGGCTACATGTTTGATGATTTATAGATTGTTTTTTATTGAACTTGACCACATTGTCTTGCATTTAAGTGATGGAGGTTCTGATTATTGTTCAGCATTGAGTCAAGTTTGTTTTTTGGTTCGAAAGTAATTTTATCATATTCATTAAATCTTAAAACCTTCACCAAATGTAATAAAATTATGGGTAATGTTGCGAATCATATTACATGGCTACTTAATTATTTCTTTATTTGCTTTCCTTTGGATATATCAGTTTTGCAATGTCAGAAACTTGACTGAGATGAGTTTTATTTTATGTTTTATTGAGTTACAAATAAGATCCTTTTTTCCAGAGCTCAACAAGAACCCTGTGGAGGGCTTTTCAGCTGGTCTGATAGATGATGACGACATATACAAATGGGAAGTCGTGATTATTGGTCCTCAAGATACCCTTTTGTAAGTACAGAAGTATTTTAGCAAATCATTTGGCTGTATTTTAATGAAATATTGAAAAGTATTAATCAGATTCAATTTCAGTATTTATAACAATGTCTCTTTTTTTCTATTGCAGTGAAGGAGGGTTTTTCAAAGCTTACCTTACCTTTCCTTATGATTATCCACTACGGCCTCCGAAGATGAAGTTCATCACTGAAATCTGGCATCCAAATGGTAAGTTGAAACCATCTTAGAACACGCTGCATTATTTGTAACCAGGATTTTGATTTGGACTGTAATTAGAGGTGTAACAGATGTGAAACTGAACAAAATCTGATACAGAAATCCGCATCTTGAATTAGTTTCATCCCATGCCTAACCTGCTGCCACTGCTCTGAAAACATTACTAAACTTAAAAAAAAACATACTATTATTTAATTCACTTGTTTAGCACTGCAACACATTGAATGTTATTCTATTGTAAGTTAGGACATGCACTAATGGATCAGCCCACATCACGCCGTATACTTTTGTATATGAGAAGTATTTAAAGGAATAGGTTGTACTGTATTTTATTTCCAAGAAGAGGTGTGTATATATAGATCCTCATAAAATATCAAGTGCACATTACACATTACTATTTTATTGTCTTTCAATAGTGTGTATTATGTTCATGAGACACATGCAACTGATTTTTGCAAACATAGTTGATTTATTAAGTTATACTTTTTCAATCTTTAGGTGCCAAATTCTTCTTGATTTAATAAAATGTGCCAAAAAAAAGTGTCTATGGCACAAAAATCAAGCTCTGAGCCAAGATGTAGATTTGTGCATTTGGTCACCTGTAAATTTAATCATGGGGCCTTTGTACACATTTGTCTAAACTGAAGGTTTCCATTCTCCACAGTTGCAAAGAATGGGGATGTTTGCATCTCTATTCTGCATGAGCCCGGGGAGGATAAGTTTGGTTATGAAAAGCCTGAGGAGCGCTGGCTTCCAATCCACACAGTAGAGACAATCATGATTAGTGTTATCTCCATGCTGGCAGACCCCAACAGTGATTCACCCGCTAATGTGGACGCTGCGGTGAGTTACACGGTTTATTCCTTTTGAAGCAACAGTAGAAATGCATTCAGATTCTGATAATAGAGACATCTGAAGGTGGGGTGGATATAAAAGTTTCTATAAATATATTTTGGCTGAATATATTTTGTGTGGGTAAAACTTTTATGTTCTAAACTAAAGCCATACAAGATACTGTAAAACCACCCTGTGCTGTTAAGGAAAATTCCCCCAAACAAAGGTCCAGAATCAGAGGGTTTAACATTTGTGTCATGTTTGTTAAAGTTCTGTTGTATTTGTGTCAAAATTTTGATGCAATCAACAACTGAAAACTCACATAAGATAGTACAATTCAATATTTCAGCAATCAGACTTGAATTGGAGGGATTATAATAAAATAATGAGTAAAAAAAAAAAAATAGTTGCTTGTCTTTATTTTCTGTGATTGAAGTTCTTATTTGGATGAATATGTTTAATCAAAGGATTTCAGTTCAGGATTAGTGTATAATCTCCAGAAACAAATCATGTTGTAAATCTGTAATACACAAATACAGTCAGAGGAGTCTTCTTAACATAAATATTACCTGCTAAGTTTATAATGTCCTTTTTTCTTTTCTTATTTTTGATACTTGAACAACATTTGATCATGAATTATTGTCCAGAGCATTTCAATTTCACTCCATAAATGTAGGTAATTCTCTTGATTTGTGGCAAGAAACAACTTTACCAGTCAGTTCGACAAGATTTGTGTAAAACTGTGCAGCTTTATTCACTTATTTCTCTATTGTCTATGCTGTGTTTGTATCTCACTCACTTGATTGGTTAAGTAGCATCACGCCAGATGATTTACTGCATGTAAAATAAACTAGTGATGCAAACAATAGAAATGCTCTGTCAAAGTTGATTGATTCTCAATAAATTTAGCAGACTCAATGTTTGCAGTGGTCATTAACTACATTCACATGGATGAATCACCATGAATTAAATGTTTTTGATCCATCAGTCACAAGCAGATGTAAATTCAGGATGTGTCATTGAAACGATTGGATTTTGTTCGTACAGAAAGAGTGGAGGGAGGACCCTAATGGTGAATTCAAGAGGAAGGTGGCTCGCTGTGTAAGAAAAAGTCAAGAGATGGCATTTGATTAGGAGTCACTTGTAAATTCCAGGGTAAGTTAATAAAAGTAACCATGACTCACATTTAAAACCATGCTTTTGAGAAGAAGATATTATATCATTTGTTCTTTGTTTTTTGTTTTTTTTCCAGTTAAGGAAATGCCTTCTGAGGGAAAATTTCAGCAAAAGGCTTTTGCACCCCTTGTTTTGCCAGTCAAAGGAATTGGTTGTTTTCAACCATGTTTCTGTGAACGGTTGTCATTTTCCGCAAGATGAGCCAATTTGAGAACCCTACCAGCGAAATTTACCTGTTTCCTACCTGGAATTGTATATTTAATTTTATTTATTTTGAAAAATTAATGATGTAAGATATGTCACTACTGTAAATTAACTTGCTTTTTTATCTGCTGCTGAACAGTTTCTACTTTATACCAGGTTTCTTATGCAATTTAGTGGTCAAGATTGTGTAAAACAAAACGAAAGCCCGTTATCGTTAGGTCATCATTTGTCCTCCCTACCTACCACATTCTTTCCACCACAGCAACGTCCGTCGGCCCAACAAATCTTGTCTGATTCTTTCCAACGCTGTCACTCAATCACTGTTGCCTTTTGTTGGCTTCACTTCCTCTCACTGACCGTCCTCGAAGCGTCGAGTCTGCTGGAGGGACACGTTGAGAACATCTTTTTCTGAGAACCAGCCTCCTGTTAGCATCTTAGACTTAACGCTAGTGTAAAACAAGGTATAAAACCATGATTCTCAAACCTGCATGATCCCCTTAAACAGCTCTGTTCTGTGTCATTGCTAAGCTGTGGATGTTAATGGAATGGCTTACTCAGTGTTTTGAGAGGCGTTGTTTTACAATAAATCAATTTGCACCAGCGTTGTCAACGCTAACAGGAGACTTGTGCCAACTTCTCAGGAATAACCTCGGCGAGAACTTTATTAGGGTCTCTACCAGTAACACAGACCCCTAATGTTCCACCCCTTCTGCTAATACACAGTAAAGATGTCTGCCAGTTAATCTTTATACAGTACAAGTTATGGACAACCAAAAACTGATCTGTGAAAATAGCCTAAGCTGTGATCATTCTGCGTGGTTAACTGCCATCTGAGCTTACCTCAGTTAAAACGGATAACAAATATGATCAGGATTACAGATTCTTGAGTTGTTAATCCAATAACACTGGGGGTTATTCTCCTTTTTAGAAATAGGCGAATTGTTCTTTGTTGTGGCACATTTGGCTTTGTATCAGTGTGTGGGTCAACGATGATTTGTGAGTCACATTCACTTGTGGGTTTAGACTCTGAGGACTTTGGGTAGTTAGACTTTAATTCTGTCGACATCTTGAGTTCTGATCGGTGCATATATCTAGGTATCTCCCTTCTCCTTCTCACTGAATTTGGGTTCTTGATAGAGACTTGAATAATCGATTCACCACTTAGTAAAGTATAAATACGTGTTCTTGTTGAAACGAACACATTACTGCATTTAGTTGTTATTTTTGAGAGAAAGTGAAGTGTTCGGGTGGAGTCTGGAAACCATTGGCTTTTGTTCACTTAATGGTGTTTGCTCTTAAGCCATGATGACATTTATTTAGAGTTACAACATTGTTACACATGATTGATCTGTGACCGACATTGAAGAATAACTAACCAACTTTTGGCGCATGCAATCAGGTTTGAAGGAGCTGGGTCTGTTTCATTGTTATTAAATCATGGGTGAATGTGATGTGTACAGTTCATAGATTTCCGTAGACTTGAGGATCACATAACTGCTGTTGGTTGACATTACCTTTTTAAGTCAGAATTTTCTAACCTACCATGACCTCCTCTGACCGGTGTTCACTGTTTTTGCACAGATTCGGTGCGTTTGAAATGTCATTAAGCAATACGCTCTGAAAATGGTGTGTCCAGGTAATCCACCCTAACGCCATTATGTTGTTTTGTTTTTTCATTTTGTGTCAATGCAATGTATATTGGACATGATGCTCAATAAAGTGTGTAAACAAAGAGCAAAGTGTAATTTTGTTTGCATTTTACATTTTGCATGAGAACACACGCTGGGTTCAAGTATATAGACCCCTGCTTTGTAACTGGAAGCCTGGGAACAGTGTCCGATTTCAGGACCGGTTTCTTTTCACACTAATGGGCTTTGCTGGCTGCGACAGACACACACTGAGCGGATACAGATACTAACCAGCTCTCCGACAAACAGGGAAAAGAGGGATCGAAATTCAGAATGAGAAAGCAGGTGACATTTGTAGAGAATCTGAAAAAAGAAAACAGGATTAAAAATGAGAGTGGCCACATCTTACGGTGAGTGGACAGTTCAAGAGTTACATTTGTAATGAATAAATACAGATAATTGGATTGTTTTAAAACAATAGAGTTCTTTATTTTTAGGTCTGCAGAGTCTAACAAGAAATCCACAAATGGTGAGTGTAACTTCCATGAACCTGTTCTTACAAAATTACGTCCAGTGTTTTTCATGTATTGAGCTCAAATACTGATAATTGGGGTCAGATTCTGTTTTCCACCTAATTTAATTTTCCATCCATCTGAAATGAGGGGATGGATTCAAGAATCTGGGTTCAGTTTGTTAAAGCGGCACAGAATCTGAAGCAGTAAGAAAACCTGTTAGAGAACAGTCCCTGAGCTGCTCTCAGATAAAACCTATGAATTGCACATTTATTCATATTTTATTTGGTTTTACAGTTTCTTAATTGGGTAGTAGATATTAAAACAAAAAAAGTTGTAAAATAGCACTTGACTGTAACTTTACTGAGACATATTGACTGAAAAAACAAAACAAAACCACTAGAATTAAACAATATAAATTTCATTTTTATCACTGACCATAGTTAATTTATCTTTCATTACTAAAGTCTATCAGCTTGCCAGTGGAATTTTGAGTATCTGAGCGTCTTACTCAATTAAATCCTCTAATAATAAATAAATATTTATTTTTGGTTTGTACATCAATCATTGCACTCAGTACAACCATCCCAATAAACACAAAAACCAAAAAAGGAATAGCCTAGAAGCAAAAGCTTATTTTTTTGCCTATCCTTTTCACTTAATACACTGCTTACACATTAAATAAATGTATACAGCATCGAGCATACACTGCATGAACAGAGGAAAAAAAACATCTACCATCTCAATTCAATATTCCTAAATAATTTTAAACTTAAGGCATCTTTTTTTCCTTTCTCCTTTTTCTTTCCACTCCTTCCTTCCTACCCTCTTTAATTTTGCCTAAGGAGTGAATAACTTAAATTCATCATCAGGTCCATTCCATAATATCACAGCCCCAGTCCATCTAAACTTCATATTTGTCCTCACTTTAATCCATTCACAAATGTAAAGATCTCTGAAATGATAATTGCTCTCTTAATTCCAAGAAATTACGAATGGTTTTTGGGTCAATACTAATACTAATAACACATCATAAAACTCCTCAAATACGTGTAAAAGTCTTGCATTAATCATATTTCAGTTCATTAACAGCTATATGTGCAAAACAGCCTTACATGTACAGATTTACCATGTACAGGAAGTGGGTTTTTGTTGTTTGTTTGTTTTTTTTCTTTTTGGGTAATGCTGGTACAGATCAACTTGATTCATCTCCACTGGACAAATTAATTTTCCGTCAGCTCAAGACAATAAAAATGAAGCAAAAAGTCAAATCAAAGTAATCATCAGTGTCAGGTTGGAGTTCATTTTGCGTACTTTGTGCGAGTAGTTTACTGTAGAAGATAATCAATTCTTTATGGTAAGTATTATATTACAAACTAAGCCGCACATGTTGGTGTGACTGTACATAGTGTTCCTGAAAATACAATATACAACACTCAGAAATTTAAAGTAATCCTTCCTTATTGAGCACATACAGTTCATGTATGAGGCTTAAGTGAATGCAGTAGGTAGATGTGTGTCATGTTCATTTTTACTAACAGTTTTAACAAATAAAATCCAATCATAGTACTAAGGAGCAGATTAAGACGTGTTTACATCCTTTAGTAAAATACTAAAAACATTAGTCCTTCTACTGATGCACTGTTATATGAGGTGATTATATATTATATGATTATATTATTAATAATAAAGCATGTTCCTGTTATTTTTGCTGAAGTTGCAGCTACTATATTCAGTTATATTTACAGTTTTCAGAGAAACCAAAGGCTCATTGCATCATTAATGGCAGGAGAAACAAAAAAAGAAACAAAAAAACAGGATTTGCTCATCTGTTTTCAGTTTTTATAATGACATAGTGGATTATTTTAATGGTCACTGAAATAAAACCACGAGAGAACTTCACAGGGAAACGTCATTGTTGGCAGGAGCTGTTGACAACTTAGACGTGTGAAACATGAACTGACTACACACTGCCTTTTGTAAGAGGCCAGCAGACAAAAAGGTGGAAACCACTAGTTTAAACTTTTACAGTCTGATATATATTAAAGTTTTTAACATTTCCATCTGAAAAGTAACTAAAGTCACCAAATAAATGTTTAATATGTGCTTCTGAAAAATAGTGGGGATGAAATACTCAACTAATCCAATCATATTTGAGTACATTAAATGAACATTTTCAGCGTTCAGAACTCTGTCGTCTCGTCTTTAAGTAAACGCTTTTGTTCCGTGTTTCGTTTGTCAGGTGTTGAATATGTACCTTGTCAACAAATAAGGGAGATCTATGGAGGGATGCACATGAATGCTCCTTCAGGAAACCACATGAAGTCGATACACATTCCCAAATGCATGACGACCGCTCCCTTCTTACAGGTACCCAAATAACACCGGAACACATTGTCTTAGGTGGTTTATTTTTCTTAATTTTAGCACCAGAAACCCCAGAGATGGATTATTTGCGATTGCTTTAACCCTTTAAGCACCAAAGTCACAATACTGCGTCAAGCAACATAACTGAATGAAACAGACCATAGTTCCAGAAGGAGTTGCCAAATCTTGTTACCACCTCCCACCAATAAATGGCGGACATGTGCCCCTTCAATCCTAACACCATTTCAGGGTATGTTTCTATTCTAAATGAAGAAGAAAAACAGTTTGAAAGGCATGGTCCTGAGCTGGTTTAGTTAGTATGTGAAGTTTAGTCATTTAAATAAGTCAGGTTTATTCAGTTTTAGTTTTGATAGATAAGGACAAATTTGTCTGCTCTGCTGCTTGACTAAAAAGCTACTAAAACTTACTGCATTTTACTTTCCACTAATGTTTAAGTTAATTTATTTTAAGGAAAAGATGACAAAAAATAAAAACACTAAGAGAACTTCCATTTAAATATTTCCAAAGACTAATTTTACTAAAAGTTATGCAATCCAATATGGCTGCCACCCTGTGACATCACTATACACAAATTAGATGAGTAAATGTACTCCCATCTGGGTGCTTCTATAAAATTGGGTCATTTTGGTACCTGACACTTTTCCAGCTTTTTAGACCCAATAATAAAAGAGAATGTTGACATATTTCCCCCCAGGATGTACGCAATGATGACCTCAGAGAAATGCAAAAAAATTATATTCTTGCTCTGAGCCATCCCAAAATGAATTAATTTTTAATAAAATATTGGCACAAAAAATAGGACCAAAATTGGGACAGGAAAAACTACCTAGGTGTCAGTGCATTTGATCCAAAAACATGGCTGTAAATAGTCTTATATAGCACTATAAACACTGTGTTAAATCTGATGATCCTAGTGATTTTTCTAATCCAGACATGTAGGTTTTTCATGAATCTCAGTCTCATTCCAGGTTTCATGTGTAATCCATTGTGTCCACTGGCGTTACACACAGAACCTGCCCATTTGAACACAAATAAATCGCGAGTAATTTTGCTACAGCGGTCATTTTTGTGAAACACTCTGCCTTGCATAATTAGTTTGATTCCCAAAATGTACCTGTGAGAGAATAAAG
>JAPQRP010000030.1:13950939-13994243 GCA_037367295.1 Apogon hyalosoma
ATTTTGATGAGCACAACTCCTCATCCAGGTAGATGGATAATTAGTGGAATCACCTGTGTTCAGTGAACAGGTAGAACATGGCAGGACTTGTACTTTATGAAGCTGGGATTCTCCACCACTGGCCATACACCATGTACTGGTGGGCAATTCAGGTAAAAGCACCGAATACCTGTTTGTGTCTCAGTGTAAAAGAAATGAACTGTTTGCACACTGACTTCCTATCCAAGAGGTCCAACTTGTCTTGATCGTAAAGACAGACTGCTACATGGTTCTGCCTCTGCTGTGTTCTGGTTGCACATACCCATGTCTTTAACCTTCTAAGGGTGTTAAAGCCTCACCAGAGTTTTAATTGACAAACCTTAAAGAATGGTTGTAGCCTCTGCACTGGAACTTTTCACTCTCCTTCCTCAACTGCAGCACCTTTTCTCTCTTTCTCTCTCTGGTCACTTGTTCTCCTTTCACATTCTAGAACCAGATATAAAATAAGCTCAGTTAGTGTTCAAATGGTTGAATGCATGCAATATTTTCCTCACCAAAAAGTTGGAAAGCATTTTAACACCATCTTACTAGCATATTAAGAGTACTACTAAGAGTTTATTTTTGTTTTGTTTATTCTCATACCAAGGTCATCATTCTAGCTGTAGAACGGAGTTGGTGAGCCTTTAGAAAGTGGATACTAAATCTGTTCATTAACCAAAATAAATCATTTCAATGCATTTCATTTTGTTAGTCAATCATAACCATTACCATGTCAATTTTCACACTAATATCAAATAATTAGCTTAGTTTATCAGAATCCTAATCGCACCTATTTCTTACCCAGGTGAATAATACAGACTGACAGCTACTGAGTTAATGTTGAAGTTAAGTTAAAGTTCTGAACAAGCCCTTAGCCAAATATCCTTCTCTGCCTGAACAGCTAATGGTCAGTGTTAGCACGACAGGTCAAGAAATCATCAGCTGACTGAACAAATTTACCTCCTTTTGGGTAGTATCTTTTTTCTTTTTAGTAGGGGTTGGTGTCAGCCAACACTGTCAAACTGTTGGCTTGCCCTTTGGTGCTCTTCTCATAAATGCAGAGGTCAGTTAGCATGAGCCAGCCATCTATCATCACCACTACAACACCACCAGTGACTGGGTATCAGGCAAAACGGAGATTTTTCTCTGCATTTGTGGCTATAGCTTACACGACAACAAGGAACACGCGCACTGAAAACTATGGTTTCTAAAAACTCTGGCCAAAGTGTAGATATCAGCAAATCTCTGTTCTCGCATTTGAGTGTAAACAGAGGGAAACGGATATCTTGGACGGACGTCACAGTTTGCAAAGGAAATATTCTACCACTTTACATGTGATGATACAGTATAAAGGAAGAGGATGGAGCTGATAAATTAAATTACAAACATTGAATAAATGAGAAAATAATGAAATTTGGAGCTCACGAATGTTAGCATCTTAGCAAATTAGCGCCCAGTGCATCTGCTTAACAGGATCTTTGTGTATTTACTTGATATAAAATAAGGCTTTTATGAGGTGTTTCTGCATCTTCATACTTCATGTTTTGTTTATCAGTCCTTTATCTGTTCTGTCCAGTTCAGTGGAAGGCAAATGAAGTAATAATTTACAGTGGTCTTCATGAACTAAAGATACAACATGACTGAAAAACAGACTGCAGCTGTTAACGACTACAGAACTGACACGGTTCAAACTCAGAGTTCAAACCCTTTTTCATCCGCTCCTGCTCATCAGAAAAGCAGTTTGTAATGGTAAAAAAGTCAAAGGCACAACCATTTCCATTGCTTTGTATTGGTTGCACTTCTCTGATTTGTTTGGGCACAGAACCAGGAAAACACATGGTGGTTTCGTCATCACTGACTATCCCCATAGTTTCATAATGGAAGTAAGATGGGGAAAAAAAAAAAAAAAAAAAAAATAATGGAAGTAAGATTTTGTTGTGACTCTTGTCAGAATTCTGATTGGTTAAAGGTACTTGTCTCACCACACTGCCATCTACAGGTTTGGCATGCTCTTGATGGTGTACAGATACGGGCCATGTAAATGAAGATTTCTCTGAGAACGATCATGTGTGCATGAGGTTTTTGTTTTAAAATGGAGAGGGGGGAAATGTCCATTTTCCAAAATACCCAGCTACGTGTAAAAGTAGACTGAGCCAAACATACAAGAAACAGGGAACGCTCAGGAGAGACAGTGGGTTTGGCCATATGGGGGGGGGGCACTTTACTAGATGATTAATAGAGATGTGTTCACGTATGAGTCGAGTCTTTTAAACAGCTCTTTTAAGTGAATGAGAACCGATTTGCAGTTTCCAGCCATTCGTTTGCGAGCCGTTCTTATATTCAAATTGCCCACGCTGCCTTCATGTGTCACCTGTGCCCCATGACCCTGACTTGTCCACACTGCCTTCACATGAACGACTAATAACATCTCCGACTTTGAGTAGTCCGCTGCACACCCATTCATTTGAACGCAGCAGTGTTAAGACACTGAGAGCAAAAGAGCCGAGGAGCCCAAGGGGGAAAACACTGGGGATCCGGCTCCCCCTCTATGGAAGTCGGCTCTTCTGATTCAATACAAAGCGTCGGGTCTCACAGCACAACCCATCACTAATAGACACAGACATCTGCCTCTGATGAAACCATGGTGGCAGCAGAAAATCTGAAAGTATCGATCTCATTACACTGGTATCGGTCAATATCGATCTGCCAGCCACTAATGGCAGGACAAAATTCATTTGAAACGGCCACTGAGAAATAGGCCTGGTCTTATATTTGGTAATATGTAGTAGTAAATTTACATGTAACTGAAATAAAGTACCTCAAATATGTACTTAGGAACAATACTTAAATTTACTTAGTTATATCATGCTAATAAACACGATCATTATTACTGCTTTTATTGATTACCTTTTCACTATTATTATTACTGAAGCATTTGGTTGGTCATTTATGTCCTGTGTTTGTCAAATAAATATGTGGTAACTATTAATACCCTGAAGTCACCTTTTTGTCGGGACCATTTACCCCTTAGTTAAGTAGGTCGGCTCCACTTAAATTATTAGTGTTAATTTTGATTTTTCTTAGTTCAGCTGCGCTCATGCTAATTAGCAGTTAGCTAGCGGTCGTCAGCAAACATGAACTGTGTACTCGAAGGAAACTGTGTAAAAGGTAACGTGAAAGATATATATACTTAATCTATATGTTTTATTTGTTGCAGTAGCATTTAAATATTACTGCTGTTATACATGAACTACAGTAGCTAGATTGTTTTAAGTCTTGAAACCTCCAATTATGATTTAGTCGACATGTTAGCTAAAGGTAGTTAATGCTAACCTTCAAAGCTAAATGATGCCTGTTGTTCGCCTTGTGTTGCAGTGCTTGGAAAGGCTATCCAGGCCCTTTCACGGATTGGAGATGAACTGTGGTTTGATCCTTTGAGTAAAGGGGTGAGAAGCACAAAAAGACACTAATACATAGTATGTGTGATGTTGACAGTACAGATAGTCTATATGAATATTGCTTTCCTTGTTATCACTTTTTTAAGGCCAAAGAATTGCTGTTGTTTTATTTATTCACTCCAGTTTTGGCTTATCAGACTGAAAACAACCAAAAACTAAAGATAACAAGTGAAAACACCTGTAAGAAAATACCAATAGACACACATCACAAACATGAACTCACAGGACTGCTAATGTAACAGTGGCAAATTAGATTTCTAAAAATGTTACCATATGTTATTAAAAAGTCCTGACCTAACTTCTCTAATCCCCTCTTGTATTAGACCTGATGTTAAAATTAATTAACTCCATAGAAAACAAATAGTCATGGCCACTAAAATAGTAGAAAATAGATTCTAACAAGATTTGAAATCTGAATTTCTATCTTTTGCATTTGAGTTGAATTTTTGCATCCGTGTTATTACACTAGTTTCATGGGACTGTGATTTTTTTGAAGTAGATAAACATTTTAATTTGTAGGCTAGGTGTAGTAGGGAGGCTTTAAATTATAGTTTCTTGCAGGATCCAAAAAAGATTACCATACAGATCACCTTCTAATAAATGTCACTGTTGGTTTACGTTGTATGCAGGGAAATAGAGGTAATTAGTAAATCTGCATCACCAGAATTTGATAAATGTAATTTTCATGAATCATACAATTATTCAGACTTCCAAAGAAAGGCAGCCAGTAAAAGGATTGATCCTGTTGACTGCATGATGCACATGATGAGAACACTTCCACCCACTGCCACCTTTTGAGCCAGGGAAAACTGGTACCAGCGTTTTTAAAAAAAAAAAAAGCTTCTAGCTACGTGACTCACTTGAGGCACGTTACAAGAACAGACATAGGCTTTGGTATTATAGCTCTGCTGTGAGTGGACCAGTGATAGCTGATCGAAAAAAAACATTGCTGATTAACAATCCTACCCTTATGAATATGTCATTAGGAGGTGATTTTAAGGGGTACATTTAATAAATCATAAGCAAAATTATTTCATAGCACCTGTTTGTACCTAAGTATAGCTGTCAGGCTCTATATCCAAGCACAGCATGCATAATTAAAATGACACTGTATAAATAATTACACAAGAAAATGTGAAAAGCCTGAGTTTATTCCAGCATATATATGTGTCCTGTGTAGATATTAGGCTGCTTTCACCACTTTATTCCAGACTAACCATGTCTTAACTGAGTAAATCTGTATGTCTCTGTTTCTAAAAGCTGGCATTGAGATCAGTGAACTCTGCTCATTCTGCCTACGCCTGCTTCCTCTTCTCACCGCTATTCTTCCAGCGCTACATCTTGAGTTCAAGATCAGAGCATGGAGGTGAAACCATTAAATGTAAACTGATCATGAAGGTAAAACCTATCATTAACATAGGTTCATGACATTAGTCCTCAAAATACACATATAGTCCATTTATGAGGATCTACATCTTTGAAATTATCACTGGTTTTTGTACTCGTATTTATTTAAAAGGGTTATATGTAGTATTGAAGTTCCAAACTATCAACAGCAGTGGGAAGTTGTAAACCAGAACACCCTCATGCCTAACAAAACCGCCAACATTAACACTACGCCTCCACAGACTGTATCACTCACTGAATAAAGTGTGAAGCTCATTATTCACACATCTGTGTTATGGTATCATCAAGTCCTCTTTTTTTAAATAAAACTGGGAGGTCAGAATAACACTGCTGTAACTAACATACTACATCAGCTGTAGTTTACATTAAAGGTCAGTTAGGTCTTTTAGTAGACAGAAAACAGCTATACTAAAACTCCAAATCACCTGTTTGCTGTAGATTTTCTGTCGTTAATAACCTCATTAAAGATCTGTTTGGAATCGTCCAAGCAAGGTCAGAACTGCTGAGCTTGGATCTAAAAAATGGCAGCAGCATCAAGTTTTAACTTAAGAAACTGGTAGAGTGTCTTTGTCATGCTCTTCACCAGTCTTTCATACACCATTTGGCTTTTTTATGCCGCTTCTGGAGGAAAAATTCAAGCACCTCTGCTTTGCTAACTTTCGAACATCCATCTTCCTCTTAATCACATTCACACATTTTCAATAGGGTTCAGATCCGGAAATATGTATGAAATATATCTCTTAATTTTTCCCAAAGCTGTATCAGGTAGTAGTGATTTTAGATAAATAAAAACAGAATCGAACAGGGCATAAAAATAAAGACATGTTTTATTAACTTATTTACCTATCTTTATTCTCTCTGTGTGTCTTTTAAAGTCTGTGCTTCCACTTTTTCGGTGTTTGACTTCCATTGAGCGAAACGTGGAATTGTGTCAGATTTCAATCAGCGATGATCAAGTAAAAATCCAGTTTTCTTGCAGACATGGTAGGAAACAGTATTTTCTTGTAAGGAGTTCTGACTATTCAGAATCTCTTCCTTTAACTCTTCATTTTTGTCTGTCATTTCCAAGCTGACCCCTATTGAAACCACACTGCAGATGTGTTACTACATATTGTCAGCACTTGGTGGCAGTGTGCTCCACATATCCTGTCTCCTTTTTAATAGGCATCATTAAAACCCACAACCTACGCTTCCAGGATAGTGAACCTCTGCAGGCAGTGTTTAACTCACACCTCTGTCCCAATGTGCTGAAAGCTCCAGCCAGGTTAGCAAGTTGAAACACACACTTCTAAATACAAAGACATCACATGTAAGTTCAGCAGCAAAATACTATGATTGAATGTAACCTTTTAGGAGTCAACAATGTCTTAATTTTTGAAGAGAAATCCATCTTTGACTTGTTTTTCATTTCATGGAAAAAGACTAAATACTGCAACTGATTCCCTCTGCTGAATACCACATCAGTGTGACTGAGTGTAATCAACTACTTTTGACATAATCATCAATTGTAAATCAGAGAAGCTTGAAATTAAAAACCCACCCTAATTTTTTCCAAACCGCGCAATTAAACAATTGCTTTGCAGGAGTTTCCATTAATTTTACTTTGTTCCTCCCTCTGTAGGCTTCTGGGTGATATGGTGACGCATTTTCCAGTGTATCAGGAGGAAATTACTCTGTCCATAAGTCCTCAGAGACTCACTCTGAGAAATTACTTTGAGGGAGGAAAAGGTAGGGAGAGACAGAGGAAGTACTCATATCCTTTACTAAAAGTACTGAAGAGTGTAAGTATTGTCAGCAAAATATACTTAAAATGGTGTATAAGCAGACAGATCAGGCATCACTGAGTGTTTAATATTATATGTGAGGTTTTCTGATTCATATTACTGTAGTAAATGCACATGTGGCATTGTATGCTGATGACTGACCTCAACTGAACTTTATATACTGTTGGTTAGAGAAGATCGGCTTTTCCAGAACCCAGAAAAATAGGCCTCTTTAGTTTGTGACAATGAATTTTCCAGCTAATCCAAGAGGGTTTTTAAAGAGATTTTCTTAAGAAGTGAGGAATTATGGAACACTTAATCCTTCACATTTTCACAAACATACAAAGTAAACGCATATAGAAATGGAGATACTGTTAGACCAGTGTAGTGGAATAAAAAAATATTTGCCTTTGACATATAATGGAGTAGAAGTATAAAGTAGAAAATGTAAATACTCAAGTAATAAGTAGAATATTGTAATTATAAGTACTTGGTTACATTCCAACACCTGGAGTATGATAGTGACAACACAATTTAAAAGAGTTACAGATATTTTAACCAATTTTATTAAACTTATGCTGCCTCTGCAAATATTTTGAGACAGACTTGTGTTACATTTGAGTAAACAAAAAAAATGTTGCGCTTGCACTGTTTGACTTGGATGTGCTTCTGTGGAAGATCACATGAAGTTGATGTACACAGAGATGTCCTTACACCCAGACGAGTTCGACTACTTTCAGGTCAGAGTGGAGTCGGACATAACCTTCTGTCTGAAGGAGCTGAGGGTAACTGGTTTATTTTTGGAGATTCCTTTTATCCTGTCACATGAGAATATTAATGTGTGTATATTCTTGTGTAGTATGTGCATGCGACTGGTTCATGAGGGGCATTTCATGTTTAAGGGGTCGTATTTCTCAGCGTTCCAAATCCTTTACGTATCATTTTCATGTGAACTTTCCCCTCTGCTGTTACTCATCTTTATAGCAAAGACAGTATGTCCTGGCTGACTCATATCACACCACTGCACTATAAAATGTTACAAGATGCTGAAATTATAGGGTGCACATTACATGGTTTGTTACATAATCTGTATCATTCAAGCCAAAGAGGAATCTGTTTTTCAAAGATACAGGCTAGTTGAAGTCGAGATGGTTTTATTTATAATTTAAGTAACTAAAAACATCTGATCTTAGAGGACTTGTAATGTGATTTCCAGTTCAGTGTGCTCAGTAATCCACTGTGGCTTGTTGTGGCGTATGAAGAACACACCCCTAATTAAAAAGCTTCTCCCGTCCTGGTCCTTGTTCTTTGCTTCAAAAACAGACGCAAAAGAACTTGGTTAGCCATTTGGAAATTCGGATGAAGTCTCTCTGTTAGTCCAGTTAATAAGACGTGACCTGATTTTAACGCCCACAACTCCCTAATGTCCCTAATGCCTTGGAATGTGTCTGGGACGCCCCGCTGTGAGGCTTCTCATTAGCCAACCTGGTCACCCTGCTCCTGCTGGTTCCTCCTGGATTGGACAGATTATGTGGCAGGGTTTAAGTTTTGGACAGCCTCAGTTTGCGTGATGATTGAGGGTTTCTTTCACTTGATTACTACAAGTGCAAGAAATAGAGCCTGACCAAATGGAAAAAATACAAATACAAGAAAACAGATATGACAAAATGAGCATCTTTTCCAAGTTTTCATCGTTGCCAGTTTCGGAAAACATCTTTGCTATTCCTAGTATGTCATACATTTCAGCATTCCCTCTCAAATTTAATTTTTTCTGGTGCGTATGTCTGTGTGGACCTCACTTACGTTTAAAGTTTAGATCATTAAATTATTATTACAGATAACATTAAAGCTACAGTGCTTATACATGTTTACATATATGTTCCCATCTCTACTGTACAAGATCATATAATGCCATAATGGAAAAAAGCTCAGATTTTTTTCTACTTTTGCAGGGTTTACTGTCTTTTGCAGAATCACTTTGTTTACCGGTGTCTGTCCACTTTGATGCAGCAGGAAAGTAAGTGTGCGGAGCTTCGATGTTGTGTATATGTGAGGTTACTAAGACTAACATTGTCTTTCATCGGTGGACCACTTGAATGAAAAATAGTAAATGATACTGACAGAAGTGAATTAAAATACTGTACTATTAACATTTTGTGAAATACGTGTATGTCTATGTACTGTCTTTGCATGTGCAGAGATATAGTAAAAAGAGTAGATTTTCGAAACGTCCATAGTATATCCTCAAGCAGGGTGAGCACTATGGGAAGAAATGTTCAAAAACATTCCATCTTTCTACTTTAAAGGTTCATTTTTGGTCCTCAATGAAAGTTGAAGAAACCACACAGTTGCTTTTGACTTTAAACTTTTCTTTATGACACTTCAGGTGCAAAATACAAAACAATCTCAAGATATGCGTAACAGTATGTGTACAATAGCAAAACATGGAAACATTGTGTAAGCGTTTTAGCTGAGAATATAAACAAAATAAACCCCAAAGACAAATAAAATGTTGTGATAATAGTCTTTACCCACGATGACAATTACATTATATAATTAATAATCTCATATTGCTCAGTACCACAGAAAAATGCATCATATAACATCAAAACAGGACAAGACATGAAAATATCTTCAAAACTACTTTAAAAAGATTGACGGGTCAGGATGTGAAATTAGAAAGTAATACATGCTGAGGTAGTGATTTAAAAGGACATAATGAACAATTACATCTCTGTTCTTTTTAGTTATCTTCAAGTGTGTCGTTAATGTTGTTTGCAGACCTGTGTGCTTTTCGGTAGAGGACATGGTCCTGGAGGCGAGCGTGGTGTTGGCGACTGTGATTGACTCTGACAGCAGCAGCCCCCCCTCTCAGCCCACAGAGACCCCCGTCCCCACCGCCACCAGGTACAAAACTAACACTCTGCACAGTTACAGGGTTTGTTTTCTTGTTGTTTAGACCAGGCAGCGTGTTTGTCATAACTGGAGTCTCAGCAGGTTTCTCAGATCTACAGTGACAGCGCATTAGAGGGTATAATTAAATCTTCCCACAGGGCTCTCCACCTGAGCTTCCCTCCTGGCCCTCAGTCAAGATAGTTTGCCCTCATTGGCTGTTTTTAGCTTTCCAAGACGGCATAGTGTTACAGCAACCGGCCTTGTGTCTGTAACAGATAAATAGGGCAAGCGGAGGACGTGGGGTTAGAGTAGAATGCTGTGAGACTGTCTGGATGTAATGCCTTTGTCTCTGCTGGAATGGTCTGCTTCACTTTCATATCACTTTCTCTGCTGCGGATTCTGTCACAGCAGTGCTTCTGACTGATCTGACAAAATCTCACACCCCAATATAAATTATTTCATTGTACAAATAATTACATGTAGCTCTATGTTTGTAAATGTAATGAATAGCTGTTTGTTATATAACCACCTGGAAGGTATATTTTTTTACTATCCAAGAACTAAATTTTTTTTTTTAAATTGTAAAAGTAATATAAACACACTTGCATCAGTTTCTGCAAAAGCTTTTACAAGATGCTTTTCCAGTATTTTTACATATTAATAACATTTGTGTAACAATAGTATGAGGGCGGGGTGGCTTATTGTCCAGGCAGTACCTCAAAAGGAAAATGAATAAATAAGAAATGAAAATACATTCAGGTAAAAAAAAAAAAAAAAAAAAACCCAAAACAATTAACAATCATAGATACACTCAAATGAGTTCAGATCATACTGGTTTTATATTCTCAGCCCATTTAGACCAAGTCTTGTAAACGTTTTCTTTTTGCACTTTTCCATGATGTAAATCTTACATACAATGCCCAACCATTCATCGATGGTGGGGGCCTCTACCTTTAACCATTTTCTTATAATACTGTTTTTTAAGTTTCTCCTTTTATTTGCAACCTTTATACAAATTTTAAATTGTTTAACGCAAAATATGCTAAATATTATAATATTAAGCCTAACCTAAACAGAAAATATTTTTATAATTGTTGAAAATAAAATAAATATATGTTCCACACCTGTCTGTGTGGATTTGCATGTTCCTTGTGTGTGGGTTTTGTACAGTCCCTCCTTGCTTCTTCCCACCGTCCAAAGACGTGCACTTTAATGCATTAATAGGTTAACTCAGCCATAGGTGTGAATCATGTCTGTATTGGGTCGGTCAGTCCATGACCAATTCTGGACATGTATTTGACGTCCAACCTAGGTCCACTATTTGGATGTCCAAACATGATCCAGCATGGACGTCATATTGAGTTCAACATTTGACCTTTGAACTGGGTACATTTTTGGACCCAATTTGTCATCTATGACAGGTGCAGGAAATTCACATGACTAATAAATGTGGCCTATATAATGCTTAATTAGACAATATTTTTCATTTTAAAAACATAAAAATGAAAATTGGAATATGACGATCAATTGCCTGATATTTGTCTTTTTGTTCGTCAAGTAAATATGAAAGTACGATTTTTGAGTCATTTTTTTTATTTCGCCAATGTGTTGAGTTGATGGAAAATGGGTCTGATTAGCCGAGGCAATTTGGCGTGCTTTGGTGTCACGTGTTCACTAGAGATTAAGTCCTTTTGTTTGTGTGCACCTCTATTACAATGAAAGAATTGAGAATGAGGCCATTGAGTTCTGAGTTCAATTAGAATGTAATTTCATTGTTTTGATATGACTGATGCTATTCAATGAAGATGGAAATAGGATATTGAATTGTGATTTATTTGTGCGTAACTGTAATTCCATGCTTCCAGAGAATGGAGGACATGTTTTCTGTGCCAGTTAATTTTGCTGTAGCTTTGTTTGACTCAGCAGCTAGTTTGAACTACCTTGTCTTCAATCTGCTGCTGAGAGAATCAAATGGAGTTTTTGGAAAATGATCAGTCCCATTTCAGAAGATGACGTCTAGAATTAGTCTAAATGTGATGTTTAAAAGATGTCCATAATGACCACATTTGGACTATAAATAGCCCTTACACGGCGATCCCTTGGCGTCAACATGAGACATTTGTTAGATGTCACCTGGCGTTGCAAAACAACCCCTTCAGTGTGACTGAAATTGGACGTCCAAAAATGACTTAGAAAAGAGGTCACTCGGATGTCACATTGCACAGTGAGGATGAACTGGCAACGTGCAAAGTGTACCCCAACTTCGCCCCCACCGCCCTCATTAGAACTAAGCAGTTCAGAAAACGAACGAATGAACATATTTATAAGATCAATATATGAACTGTGTCTAGGATGGTATAATATGACCAAAATATAGATAATTTCAATTACAGATAATGGTACACATCATGTCATATCTCCAAACACAGTGTCAGGGATATTATGTTTTTGGTCCGACTGCCGCCGCTGGCTCTGCCACTGCCAGATATCCTTCATGTTAACGCGATAACTTGAAAAATGTTTGGTTTAGAAATTCCATGTTTTCCATATCAATGAATATCATGGAGAGCAGGAACTGATTCGAATTTGGATGATTTACCATTTCTAGATTGCTCACAAGGGGCTGCTCAAAAGTTTAAAATCACTAAACACTCTTTTGTTCATATCTCTGGAACTATTTGTTTGATTGACTTCAAATCAAGTGCAAATGAAAGGTCATGACCTGGGGATGCCTCACGTCATGACATCATAGCTGTGTGGCTAAGGATTGGGGGCGTTCGGGGATATACCCCTAGCCGTCGCTTCTGACGGCGTAAGCCTAGTTATGTGATGAATTGCTTGACTAAGAAAAGTTACTGTAATGGAACAAATCAGATAGTATTGATATTAACTTTAAAGGATCAGTAGAAAACACATTTTGACTACAGCTGCAAACAATATAAAGTTATTGTTTGGGTGGTAGTGGAGTCTGAGTCTAGTAGGGTCTGGTCTGCGTGTCAGTCTTTGCTTACCCAAACCATGTCCATGTCACAGAATTGGCCTTTTTAAGGCACAATCTCCTCAGTTTGTCTTGGCTCATTTAGTTTATCAGGATCCTCATTAGTTACAGCATCGCAGCCATTCTTCCTGGGGTCCATTGGCTTCTTTCTCAGACTTACCCCAGTCTATGTTCAGTTTCCTCCATGCTTATTTTTACTTCTTTTGTGCTAGTTTCCTGTGAAACAATAGAAAATATCATCTAAATCACCAAGTGTACTGCTCCGAAGTGTGATTTTTATCCCAATGAAAGAGACAATATGATACGAAAACAATAGATGTTTCATGCAGTGTATATTGTCATATTGCTCAGCCATTGTCTCAGGCTCTTAAACATCTGGGTCATCTGTTTTGTGGCTTCCTTGCAGACACTGCTGCGAGTCATCCCTGACCTGATGAACAGTTTTCACTACTCACAAATTACACCACAACTGCTCTTCATAAAGGATACATTATAACATTATTTGTAAATTTGTCTGATTACAAAGTTGAGCATAGTATGTCCATTAAAAGAGTTCTGGATGCTGTCCCTCCTCTGATGACCCTGATGTGAACTCGTCCTAAAGTAATTTTAGTGAGATGGAAACATAATCCACAGTCTTCGGTGTAAAAGTGCACTCTGCAGTTCAGCCAAAGCTGCCGTGAGATTACTGTTTTAGAGACATAAATCGTGGTGTCATAGTTTTCTCTCTGTGTGTCTTTCCACCTCAGAACACTCATAAACACAGTTTGTTTCAACCTTTATTTGACCACATAAAACCCATTGAGATCAGGATCTTTTTCACAAGGGTGACCCGGCCAAGAGGTCAGTAGCACATTTCATAAGAACAGTTATGAGGAAGTGGCAGTATAGATTAAAACCTACATTTTAGAGGTGCAATAGTGTTTTCAACAAGAAGTGCAGGAGCAACAAACAATAATTTAAAATGTAAAAACACAGGCACCTTCTAATGGTCTCGCACTGTGTCCCTCAGGATAGAACGGAAGGCTATAAGTGGAATAACTTCAGAGAGTTTCAGTTCAGTCTGTAGTGTATTCCAGGCCAAGGGGGCAGCAAAGCTGAAAGCTCTTTGTCCAAATTCAGACCTTACCTGAGGAACAGATAAAACAAGTGTAGTGCAAGAACGCAAGGCATAGCAGCTGCTCTTTTTCTGCAATGAAGTGCACAAATACGGAGGAATCAAGCTTAAAAGAGCCTTATAAATTAGGGTCAGCCAATGTGCATATCTGCGTGCACTCAGAGAAGGCAAGTTGGATTTCATGTATGATTCACAGTGGTGGGTGAGACGACTGCAGCCAGTGACAAATCTGTGCTGAATGAAAAACAGCGTCCAAGGACTGGAGACATTTGGATGACGAAAAAGTCTGGAGAAACACCTTTATATTTTAATTTCATACTTCAGTGTGCTGTTCCTTCAGAGATACACACCTGTGTTTTTATTCATATGCAAACCTCTCATGTCATTTTGTAATGGACTCTTTGTCAAAGCTACAACTCTTTCTGGGTGATTTGAAGCGTGCAGAGGTACTGTGTTTTTCTGTCGTCTACTGCTGTGTGCCCATTAAAGCACAAACCACTAATGGTTTTCTGGAGATTTTTAGG
Organism: Apogon hyalosoma; assembly: GCA_037367295.1. Classification (NCBI taxonomy): domain Eukaryota; kingdom Metazoa; phylum Chordata; class Actinopteri; order Kurtiformes; family Apogonidae; genus Apogon; species Apogon hyalosoma. Next base: position 13,965,120 of record JAPQRP010000030.1, read on the forward strand.
CCCAGTTTGTCCTTTTTACTTCTTCCTGTAATTCTGCTCTGTATACTCCCCTGGGTTCTGCCTGGGGGTTATGACATACAGCACACTTCCATGCACACGGTTGTTTTGTTGTCGCTCACACTGTACTTCAGGCCACTTGTAGTCTCACCTTGTTCATGAATGCTTAGTTAATACATAATGAAGCTAATGTTTTTGTCACATCTTTTAATTGGCTCCACATCATAGCGCTAGCCTCATAGCATAATTGACCAAGTCATACACTATATGGACAGAAGTATTGGGACATGTTGAATTCAGGTGTTTCTTTTCTAACAGGGGTCTGGGATACAAAACAATAACAAATGTCATAATATAGTTTTATATTGAGATAAATATCATATTAATTATTAATGTTGGTGTTTATATTTCAGATCAGCATGAACAGGACATCTTATGAACTGTAGCCATGTGTCCCAATATTTTTGTCCATATGTTTTATAAACATCAGTATTTCCTTTTTAAGTTTAATGGGAGATTTTTTTTTCCCTAAATGAAATGTGAAGAAAGTAGATGGTTAGTTGTGGTAGAAAATTATTATTTACAGTCAGAACATGAAAAATATTCTAGAAATTTAGAGGTAGAACATTTATAATCATAGTCATGGATTAAACAAAATCAATGTTGAGAAATTAAAGCAGCGTATGATGTTCATCACCAATTTTTCATCAAATCTGTAAAACCCGAGTCATAGCCTAAGTATCACGAATCTGTAAGTCTTTCCGTGATTATGCACCTGAATCACTTCCCTCGCGGTGAACAAGTTCGAAGTGTACTCCATCACAAGCAGTCCGTTTGTTTACATACCAAACCTGAACCAAACCGTCACTCGGGCCTTTTTGGAATTCCATGCAGCCGCAGCAGCAAGAAGCAATGAAGCCATTACCGTGTTTGTTGCTGCTGGTTTTGGTTTGGGTTTGGTATGTAAACAAACTGTTTGTGATGGAGCACACTTCAGAGCTGTTCACCGTGAGGGAAGTGATTCAGGTGCGTAATCACAGAAAGACTAATGGATTCATGATACTCAAGCTATCACTGGGGTTTTACAGATATGATAAATTAGTGACTGTCATATGCTGCTGTAAAGGGGTCATGTTTTGTTAAACCCTCTTTTATTAGTCTTTGGTTCATTTATTTGTGTATTTGGACCCTAATAGTTCTTACAGTTTGAATTTGAACCCTCCAGGTGCTGCAAAGTGATCTTTATTTTGGCGAAAATCGAGTGGATTAGTACAACCTGTTTTAATTCCTGCTTAATTTGTTAGACGTAACAAATTAAGCCACGACTTTTGCACATATAAGGTCAAGACTTCAGACAGACACTTCTCGGAGTACGACAATTATTTGTCAGCAGCAGCAGTTGTAGTCCATACTGAAAATATGTCCAAACCTTGAGCTGATTACCTAAAATGTTCAGTTGTTGGTTGAACAGGACAGAGCAGCACAGCACAGCCAACAACATAGAGGGGACGGGGCCTGGAGTGGCTCATTTGTATTTAAAGGACCAGTGCTCAAAAATACTTACTCAGAAATATGGTTGAAGATGAACCTCTGGAGTTGAATTAATGAAGAATTCAGACCCAAGCAGAGCATTTACTGTTTATGTAGACCACAGGGAAATGTTTTAAAAGGCATAATTCCATTTAAAAAAGCAAAATATCACTCCTTTAAATAAGAACTGCCTCTGAGGCATTTTGGAAACGATGATAACTTAAACCGAACTAACCAATGAAATACAACGGTATTTATCACAATATAAACTATATTATGACATTTGTCATTATTGTTTTGTAGCCCAGAACCCAGTTAGAAAAGAAACACCTGAATTCAATGTGTCCCAATTCTTGTATCCATATAGTGAATGAGTTAGGCAGTTATTTTGAGGCTGACGATAAGGTAATTGTTACATAAGTATAAAATGAATGGCATGTTTTTATGTGTAAGTATCAGTGTTAGAGCATGTACATAAGACATATTTACTGACTTTAAACACTTCTTATATAGTAGATTTAACACAGCTTCTGCAACAAATATAGATTAAAATGTATATTAGACCTGATTATATTAGATGCTACTTCGTCACTGCAGACAATAACAAGATGTTTGTAGTGCAGAGGGTAAAAGTGAAATATGAACAGTATTACATGCTCCAAAAAAAGCCCAGTATAATCAAGTATAGATGCAAAAAAAAAAAGCATAAGCATCGTGTCATAATGTGTTGGTATGTAAGAACACAAAGGAGAAGATATAAATGTATTTAAACTGCAGAACTGGTTAAAAGAGATGTTGTGTGTTTCAGTATTGTGGTTGTTAGTGGGGTGTGAAATTCCCTCACTGGCCTTTCTGTAACCCTGCCATGATCTTGGCCTCATGTTTTCCCCTTTTGTAGCATTAGCACCATCTTTCCTCTCTGTGAGCTATACCAGTATTACCACCATGTTCAGTGAGATGTACTGGGACTTTATCGCATGGTCTAGACAGGAACTTAAGTGGTCAACACACTCTGCACACACTGTAATAATCAGTATTGGTACTTATTTATCTTCCAGTTCTTGATCCAAGTGATACATTGAAAACATAGAGCTTGTGAGTTATGAGTTGTATGGTTATGTTCTCAGGTGTGCAGAGGCCTCCGCTCCTCCTGTCGGTTCTTGTGAGCCTGACATCATTCTACGTGAGGATATTCCTGAGGAGCTGATCCCATCGAGTCAGGGCAGCCCCATAATGCACCCTGCTACTCTGATGCAGCTTCAGACTGGACGACCTGACGGACAGGGGGTACCTGATGATGCTTGTGCCACTGCTGCTACGTCTCCTGCTTCTTCTATGGTAACGCAGATCTTAGATTCTACCTGCTTTTTTTTTTTTTTCTATAGTTATTGTTTTGCTATTTTCTTGTGGTATTTCTTGTGTGTATATTTGGTGTTGTGCTACTATTGGAACCTGATTTCCTGATCAACAAAGTTCAATCTAATCTATTTTTTGATTGTGTTGCGCATACAAAGTGTGCAGCCCTCATTTGTGTTTACAACATGCCAAAAATAACCCCGAGGGATCAAAACATTTAATTATATTTCTTTACAAAATTGCAGGTTCTTTTAGAGCTTGGTCTTAAACTTCTTACACACATTTTCCTTCTCTCCTATGCTTAACAAACAAAATGTACAACAAAAAAAAGTTCCCTCAGCAGAACATGTTTTTCATTAAACATCAAGGCTACAGTAATCAGCATAAATAGAGTTCATATTACTACAGAACATCCTTTTGTCTCCATGGACAGGACACTGTCTAGCTCTCGGTACAAGTTCCAGGACTGAATTTCTTTTTAGGTTTCTGAAATGCTGACATGCATTTCAATACTGACAAAGCCAGTTTGTATTTTTTTCAGCCAGTCTGTCTCTGCGGTGGGAAGATTCAGGAACTATCTGTCTAAAATATAAACACTAGTTCCATGCTTCAGGGCATGTACTAAAATGATGTAGTGGTAGTTTTTTTCCCCTTACAGGACATGTCTTAATGAATATAATACCTCACCAGTACCTTAAAATCCATTATATCTTCCTTTTGGTTTTATAGTCTCTGTGCCCTGAAGCTACCACATTTCACCATCTTTACAGTTTGGGTGTTACTGTGGAATGCCAAGTGCTTAAAGTGTTTTTCTTACACCTCATCTGGAAGTCTGCCCACACTGCCATAATGCTTCACTGCATGAGGTTTGTCTTAAGAAGATGGTGATCAAAGTGACACAGGATGTGAGTTGGAAATGTAGTTTGGTTCCACCATCCTGAATGTTATTTGTGAAACATACTTTATCGCATAATAAGGTGAATATCATCTTGCAATGACACTAATAAAATATTCAGACTCAAATTCTGCCTTCATATGCTTTGGGAAGTATGGTAAATACTACTTACCAACTCAAAAATTGCACATGAATGCCCCCTCATGTCTTATATTTCAGTGGGGAACTGGGAAAAAAAATTTGATACACGAGTTGTTGAGATGAAAATAACCTTTGAACTTTTTAACATGGCAGAGAGCGGTAAGGGAATGATAAACACTGCTTTTGTTCATGTTCTGCTGGTAGCTGATGATTTTGCACATTTATAATATGCACAATTTTACAAAAAAAATTTATATAGGTGGAGTTTGCATGTTCTCTGTATGTGGGTTCTCTCCAGGTACTTCAGCTTCCAATGACATGCATTAATAGGTCAATTGATTTAAGCTAATTTGCCCATAGGTGTGAATGTGAGAGATTGGTTGTTTATCTCTATATATGTCAGTGTATACGTGTCCCTGTGGCCCTCTTGAGGATAAAGTTCACAAGATGAATGAATGGAAAAAAAAAATGCTGTAGCAGATGAATTGTGTCCAAAACTTACCCAAGTAGCAGGTCACGATAAATTGTCTGCCATTTTTAATTTTGTTACAACAAAAGCAGCGTAATTTTGAATTCCCAAGTGGAAAGGTTCCCGATAGCCCATGAAGGCAGCATTAGAAGTCAAATGCAGAGGTAACAGAAATATGGCTTAAAGTATTGTTTCTTCTTTGTAGATCTGCTCCCTTCTGTTCAAGGCCCAGTCTTCACAGCAGGATGAGGATGGTTGTGCTGCCATGCTGCCAGTCCTGGCATGTTACAGTGATGTGGAGGAGGATATGGAAGACGACTGCCCAGGAAGCCCCTCACACTAAGGAAAGGGCTGTTAAATACCATTTACCTTGTTTTTTAGCCTTGGCTTTTTGATTCTGCAGTTACCGACATAGAGTGGCAGTGAAAATAATAGCATAAATAAATGAACTCATTTGTTTTTTGACATTTAAAAGTAGCTTTAAGGCTTTTATTTACGGCTCAAAAGATCCACATGTATATTTCGTGTTATTCTTAAAGTTGACATATGTAAATTAATGTATTTATTGATGTAATTTATTGAATTAATGATTTGTTTGGGTAATGTTCACATTAAAAACCAGAATTGTGACTTAGTGGTCTGGTATAAGACGTTACCTCAGATGCCACAACTGATGGTAACTCGTAGTATGCCTGACGTGTGAGGAATGTGGGAGGGCACTCAGGTTGTACAAAGAGTTCTTTTGGCAGCATTTTGTTTTTATAGCTTAAACAAGACTAAACAGCCTGAGTTCATTAGGCTGAAGTCAGGGCTTTGGAGTGTTAACAACTTCATGGGAAAATACTACAAGTAAAAACTGTAAAGACCTCTGAAATGTATTGTTTTATCATTCAAGTAATGTTCAGATAAAAAAAATAATCAAAGACAGCATGATAATAAATACTATACTCTTTATTTAAATATTGTACAGATTTGAAAATGTTTTTACAGAACACAGATCTGCATCAAACTTTACACCCAAAATATATAGACACGTGCTCTGGTTGTAACAAAATTTGTTTGGAAGAGGAGGATGAAGTTGAAATGAGACATGGGAGACCTTCAGGGCAGGTTATGAATCAGGAAACAGGAACCACATAGTGAACAGTAGCTGTACCATTTGATGGGGAGAATTGCTTTGTAACATAGTTAAGGCTGCTTAGATTGTCCTCAGTGCTATAATGCTTAAAAAAAACGCACATTTTGACCATTCGCCGCATTGTGTAAATCTGCTCTTCTATGCCCTTTACCCCTGTTTCAAAGTGACACCCACCACTGCAGTCTCCAGTGTGAACTTGTTGAATAAAGAAGGGAAACAGTCCATTCAATAGTGCAGATTGTAAACAGTTATCTGAAGAATCCACGGAGAGGATTTTCTAAGCGTGGGATGGCTTTATCACTATTCCTAAGCTCCTGACTGAGTGTTCAAGGTCAGCTTTCAGGAGGAAAAACTGTTGAATGCAGGTGGAAAGAGTTCATGTTAAGACAGCAGGGCAAGATGGGAAAGCTGTGTTCAGTCTTATGGCTAACAGCTTCAGGCTTTGTGCTCAATACCCAGCACACAGTCTGAGGTTTAAGGAATCATGGACATGTTTGCCAGTATCAACGACATCTGATACAAGGCACATTATCACAACTTTACACAAAATATAAGTTTGCCAAGTAAGCCTTTTCACTGTGGGTAAAAGATGTGATAAATGCAGAGTGCAAATCTGTAGTAATGTAAAAGAAACATGACCATTTTTTCCACATTAAACCCGCAGGGACTTGACTTGAATGAGCCACTGGTGTTATTACAGCAGGGTGAGGGACAAGACAAAAACAAATGCAGATTGTGAACAGTTTCTAAAGCTACTCTGATGCAGTAATTAATCCACCAATGCGATTCAACAAGTTACAAAAATACATTTGGTCACCTGACCAACTTCCACTGTGTCGAGCTTTGTCAGATATGCTTCTTTAAGCTTTGTGCGTTTAAGGCTGTCAGAGCAATTCAGCCCAGTGGATACGGAGATGTCTGTAGCCTTCACATCCATGTCATAGACACCAATTACACAAATCCATAGACACACGAGCATGCACATGAGAGCATTCATCACACTCATTCACACACACATCACATGGAATCACAATCAGAGTTTAACATCAGCAGCAGCTGTAAGATTTAAAGGGAGGGCATCAGTTTGACACAATGGATATTTCAAGAGGCCTTTGAACTAGAAAATGCTCATCCCAACAGCCAAGTAACAAAATTTGTGCAAGACTTGAATTGCACTGATGTGGAAAAAGGCAGCTGCCTCTCTTCATCATGAAGTCGTATTGGATTGACCTGCCCAAAGAAACTTAACACCTAATATACAAACATCACAAATACAGAGCCACCAATAGGTTACAGAGTTCCTCTGACCTTTTGCATTCCTTTGCAGTATTTCTCTACTAGCCTCAAAACAATTTAGCACTCCATCTGATCCAAAAAGGAAGACTGAGCTCTACCAACAGATGCATTCTGATAAAATATAAATAACACCTCTGTTTAGGAGGATATGTTACTACCTCTGTGGCTTTTGGTTTGTCTGTCAGCAGGATTACACATCTATCCATTAAATATTGGAGTTGATCGAGGAAAAGTAAGATGCTGGAAATGTGAAGTTTTTGAGCATAGTCATTTAAGGTTATGGTTGAATTACAGGACCTTGGTGGGGTGTACGCTATTGATTCGCGTTCTAGTTTCATGTGTTAGTTACAGCTCTTGGTTGTGAACATAATGCACCCTCTACTGTGACTGCTCACAGTATCACTGCAGCTCATGATAAGATGAGTGGCTGTGATTGCAGTACCTCTACCTTTAAATATTGCTGTCACTGAAAGTATGACTGCACTTTTGAGTTGTTACTACCATGGCAGTGACAGACCATTTTTAACACTTAATACATGCATTTTATGTGTGCACTAAATTGGTTGCAATGGCTGAACAATGTTGTAAAGCTCCATTTGATGTCCTGAGGCAACATCTGCCACATCTGACAAAAGCACAAGGGTTCAGATTCAGAATGTTCATTAGTGTGTGGCTGTAGGAAGTTGAGTTCATGTTAATAGACTGGGAGCTGTAAACACAACAGAAGCCACAGTAGAGCTAAAACTAAAACAATGTAGCTCAACCCACAGCCAGGTGTACTTGAGGCGGCATAGAGCTGCAGCCCTCCTGGTCTTAATGGATCACTGGGAATGCAAAACAAATTTGCAAGGTAAACCAAAAGCCTTGGGAGGTACTGCAGAAGTTATTACCTAGAACACAAAGTAGTCCAGAAACCATCTGTCATTATTACCTTTCAGGGGCTCTGTACACACACACACGCTACCTTTTTTTGGCAAACATTTAACACAACATCCCAGAACAGAGCCTGCACCTACTACAGGTTCCAGGCCCTTTAACACATATTTTCTATCACTGTTTCATTAGGACATCCGCTTACATAGCGCGGCCCATTCATTCAGCCCTAATGCTACCATTTCCTGTGCAGTTCCCTTCTTGACAGGACCGATAAGTCTGTATTTTTCCATTCTGGCAGCCCAGCGTGGAGCCACTTAAATGTCTCACACCCACTGTCTAGCTACATCTGCCCCTTTGTCTGAATTTCAACCACCTCCCTGCCCAAACCACCCATCAGACAAAGACGACTTATCCTCATCAGACAGGATCCTCACCTCCAACGTGCCCAATGAATGCTTATCCCGGGCAATGGGATTATCCGGTGAGCACTGGGACATCGCAAAGATGCCAACACTGCAGCCTGGCCAAGAGGATGTGTTGGGCCTCAAGTCCTATTTAGTCAGCCACTCTCTGATGTACATGATCACAGAAAAGTGGGCCTGTAGGAGTTTATTTTATTTAGGTGGGAGGGGAGGATTACGGTCAACTGGGGGCTGAGGCAGAATAGAGCCAAGGATGCGAGGGAACGTCCCACATCAGTCCTTCATCCTGGCCAGCAGGAATCAAAGCAGTCCATCACCGTCACAGACTCTAGTCGGTGTATTCAGCCACTATAGACAGTAGCACTGTGATGTCATCTGGCTTTCCTCCTGGAGAAAGAAAACAGTTTCCTATTAGTCCAAAAATACTAGCAGTTGAAATGGCTTGAAAGGGTTTCTGCAGGTTTCAACAAATGAAAAGAGATTGGTGATAAGTTTCCGTCGCTGAACCTAGGCAGCTTGTTAGCATGAAAGATCCAAATAAGTGAAAATAACCATGTAAGATAAATGACCTGGTCATTCATTGTAAACCCTTTTTATCATTGAATTTCTACTTTTACTATTGTATGGTTCTTGATCCATATTAAACGAAAGTAACAATTTTAACTTCGTCACCTCTAGCACTGGCTCATTTTTGATTAGTTACCACATACAACATCTCACATGAACTAGCTGTTGGCTCTGATCAATTCTGACCAGGCTGAACAGTTTGTATCAGTGGCACTGGTTCTATGTCAACTTCATTTTGTTGTTTTGTTCCTGAATGATCAATACAAATTCTTCCCAAAACACATTTAAGGGAAAAACTTGAATTGTAGGAACGTTGTTAAAGAGCAACAGAACATAAGAAGCCCTTCCATTTGGTAGCACTGAGATGCTTACCTCTTACATTCAGTCCATTATCACAGGCAAACTGTGCAAAAGGCGACATGTAGTTTGGGTCATAAGCCAGAACGTGGGCCTGCTCTGCAATACTCCTGGCAGTCTGCTGGATGCTCTCATAGTTTGTATTCTGAAGGACAAAATGATACAAGATGTGAAACTTGTGTCACTGCATATTCCTGTTTCTGGTCAGTCTCTTTGTGCTTTAATGCAACTTGCCTTGAGTTTCTTCAGCTCTTGCAGGATCATGTAGTCCGGCATGTTGTCAAATAGCCCGTCGGTGGCGGTAAGAATGATGTCACCAAGTTGGACATCAAAGGAAGAGCTGTCGGCTGCATCCGGGCTGTAGGAACAGGCACGGTAAGCTGATAACACTGCACGTGACGCAGGTGATTCAGGGTTCACTTTCATTATTCAGCAGTGACCTTATTTATTTGTCCTGTTTAAGCCTTTTCTGTCTCATCCCTACCTCTCACTCTTTTACACCCCCGTACACAAAATCTGTCTAGTCTGACCTGACAGAATAATCTAGACCTCTAAATCAGCTTCTCTGCTCGAGGAAAAGCCACTGATTACAGCAGATTACTCTCCCGGGTGGCAAAAAGGTACTGACAGTGCCATGAGAACCATACTCAGTCATATTTCAAGTTGGCTCCTCATGACAGAAACTTAAAATCATATGAGAAGGATAAGATACCTCCATAAATACGTACACTGGGTAGAAACCAAGTTAGTCTGCCAGTGTCAGGTTTACTTCTTGGAAGGTGTCTTTCCATTGCTGCGTGCCCCTTAGGCAGTCATGGATATTATTCATTACAATCTGTCTGGACTGCATCAAGACACACGGAGCCAAAAACCCTCTGGAACAGCCTGTACTCTCTTCTGTGGTTTCAGTTTTGTCAGAACTGCAGGTCACAGTGACATCCAGGGATTCAGAAAATGTTTTTTGTCAAATACATCCCTTAAAGTAAAATAATAATTCCTGGTTGTCCTAGACTGTGCTTTAAATGGACTCATTAGGTACATATATATATATATATAATTAAGTCTTCCCTGCAACAAGTCCAGAGACAGGCAAAATTACCATTGTGATATTGTCTGTGTTCATTTTTGACATCTTCACTGATATCAGCAACAGCAAGACGCCCACGTTTGGCAGCTTACTATTTTATTCCAGAAGTACCGCTCTTTCCCTCTGTAAAAACATGATGCCAAGTACTTCTTGCTTATAGTCCCAGGAGTACTTCAGCTGTGAACCTTGCACTCCTCTCAGTTGGTTGCTATGTTTGTGTCCCAGGATTGAAAACTTAATCTGCTACTGCACTCAGTGTAAATCACTCAACTATACTTAAAATGCTTTTTTAAAAATGAAATGTAATTTTAACAACTATATTAAACTCACTGCAACTTCTCTAAAGTGATACCATGCAGCTTTTGTCATGTCAAAACAAGAACTTAACAGGGTTTATCCATAGTTCATCTTCCCTGAGAGTTTAAAAACACTCTCAAGATATAAATATAATCTGCCTGGTCTCAGATTAAACAAGTGAGAAGGTGGCTGAGCCTGCCATGGTAGAATTGGAGGGGGACTCATCAGTTTGCCCATCAGCCCACAGACTTTGACCCGGGCAAGAGGGAAAGCTTGGCAAACATCCAATGCCTACCCTGTCGTCCACTGATGTCTACTGTTCGCTGCTTGGCACATCACAGCAATAGGACATGGCAGCACATGGCCCAGACACCCTGTTACACTACAGCTGAGCACAGCACAGTCGATACATTCACAAAACATTGACACATGTGAAACGCAAGCACGACAAACTGTTCCGCAACCCAGTGAGAACACCGTGAGCTGCACGTGATTAGCACTGTTATCAGACTCTATTATGTGCACAACAAATCCACAGTCTTGTGGTATCAACTAATACACTGGCTTTTTGTCTTCTCCACAACAGAGCAGATGTGTGAGAAGCAGCAGGTGTACAAGGGACTTGCCATCTCACCTATCGCTAAGGACCGCCCCTTCAGCCTCCGGGGGAGCGATGGACAGCTGGAAGGGTGTGTTGAAGTAATGCTGCTGTTCATCGGACCGGTGAACCACCTCCCCTCCTCGAACAACCAGGAAACCAGAGTCTCCAAGGTTGGCCGTGTGCAGCTGATGACTCTGCCGGTCCAACACCACAATGCAGGCGGTGCTGCTCCCTGAAATTATACACACAAAAGGTACACATGTCTTCAGTGTTAATGCAAATGTTGGACAGAAATTTAACATGCAAATAAAGAGAGCAGAGGACAACGTAGAAAGTCATAGAATGAATGATCGGTGTCATTTTAAAATCAAATCTTGTGTTTTGCTTTGTTCATGTGTACTTTGTAGAACCATGTTGCAAGGTTTTACAGCGAACAAAATTAGCAACAATATTTATTTTTGTACACTGAAATAATAATAAAAGATGACAGTTTCCAAAGACTCGCAAACTAATTAAAAACTACAATGACCTATGCAACGCAAGCCAAAATGAAATTAATTAGTTGCTGTACCACTTTGTCATAACAAGGATCTAAAATAAAACACATGATGTATAATTATGCCATAGTTCTGCACAATATAGGGTGTTAAGTAAACAATAGATTTGCACATCAAATTTAATGTAATGCTTTTTCTCCTTCTACATTTTAAGTTTCTATAAACCAATGCTTTGGTCATAATAGTTTAAAACTAAAACTTCCAAACCACGACAACTCTGCTGTGTTGGGTTAATGACACTAGTTTGAAAAAACACCACGTTGACGTATAACAATCGGTATCAAGATTGTAAAACGTTTTGGAAATCCACCACCTGGGAGATGAAGAGGAAACATGAGCTGCTGAAGCAGGCAAACAGCGCAGAGCCACACCCTTCTAGTGATTCACCAGGCACACCAAAATATGCTTTGTGGGATCAACCTTCAAAACCCTTCATACAATGTGACTCACTCCCACTTATTGTCTGTTTTCTCTCCAGAAGTACAGTTACACACGCTCAAGAATATTCTGTCTGCTGTGAAGGAACAGCACAATACAGTGTTGTTTCCCCCGCCGCACATGTGATAACGGGGTGGAAAAGTACTGAGACTGAGACACAGATCTGTTCCTAAAACATTTGTTTCCTTATCCTACGTGTTTGTGCACGCTTCATAGTCAGGAGGCAGAACGATGGAGAACAGGGAATCTGAAAGTGAACTGCACAAGGCAGGTCAGGAGTTGGGACATTCCCATATTTTCTTAATGGGAGCTGGCGGTTCTCTGACTCATGATACAAAAATCTTCATCCAGCCTGCTGCTAAACAGAACAGACGGAAACAACCAACCAACCAAATCCTTAGTGTACTTGAATCCAAACCACAGAGAAAATGTACACAGCAGGCACAGTATGTCTTTACACAGCATATAGTCAAGATGATTGCATGGGGTAAGATGTATTCCATGCTGCATTGGAACATCTAGTGTTCATCATAAGTACAAATCTCTAAAGGTGTTAAGATGACGTGTGGCTTCACTCACCCAGTAGTGGCACTTTGTTCTGTAACAGCTCATAATAGCTGGTTGTGAGGACTCCAACAGGATTGCTGGGTACGAAGCGTCCTTCCTTCACCAGCCTCTCACATGTCTTCATCAGAGTTCCTGAAAACTGAGACGGGTCCACGCCATAGTCTCGCCAACCTCCTACTCCATCTGCCACACCTGAAACAGACAGATGGTGATGTAATGATGAATTCCAGTCTTGAGTAGACTCATTGTTTTAGCTCTGTAGATGAAGTTAATAACCTTTTCATATTTGAGCAAAAGGATTGAAAACAAGGTCATGAATACATACTTTCTAGCATTCCTTAGATTTGTTTGACAAGTAGGTAGAGAATTAGATGAAATACTGTACAAGTTTAAGAAAAACAGCAAATACTTTCACCAAAATGCAAAAAGGAAATCAAGTACTCAGGGTTTCACCTCTTTAGGTGCAGCCATTTTGGAGATAACGTAAGCCAAATTTAAGTCAAATAAATGTGTAGTGTAAAAAGTATATAAAAAGTGACTAATTTGTCCCCAATGGACCTCTTCAACAAGTTTAGTTTTTAAAAGGTATTATTTATCTGCTCCAGTTTTTCCAAATATATGGGGATCATAATCCAAAGTGATGTAATACTTTTTTTTTTTTATAGCAAAACTAATATTTTTTGCAGTAGGACCCCCCCCAATTTGTATTCCTAAGTCTTCCACAAACTACCTCTTGAACTGTGAAACTTAATGCACAGTTTGTCACATTACATTAAATTGTTCTCAGGACCCCCAAATCCCACAACCACACAACATTACACCTAAGCACCCAGAAATCTCAGGTAAATTTCAATACATTAAAAAAACTACATACCCTTTCATATACGCCAGATAAAATTAATGTTACCAAATTTGAGGCAGTGTACTGATGCTGTGTTGTAGTTGTAAGTTCCTGATCTATCACCTGCATGAAATCCTGAAAACTTTTGTGATTGTTTTTGTAGAAGCATTTCTTCTTTGTAGGTTAATAAGACTGCTCGTTCTCACAGGAGCAGCTCCAGGGTTTTCCTAGAAAGGAAACTTTAGTCTCCTTAACTCTAAGGACACAAGCATCTGCTCCACTGACCATACAAGGCTGGCCCTGTGCGTCTCCTCATCCTGTGCCAGAACATCACAGGCCTGCTGAGAAACACACACAGCTTTGCAACTAATCAAACCCCCCAAAATAACCCTGTTGCATGAAATGATGCAATTATTTCCTCTGTTTCTTGTGTGGATTTGTACACACACACACTTCCAGAAGGGTTGTTGGTTGATAGGGGTCCAGTTTCATAAAAATGCATTGGACTTGTCTGTAGTCTTTGGTCACACTGTTACTCTGACATAAGTCTAATGCAAATGAAGACAGTGAGACTGGAATAAAATCTGACTTGTTTGAAGCTTAAAACATTAACAACTTTGTTACCACAGTCCATCTAACCAGTGACACAATTTGTGATTCGTTTGTGTTTTAGTACCACAGTGTAACGAGATATGACAATCTTCAACTACCCTATCCAACTATCCCAAGCGTGACTTTGGCGTTGTTATAAATGACAAGTATCACTATTTTTTTCCAGATTTAAAAAAATACATGCTATACCTGAGTTTCCCCACTAAGTCCTACTTGACGCTGCCTACAGCTTAACAGCTTTGTGAAACATACACTTGGGTATCTATCTAAAGTCTATTAGACCAAAGCCTCAGTCAGGCTGCCTTGATGAGGCTGACCATTGTGGTTTCGGCTCATTTTGATTAACTTCCAACAGCATATTTTAAAGTCTGTTTTCTTTTTGTATTTCTTGGCACATTGAAGATGAAGAGGAATTAACCTCCGACACCATGCAAGAACCCAGCTGGTGCACCGGACTCTGTATGAATGCATTGTTCTCGTTGGAACAATCATTTCTCATTTTACAGGTTGCGATCCAGTCATTTCAGGTATTTCCGCCTTCAGATAAAACTGGGTGATCCGTGACCTTCCTTTCAGGTCATGGCCAATGTTAGACTCAGTGTTGCTACACTGCTTGGTTAATGTTTCCATCAGACAGTACTCACCTAAAACATCAGCAGATCTGTGTCGGGCTATGAAGCACGCGTCGTCCCCATAACACATCCCTTTCTTCAGGATGCCTTTGCGAAAATCCTTCCCGAAGCCACAGCTCGCCGTCACCAGGCTGTAGTCGCGGCTGTCTGTCTGAGAAAGTCCGCCGATGACAGCTCTGGCAACCAGTCTACCGTACGACAGCACGGACAACATCACCCACTCACCAGCTCCCAACTTACGAACCCGGCCAAGCTAGCAGCTCGGCTAGCTTAGCGTCGATGTAAACACACAATGTTGAGCTGCTAGCAAGACTGGAGACTGACTGAGCTAACCAGACACCGCCGACAACAGCCTCCGCGCACACAGAGACAATGCGTTCCCCTGGTGTGAGAACAGGAGCCCGGGGGAGTTTAATCTCCGAAACGCGGTGGTTGCTCACAGAAAACAGCCGCCTCTGCCACTCCAAAACAGCCGTAAGAGTCGGTTCTCCACAGCCATGGTGCCAGTTCTGCTCTTCAGACACTACCGTGGACAGAATGTGGACCAGCTGCCCGGTGGCCTCGCGCTCTGCTCACCCAGCGAGGTCTTGTGACTGCCGTGACGTCAGACAACATTACGCAACCACGTTTTTCCAAATAAGGGCATATCGCTTTCAGCTAGCCTCAGAGCTATTGGCTAACTAACCGACCCCGTTGGTTAGCCACCATCCTATTCAACAGCATAAACAAGACACTAGCCTTTTTTTTTTTTTTTTTTTTTTAATGTTTTAAGTAAATGTCTTGGAGAGCATATCTGTTAATTTGTGAGGTCAAAATTAATTATGAATTTTGCACTTTAAATCTGTCTCCCCCTTGTGGATGTTGATCAGTCATGATAAATGAAAGAAATTGATGCTAAACCTTTTTCCATTTCTAGTGGTGGAATGTAACTGCATTTACTCAGCTTGAAGTGCTTGTATTATTTTATGCACCTTAGAAACAGATATTGTAGTTTTTACTCAATTATTTTTTTTCCTCCTATCCAGTGAAAACCACATTTTCAGTGTTATTTTTGAGTTCATGGAATCTTGTATTTTAACAGATGAAATGTACAATAATCTTAGAGTATGATGCATTGTTCATACTATAAGAACTTTTAGCTGACAGTCTTTGCACATGTAAGGTGTTGACAACACAAAAGAATCTGAATACTACCTTCCAACACTGTCTACCCATTATTGGGGTGTTGTATAAATAAAAAGGCATTGCACAGAATAGTTTTGTAATACAGTGTGTATTGCAATTTTTAAAGGCAAAAGTATTATGGACAAAATGAAATTCAAATACAAGTTTCCCCCTAAAATACACTCAAAGTTTATTAGAAAGATTTAGTCATTACAAGAGTGCTTCTTTATTAGTTTAATTTAGCACAAGACTTATTTAAAAATGTGATGCAGTGTAGAGTCGATGTCTTACACCAACTGTAAATTAACTGTAAATAATATTTTACATAAGTAAACAGGTGTTTGTGACTTTTCCCATTGGTTTTATAGCCATTAATACCCATTACAGACAGTGAGGAAAAGATGACAAATGAATAAGACATGAAATAAACTGGAAAAAGTGTGCACAGCTTCAAACAAGGCATTCCTGTGCATAAGTAGCCGTATTGTTACATTTTTCCTGATTGAACAGTCATATGTGGCAAAGACTAGCTGCAAAATGGAGTGCAAAACACCTGAGGATTTCATGGTGACATATCAATTTACCCCTGTGGACAAAACAACAAAACATTTTGCTTTCATCAAGTAGGAGTGGGTATCTTTTCAGTATTGGCAGCATGAAGGATAACCAATCCTTCGAATGCAGAAGACGAAAGCAGAACATAGGAGTCAAGACTCCGGACAACCACCCTTAATCATTTCTTGGCTTGCTTGGTGACCATGTTGCGAGGAGGAGTTACAGGACGGCTGCCGTTGGGCTTTTTCTTCTCAGCTGGTTTCAAAATCTACAAGTGGAATGAACCACAGAGTAAACTAATTTATAGAATTAATCTTCAGTATTACTAATGTGAGTGAACCTACTAAGCATTAAAGTTAACCTTTAATAACATGAAACATGTAATGTACACTACTTAAATTGTTTAAGAATTATTTATGGTTACACAGTATTTCAAAGCAATGTGCAAATTTTATGATCCTAAAGTAAGAATGCCTCACCTGAAAAGAGCACATGAGCGTCTCATCCACACTCATCATGGCACCAGCGTTATCGAACTCCCCACAATAGTTAGGTGCTGAGAACAAAGTCACAAGCTGCCTCTTTGCGAAAAATTCATATCCATCCTCAACAACCTGCAAGTGGGGTAGTTACAATGGAAAAGATAATCAAGTTGTAAAATATATGTAAAACATTAATTACACACTACATTATATAGAGCAATATAAAAAAGGTATTGCGGCTTGTCCCTTTATAAACTTGATAACATTTAACACAAATGTATTACATAATTCATACATGTTTACACAGGGCTCTTTCTATTATTATTGTAAGCACAATGTAATTACCTGATGAGCACGACAGATAAGATCCAGGTCATGTTTGTGCAGGAACTTGGCCACCACCTCTGAGCCAAAAGTAAATGATACACCCCTGTCGTTCTCTCCCCAGCCCAAAACATCCTTGTCTGGATCAGACCAGAGCAAATCGCACAGCAGGCCCTGATCGGGGACGTCAGTCGGGCGCATGATGCGTCTGATCTGCTCCATTGACTGAAGGTCAGGTGAAAGTCCTACACAGACCAGCAATAAAGGACAAATAAACACACTGATACAGTGACCAAAACTCACTACATGCTGCAGAGGCCCACGTCAGTTGATAAACTGCAAAGACAGCATTACTCAAGGACAAATCACTATGACTGACGTCAATGAAACAACTTTGAACATTACCCAAACTGCTGCAACAGTAACTCAGTGAAGAAATGTGCCAAAAAACAATTACATAAATGAACAAAATACACAATTTAAAAGCAAATATAATAAACCTACCTCCGTGGCAGCAAAAGATCTTTTCATCAACAATTGCAGCAATAGGGAGGCAGTTAAAACAATCTGTGAAGGTCTTCCAGAGTTTGATGTTGTACCTTCTTTTACCTAGAACAAGACAAAACAGATTTCAGTTCAGAGTTGCCTCAAGGAAGGAGGCGTTCGCCCACTGAAGCACATGTCAAAAGACTCCCAAAAAAAGCACAGGTTATCAAAGAAAGTCTGTGTGAGGGCTAAACAAAAATAACACTCAAGTCACACGGTGGTTCAACTTAAAAAAAAAACACAAACAAACATAAAACTGAATCAACAAATGGATTATTATGACAGTGTAAAATGAATTAGTTGCTGGCGGAGGTACAATATATTCTCTGGTATCAAACTCAGCATAAAATACTTACACTCATCATAGAAACCATATATTCTGTTAATTGAAGCACACTCATGGTTTCCCCTCAGCAGGAAGAAGTTCTCTGGGTATTTGATTTTGTAGGCCAGCAGAAGACAGATGGTTTCCAGAGACTGCTTCCCCCTGTCCACATAGTCTCCCAGAAACAGGTAGTTGCTCTCTGGGGGGAAGCCCCCATACTCAAACAGCCTCAGCAAGTCATAGTATTGCCCGTGGATGTCACCTGAAGAATAAGTCAGAATTGGTATATTAAGAGACCCCTGTAAAATTATATATTTTACATCTTATTTTACGTTTTCAATTTATGTAAAATCATTTTTACGTTCAACTGATAATATTTGTTATTAGTTGTCTGGTTTTAGTCTCACGCAGCATTAGACCAAAAACATTGTGAGTTAGCGCATAGAGGATGCTGCAAAGACAAGACAAGTACTTTTGTCCTTGCATGTGACCTACAATTGTCACATTTCCCATATTGGAGATGTCTGCCAATTTTACACAAAGTTTCCATGTAGCTTTTTTCCCCCCACTTTTCTCTTGCCAACTTGGCTTTCTATTTGGATTTGTTATGCCAGCCCCTTGGAAAATATGTACCCTATTGTGTCTGTTCATTCTCTGGCCTGAGCTCCTCATACACAGTTGTAAGCATTTGGACCATTAGCTGCAAACAGACTGAAACGTTTTACCTTTATGGTCGATCTATTATGTGGAAATTACAGATTTTAGATAGAACAGTGTGGAGAAATATACATTTTTCATACTTTCCCCCCCCCATCTTCTACAGACTTGGAAGGTACTAAAATCAATTTTCATATATTTCCATAGTGTTTAGGAGCCCTTATCAACATTAACCGATGCTTAAATATAAGACTACAACTGCTTTCCTTAAGGCTATGTACACAATTCAATAACAAATCATTTATTGTTGTTATAACAAATAAGAAAAACTTACCACAAATCTTGAGAGGGGCCTCCAGCTCCAGAAGAATAGGCTGACTGAGAAAGATCTCCCTGGATTTGAGGCATAATCCACGAATTTCACTTTCCTGCAGCTGCACATTCTTACCAGGCTTTGCTCCTCTGACTGCAACAATAACAAACAAACATGTAATGATCCACACTAATAAATAATGTACATATCAAGTGCCTGCTCTGCTACCTGCAGGGGACAGAGGTAAACATAAAATACACCTCGTCGGAATGCGCGGTAGTATTTAGTATTAAACAGCGAGAAATACTGTATTTGACTATGTAAATACAGTTGTGTGCGCTTCTATTTAATTACAATCCTCCACCCATTAATGAATCCGCTGGAAAATATCTGGTATGTTAATGTATCAACAAGTTAATCTAAACAATGTGGTTAGTGTGGTTTGATATTATGTAAGATATAAATGAATACCGACCGCTGGCCGCCTATATACTGTTAGCTTCATCACAACACCATACAGATGGTGACAGAGATACATTAATGAAATATTTCAACATTTCCTTACCTTCTAAAAGGCGCTGGATGATACTGTCTATGTTGAGCTTGTCAACATCGGCCATCGCTACGTTGGCGTTGATAAAATGAACTCCGTCAAATCTAGGTCTTGTCGTTGACACACTTGTGAAAGCTAGCCCGCTAGCTATTCTAGCATTAGCTACGAAACGTTAGCTTCGTTGATTTTCCGGGAGGGTGAAGATGTTAATATGACCCTGCGTCTGTTTAGCGGCTCGCTGGGAAGCTTAATAATCTGATAGGCTTCTAGAACATCGCAGTTTTGAAAAATATTTACATCCAATGTTATTTTTTTTGCTACGAAACAGGGACTGAAATAAAACGTCAGCCGCACTAGCCGCTTGCTAGCGATGGTGTCCCGTCTGTTTTTCTCTGCCGCACCTTGTACCGAGCTAGCCAGCTGCTTGAAGGAGGCTGTGGTAGCTGTTAGAACACTGCCTCCTGCTGTCCTGGATGGAGAATGCACCCCAGGATAACCTGAGACACAGCAATGCATTTTTATCTTCTGTAGGGGACAAGAGTTTCATAGCTTTATTGAAGAAAAAAGAAAAAAACAATGTTGTCCACTGCAAAGGACATTCCATAAAAATTTTAAAAATGTTTGTTTCCAATAAAGGCTATTATTCAGCGTAAAAAAGCCAAAACTTGTACTTTCCTGGGTCTCAGGAGGTTAAATATTAAAAAGCTCATCAGAACTACTCGAATACAGTTTGAGGTACTTGTAATTTACTTTAATTTTAGGCTACTTCATACTTTTTCTCCACCATCTTTAGCTCCTCCTACTACTTTTGACTGACCCACACCACAGCAAATCATCTGCTTCCATCTGAATGTGTCTCCTGCATCTTCTACTTGCATGTCCTCCTTCACCAAATCCATCTTTGGTCTTCCGCTTTGCTTCTTGCCTGGTAGAGAGTATCCTCATCATCCTTCTACCAGTGCATTCACACCCCCCATCACATGTCCGAACCATCTCAGTTTCTCTTGGCGCTCTCGCTTTGTACCTAAAACGTCCAACCAGAGCGGTCCCTCTGATGTGCCTGTTCCTAATCCTGTCCATCCTTGTCAGTCCCAAAAAAAATCTTCAGCATCTTCAGCTCTGCTTCCCGTGTTTTGAAGTCAGTGCAGCCATCTCTAAACTGTGCAACATCATTGGTCTCACTACCATCCTGTACACATTTCCTTTAACTCTTGCAGATGCTCTTTTTTCTCTACCCATTCCATTGTCCTCTTCACCTCCAATCTGACCCCCTCCCCATTACTCTGAACAGTTGACCCCAAATATTGAAAATCCCTCACCTTCACCTCAACTCCTTGCATCCTCACTGTTTCACCTCCTTCCCTTTCATTCATACACATGTATTTTGTCTTGCTGTGGCTGACTTTCATTCCTCTTCTTCTCAATGCATACCTCCACCTCTCCAGGTTTTCCTCCATCTGCTTCCTGCTCTCACGACAGATCATAATATTATACTTAAACATCATGGTGACATTGACCTTTTTTTTTCCTGCAGATTACAATTGATCACTCCTTTTCTGTCCAGGTCTGACCACATCTCCACATATGTTGATTTTTGTTTTTTTTTTTTATTTGTGATGAAATAAAAAATTCTTAGGTTGGTCAAAATAGCAATGAAGATCATGGGTATGTTTACACCCAATCATGAGTCATTACATAAACTACATTACATTAAAAAAAAAAAAAACAAAAAAAAAAAACCTCTTGGATTGCCTGTAATATAAATTGGCATGGCCTTTTTTTTAACACACGTTTTCTCATAGGAGGTTACAAACATTATAATTTTACAGAATATGACGCATTGCTGTTGATGAAACTACCTACGTTATATAAAGTAGTTCAATTGAACTTAATCTTAAATATCCACATCAGTAAAATGCAATGTACACATCAATGTAGCTGTAAAATTAATCCAAAAACATCATATATAACAGTAAAAACATTGACATTTTACTGCAGTGCCTATTTTTAGTTTTCAGTAAGTGTGAATGTAAGTATTACTGTTACTTAAGTTAAAGATCCTAACAACTGCTTGTTAATTATTACATAAAAATATATAAATTATACGCTTACTGTGTGACTTGATGCTGTACTACATTATTAAGCTGCTGAGCAGAATGTAAAGGATCTAAAACTGGCTCCAAATGCCAAGTACAAATGAAAATAGTCTTACATATGTCACTAGCTGATAAAAACAGAATAATATAAGACACAATACAACACTTGCAAAGGAGCATTTCTACATAGTCAATACTTGTACTGTCGATACTTAAATGTACATTTTGCTTCTGTGCTTTTATTTTAGTGACAGTTTCTACACAGATACAGACACAGATAAACATTATTTATTCCCAGAGGGAAATTTGTTACACTGTGATGCTAGTTTTAAAACTGACATCTTCTTCCGCCTCTGAATATAGACTGTTGTAAATATAAAAGAAAGTATCAATACACTGACTTAATAGTTTTAAGGAAATGTCCCATGCAGATTAGGTGATTGTATACGGTATTTAGAGTAAAATTAATATAAAAAATATTAACATGGATTTTATATTCCTACATGATACTGAAAGAATGAATGAATGTCATGTGCATATCCCCCCTCTATTTAATAATTTAGTGTTTAAATGTAGGAATTAGCATAAAATTCTAAAATATAACACTATGGTGTGAGATATTCTGTCATTTTTTGGCAACATTTAGATATCTACTTCAGCTCTTTTGTCAGTATTAGGACGCTGAGACAGTGGATCGTGAAGCTGCTGAGCTCTGCCAGTCGCCTCCAGCTGCATCGTCAGCACTGGACAAAAACTCACAACGACAATGTTCAGCTGCTCAAACACTTTTCTGCTGCAACTATGAGAAGTAAAGCCACACCAAATCTGTCTCCCTGGGGGTATGTGGAAATATGTCTAAAATGTTGTTTTCCAGCCTGAGATTAGAAGACGTCCTCCGAGACCCATTTATTTAACCTCTAGATCTCTTACAATTGCACTCTAATCATCTGAACTTCACAGCTCCACAAATCCAAATATCAGCAAAATATTTCATAGCATTCAATATCAGATCAGTCTAAACATTTGTTTCTGCTGTTTTCATAGGTCTTCAATTTTATATAGAACGTGGCAAACTGTATAAATACAACTGGTGCAAAAACAAATATGTATATATTCGTACGCACTCCAGGATTATTTACATATTGTAATGTGTACAGTATGTAATGACTGAAGCTGTAACATGTATATGTTGTCTTAGCTATCTATCTTAGCTGCGTCTCTACATTCATGCTCATGCAGGCATATAAAAACAAACATCATTGTTTAAAATGTCTACTCCTGGTCTTTCTCTTCTCCGTGTGTGATGACGTAGACCAGGTTCTTGTAATCTAGGTTTCCTGCCACATCTGGTGGAAACGCCTCGAACATCTGGTCCATCTGTGTGAAAGAAAACAGAAGATTTGTCTGAAGAATCGTCCAAATTTAACCTGAAAACATAACTATGGCTGCGGTTCGGCTCTAACCTCTTCCCTGGAGAACCTGTCCGCTTGCGTCGTCAGCATCTCTGTCACACTGTGAAGAATAGCACTGACGATGAACAAAAAGTCTTCACCTCATAAAACATGAGAACATGAGTCAGGTACTCACAAGTCTTTCTTCAGCGTTCCTTTTCCCTCGGGATCAAACACCTTA
This sequence comes from Apogon hyalosoma, assembly GCA_037367295.1. Taxonomy (NCBI): domain Eukaryota; kingdom Metazoa; phylum Chordata; class Actinopteri; order Kurtiformes; family Apogonidae; genus Apogon; species Apogon hyalosoma. The sequence continues at coordinate 13,988,443 of JAPQRP010000030.1, forward strand.
AAAGCGTTTAGGATGGTCTCCTCTGCATCAGCACCTGAGCCGTCGACAGAGGTGACACAAAACACTTCCATGTACTTCAGTCTATATTTGTCAAAGATCAGTATCAGCATATATCAGGCTGTGTCCTTCATGCAGCTTTGTATGTTTTTTCCCACTGTTTCATTGTGACATCACCAGTCTGACTTTTGTAAACTGTTCATTTACTCTAGTTTTTATCCTGCTAAGCCTCTTATAATCTCCACTGATGTGGCAGTTTTCTCATTAAGACCATTTCTTCATTCATCAGCCACTGGACCTGTTGATGGATTGATCCTCCCTCTAGTATATACTATACTTACAGCTAACAGTATTTTAACCAAATACCTTGTTCCTCTTGCATTTTATTACATGAAATGTCAAAGATACACTACCTGGAAACTTTTAGGTATGTATTTGTTGCAATGCTTCACATTAACGCTGGGAAATACAGGTATATAGGATCAAATGAATTGAACAACTTTTTGCTTTTTAATAGATGTGAAAAGTCTAAATCGATATTCCTTTGGAGAAAATTTCAAATACAACTGCTTAGTTTGTTATAGTTATTTATTATGAATAGTTCTCCAGTCCATGCCTGCTTTTTTTGTTCATATTTCCCCTATTTAGCGTTGAGATTTATTAAATAAAACTACTTTTGAATTATGTTTTATGTTAAATCACCAGAAAAATGTGGTTCAATTCTTGACTCATTCATAACAGTGAAAAAAAAATCAAGATTTCCTTTTGATCCATATGGTGCAATTTCCTAAATTATCCATAGCTATTTTCTGACATTTGCAAAAGACGCAACAGATTGGTAGTACATCAAATGACCCACAGTCACAAACATATTTCTTTGTGGTTTAACTCAGTGGTTCACAAACCTTTTTATTCTGAGACTCAAACTTACAAAAATTCATAATGAATTCAGATAAATTTGTTTTTACTGACTCTTCCAGTGTCAAAACACTGTCTCTTAAAAGTCTCATTGTTTTTTAGTATTTCTGTATCTTTTTTTTTTTTTTTTTTTTTTTTTTACTATACCATGTCTGTCTCATTACATCACATTAGTATTGTTAAAATTGTTTTTTTAAACTTCATTTTGGTCTCCCATTTTGTTTCCTCTACATTGCTGAAGGTAGCATTTATAAATGAAAATTCACATTTCATATTATTGCCATATTTTTCCTGTCACTTGGTGACCAGATAAAAACAGGCCTGTGTCCCATTTTAGGTCCTGACTCTACATTTGGAAAACACAGGTTTAATTACTTGCTTTTCATCTTCACTCTAATTATGTCTTTTAACAGTAACTTGAAAAAAATACATTTTAGCACATCTTCCAAGAATGATAAAATGCAACTCCTCACCTTTTAGTTTCTCTCCAAACATGGTGAGAAACACTGTGAAATTAATGGGTCCTGGTGCTTCCTTCAGCATCTCATCAAGCTCCTCTTGCTTGACATTTAAACGCCCTGAGAAAACATGACATGTAAGTTGGGAGGGGATTTAAGGCCGCAGCTAAAATCTTAATCATTGTTTCCTTTGACAATTATTCTCTTCAGTAACTGTTTTTTAACCTTTATTTAACCAGGAAAGACATTAACATTTAACTAATTCAATGACAGCCTGTCAAGTGCCACAAAACACTTGTCATGGAAGGAGAGGAAGCAAAGAGAGAGCAAACAAGCAGGAAAAAACACAAGTATGGCAATTAATCAAACAGAAGTAAAACATTTACAAGTATCATTTAAGAGAAGTAGGTGCTTGAGAGCAATGTTTGAAATAAATTTAAGCAGTTTCAGTGTTTTTAGAGCAAATTCCAGTCACTAGTAGCAGCAGACTGGAATGACGGTGTCAAAGAAAACCACATATTGTACATGGACACAAATATTAGCTCCAAATCCTCACTTAAACAGGTAGTGCAGTATGTGAAAAGAGTTTTATAAGTAAGTGTAAACCAGTGGATTCTATGAGTATGTACTGAGTACCCTTGGATCACAAGTAACTTGAAGGAAGCATTGAAAGCAAATAAGAGCTAAATGATTAAATGTTTGGACAACAAAATGTAATGGGTGAACAAAATACCTTTGTAGGAACATATATCATCATCAGATTTTGAGTTTTTTTATGTGAAAGCATATAGCCATTCTAAACAGACTCCACTATCAGTGTTTAACTTATCAGAGTCACTTATTTTAGAATGACGATACATGTTAGTGTGAATAAGGTAAGAGAAGATTTTATTTTTCCCACCATGGGGAAATTTCATAGTTAACAGCAGCAACATACAACAAGCAACTGCAGAGAAAAAGACAGGGGAAAAAACCCCACAAATGAGTGAAAAATGGAATATTTGTATAAGAAATTTGCTATTTATGTAAACATAGAATTCAAATTAAATTGAATTACATTTACAATATCATTTAAGTCTCTAAGTTAAGACTTTTTTTATGCATTGCGCATCTCCACAGTACAATGAATTAACACATAACTTCTACTTTAGACAGTTTTCCCTACCTGTAGAAAATTTACAGCATGTAAATGGTTTTTGGCACCTGAGTGAGAGGGAAATCGTAAATACGCTGACAGTCTTTGCCATGACTTGTTGCCATTTATGGTAGGAATATTGTTAATTATACTGACGTTGGAGATTTGTTTTAAGCCATGTAGTGTGTACACTGTTGCCCATAAAGGTGGAATAAAATATTTTCCTCTTCTCATGAAATGATTGTGACAGTGAGCCTGTTTACATGACCCAAAAAAATCAGGTAACTGGGAGTAATCAGATTACTCTAATAATCAGATCGGATGCGTTTACATGCACTTCAGAAATGTGATTATCGAAAAACCCTGGTTTAGACGCCCCAGTCTATTATTGGATTTCTTTCGGAGTACGTATCTTTGTAGTGATGGTAGATTCAAACTTCCTGTTATTGTCTTCCACTCAGGTTTGTCTAAACCAGTTGTCTATGATTTTAATTATTTTTACACATGCGCAGATGTAAAAGAATGCAATAAATTAGATTAACCTGTATACATGCGTGAAGACGTTGGAGTATTGGAGAAATCCAGGTGTGTAAATCTGATTTCTCATAATCAGACTACTGATGTTATCTGATGAAACATATCAGATTATCCCGTTTCCATGATCACTTGAATAATCTGATAACTCCAGAAATCACATAATGATGGGAGTATTGGTGTGAATGTAAACAGGCTCAAAGTGATTTATTCTTGTGTAACTGGGACTCGGCATGTAATTGTACCTGGTCAAAGGTGATATTGATGTGTATAAATAGGAATAAAAAGAGAAATAGGTCTGAAAACAACAATATTCCAACTTTATGATCAACAGTGTATGATATGATTATGCTGCAGCTCTAGAAATAATATTTAGCCATATTCAAAACATAAATCACTTCTAATTGTTTTATAGTCACCTCAGTGTATGCCTTATTAGTGAACAAAATTATTCATATTTTTCTGGTTAATGACTGATTTCATTTATTTTCCATCACTGCGTAGTCCTCTGGAGGGTCACAGGCTGTTATTGACTGATATAGACACACAACCATTCACTCACATTCACACCTATGGCCAATTTAGACCAGTCAGTCAGCCTTTGTGTGTTTTTGGGTGGTGGGAGGAAGTTGTAATACCTGGAAAGAACCCACGCAGGCATGTAGAGAACACAGCGCCTCACAGAAAGGCCTCATTTGGTTCAAACTCAGGACGTTGTTGCCATGAGGCATCAGAGCTAACCACTGCACCGTCGTGCCCCCCCTACAGACTGAATATACGGTGGAACTCTACAGCCTATGCAGGGTTTTATAGATACTATAATAACAGCTATAGAACTGGGCATCTAGAAAGAGAAACTTCCTCCAACCTTTAAATCGTGGGTAAAACTCGAAAAAATAAGATATTCTGTGTGTTGTTTGTTTTCTGTTTGATATTTTAATTTCATCATATCCATCAATTTGCTTTTTATTGTTGTGATCCCTCTCCTTTTTTCTTTGTCTAACAGCTGAATGTGAATATACCATACCATGCCATACCAACTTTATTTATAAAGCACTTTATAAACTTTACAGTTGACCAAAGTGTCATACACAAATCATAAAACAAGGGAATAAATAAGTAAAGCAGTGATAACACAAGATGCAAAGCAGGCTAAGAACCACAAATACAACAAATCATAAAGACAAAGACAAATTAAAATCTGGTAAAAACAATGTAAGAAATCTAAAAAAAAAATCCCCCATCTCACTCATTGATTAAAAGCCAATGAGAAAAAGTATGTTTTTAGACATGATTTAAATATAGGCAGAGACTGAGCCTGTCTAACATCTAAAGGCAACTGGTTCCACAGGTTTGGGGCAACAACAGAAAAGGCACGATCCCCACGAAGCTTCTTATTAGTTTTTGAAACCACAAGCTTCAGCTGATCTGCTGACCTGAGAGCATGAGAGGGGCGTAGGGGTGGGTCAGGTCAGACCGGTAGGAGGGGGCAAGGCCATTCACACATTTCAAAGTAAATAAAAGAATTATAAAATCAACTCTAAAATGCACTGGCAACCAATAAAGTGAAGCTAAAACCGGCATTTTGAACAAACTGCAGTCGGGAAAGTGCATTTTCGCTCAACCCGGCATAAAGTGCATTATATGCCCAATGTATGCATTTCTTTCCTTTTTTGTATATAACAATGTTTGTGCTCTATTGGAGCTGCACTGGGATGGGGACTAGTTTGTTGTTAAAACTAAAATACCAATAACACTGATCTACATTTTTTAAATTATCTGCTTCAGAGATTAAATGTGCTAAATATTACGTATTTTAATAAGATTAATTAGAGAACAAATGACAAAAGTGCTGGTTTGCTGATGTTTTCAAGGTATATGAACTGTGCAATAAACCTGTGGCATGATCGGCATGTGCACAGCTGTAGATAGAATATAGAGCTTTCCTCATTTGTGTTTATCTTGATTTTGCACTTGTTTTGGTCTTGTGTGCTTTTGTACTTTTGCTGCTGTAAACCTGAAATTTCCCCTTGTGGGACTAATAAAGTCTTGTCTTGTCTATCTGATGAAGTGTTATTACACACATATATTGGTTTATGTACATTTATACAATAGATTTATAAATCTTCCACTGATGGAACCTGTAAAGTGAATGTATTGTAATGTACAGACAGTGTTTTGAAGTAGATTTGGTAGAGTAAAACCTGTTCTCTCATTGATTCTCCAATTGGCATTGAAAACTTCAGCCAACCAGGATTGATGATTTGATTTTTCTTTATAAGTGACTCACACGTGGTGAAATTTCACTACTTTTATTCTGGAAGGATTTTACTTGTAGACCAGTGTAAACCAACCTTGATTTAAAAAAAAAAAAAGAAAAAGCATTGTGCATCTAGGCAATTTTTTGTCAAATAACACAGTGGAACAACAAACTGCATTCCCACCACCCACGAAGGCACCCAGGTATGAGCTTTAGCTGCTTGAACGCCAGTAGCAGAAACATTAGTCATAGAGAAATGTAGTTAGCTGGATTGAAACATGGTTAAGACTGAAAAATTGATAATGTAAAAGAAAAAAAGTCCAGGTATAAGGATGTTGAGGTTGAGCATGTTTGTGGGTGGGGTTTAATTTGTGCTGTTATAGTGTGTGTGTGTGTGTGTGTGTATGTATGTGTGTGTGTGTGTATATGTGTATGTGTGTGTGTGTGTGTGTGTGTGTGTGTATGTGAAAGTGTGTCCTGCGGTGTGTAGCCATGTGGA
>JAPQRP010000030.1:13994253-14013314 GCA_037367295.1 Apogon hyalosoma
TATGTATATAATTTTTTTTTTTTTTTTGGGGGGGGTCTTGTCTTTTTTTTTGTTTGTCTCAAGTTGATTTTGTGATTGATGTTTTGGTTTGTTTGTACTCATTAAGAGTATATGTCTTTTTTGTGGACCAAAAAAGTTGAAATAGAATCATCTAAAAAAAAAAGAAAAGACTGGATGCAGTAAATACTCTGAGGTCTGTTGGACTGTTATTTATGTGAATGTAAGATCTGAAATTTGATCAGACACCTTGAAAAAATGTCTTAAAAATTTATAAATTTGGCTACTGTGAACCCGACCCACTGATACTACAGCACCTTAGGCCTACAGAACCACAGGGAAAACTCTGCCTTCAGGTGTGTTTTTACAATTTTCTTTTTCAGTTACACAGATATTATAATAAATCATAAATCAGTGTTACCCAAAGTTTCTCAATCTGAGACCCCAAAAAATCTATATTATGTATCCTTGTGAAATTTACAAAAATACAAAGTCAAATGCTAGAATGTCTATATTTTAGACTCTTTCACTGTCAAAACAAAACCAAAGTCTCTTTTTTTTTTGCATAATTCTTCATCTTTTACCTCTTTTCTACATTTCATTTTGCAGAAATTTATATTTGCATTTACATTTTTTTCCTTTTTACATTAGGCTACAAATTTGTGGACACTTATAAATTCCCAGCGAATATTCCTCTACTAATTTAGTTCATAAAATTAATTCACTAACCACTGATGACCACTAATCACTAACCAGTTTGGGACTAACTGCTATGTCATCACTTTCTGCAAACTATCATGATGGTGTCACATATTAATTATTATTCTAATTTAATGTCAATAAATAGTTTTTATCTAGTGTCTAATTACATGAAATGACAGGTATGAGTTTACCTAAAGCTGCAAAAGTGTCTCGTAGATCGTTCTTGTCGATGAACCCATCTCTGTTTTGGTCCATGATGGTAAAAGCCTGCAGGAGTTTCAAAGTTACATGTTGTGTGTACAGTAGTCTGCATGAAATGAGCACAGTAAACACAGAGTAAACTGATCAAATTCAACATGAAAGAAAACATTTGGCAGCGCACTGACTTCTTTGAACTCCTGGATCTGGGCCTGCTCAAACATAGAGAACACATTGGAGCTGGCTCCTTCTGCTCTCTTCTTTGCTTTCTTGGGTGCCTGTGGGGTTTGACAATGACACTCTAATTAGATTCAATACTAATGGCACAATCATCACCTAGCTCTTTGCTTCAGCTTCACTCATTATCGGTTTTACTGTGACACATGCGTTCATGATAACGAGCCGATGATCAGCAAACTTACTGAGTGTGGGGCATTAATTGCACAAGAGGCGAGGTTTATACAGGGGCATGCATTTCATTAGGAAGGATTACAAACACTGTCAGTTTGTTATGGAAATATTTACTCAGGCGTCCAATTTTGTGAGAATGCACACTAAGCCTGGGGAGGGTGTGGTCCACTGCCCGCACTCTCACAGTCCCAGGATCACATGAGGGATTATTCTATAGGGCCTGGGTGATGACAGGATGGTACACTGAGCCCTGTTTGATCAGAAATCCCTTGGAGGCAAGGATTATGTCGAGCTATTTACATGACTGCCAAGGAACTGTGGAAAAAAATGTAAGGGAAAGCAAAGCGATGACATCATATTGCTGGGATTCATAGGCCTCTCAACAGCTGCTGTCTAACTCTTGTTGTGGATTAACTCTCCAGCACTTGTACATCTCAGGGACGGGACCTCTGGGCGCTCAGCATCATTTATTTCTTTATTTTGTTTTAAGAGGATTCATGCAGTCATCAGGGGATATGAAGCAGAACTTGCTGTTCTTTGTCACTGCCCAATAAAGATCACTCCGAGGGAACGAATTCAAACTTTGTTTTGGTTAAAATAGTAAATTCAGCAAGGACTGCAAGCAATTATATGGACCTAAAGTCACTTTGATCCAAGTGAAGCATCCCTACTCAACTGGAAACCTTATTTACAGATAGATCTTATGAGTCATTAACTCATTATCTACAAAAAAATCCTTTGTTTCTCCTCATTTTAGTTTTGGCAACACTTCTCTTGACTGTATTGAAGTATTTTTCTCACCATAATGGTTTGTTCTTTCCCATAGACTAGATAAAAAACCTATTTAAGAGCCATCATATTGATATTTTTTGATTATGTTTATAAGTTGATGAGCAAAAACACAATATCCATCAGACAGAATTCAATAATATTACTTGCATGCAAGAAGAATGAAAATGTGTCTGTGTTTCATTATGGTTTAAACCAACAGAAACAAAGAAAATACTGTGACTATAGACAAACAAATGACACAAGTGCTGTACCGGACTCAACAGATGAGCTAACTGGTGATGAGACTCATCAATACAACAGTGACATAGCCATTAAAGCCCTCTCTTTTTCATACATCCTTACAATTCATTACAGCGTCACCATTTCGCAGATTTGCATCAGATTTGATATAACGGTTCTGACTGCATGTGCATAATTCAATTTCACTTCCTCTTATGCACCCTGCACCAGTTGCCCTCTCGTGTCCCCGCCACGGTTACCTACTCCTAGTTTTTATTTAATTTCATCATTGTGAATGGACAGAAATCATCAATAAGACATCAATAGGACAACTAGAGCTCTGTCCTATTGATGATTCTTTTTTTGTTGATCTGTATTCAGCACCCATAAGCATATTGACGTGGTGTTTATTGATCCCTTATCATTGGTGTGAGTGGAGCGAGATGTGTAATTCATCGAAAAACATGCCACGGCAGTAGATTACACAAATATATAAAATATCACATGCTGTAGAAACAAATTAAACATGCAGCAGTGCCACCTTCCAGTCTCTGGAAACTAGATGTAATGTCATTGGAAGGCAGTGTCTGTGTCCACTCACCATTTGTCTTTAGATGGATGCAGAGACCTTGATGCTTTATGATGGAGCAGGATTCAAAGTAAGGGGTAGATATACTGAGCCCCCACCCTCTGTCCATAATGGTGCCTGCTTATGGGCTATAAATACTTCATGCCTTGTTTAGGCAAAGGCCCAGGTAATCAGGACAATTCCCCCACCACCACTACCATCACCACTATTGTCAGGATCCAAATTGCTTGAGATTTAGGGCCAATAGCCAAACAAATAGACCCAAGAATAACAACAGGACATAGTTTTGGCTCAGGACGGACAGCCGTGACTGTGACGGACAGTTGCACTTGATGGGATCCGTCGTCCAGCTGTCCTGTTAGTGCTCCACTGAGGCCATAGCTTTGTCGTGATATGAGCTGTTTCTCAGTAGCACAATAAACGGAACCATTAGCTAACGCTTTCTGAGCCCCAATAAGACTCAATCATTAGCAGCATGACAGACTATGGAAAACATTAGCAGCAGACGTGATGTGTTTCAGGAACAATGTAACTGCTGGTTTGGTTTGTTCTCCAATAATAAATTAACGCAGTTGTTCTCTATAAAGTTCACACAAGTGGAAAAAGTCTCATTTACACCAAATTTTACACAACTGCAAGGATAAACTGTAATGACAATAAAAGGCAACATCCAGGCCTGAACATAATTGTTTTGTTTTTTTTTTACTTATAAAACTATTTATTATCTGTAATGCTGTGATAAAATAAAAGCAACGCAGCACAAATCCCAGCCTCAAACATGGATCAGTCGATTTATTATTTCTCTCAAACTAATTAAAATCTCGTGTTTTTTCTGTATTTCTTTAATTTTTAATTTTTTTTACAATCAGTTAAAGTTATTTTCAGTTATTTTGTAAACATTTAACACTATTATAGTTCTCTGATTTCATATTGATGGCCACATAATCATTTTGCTTGAAATTTTTCTAGCAAACACTTATAATTTCTGACTGAAATGGATTGCCTCCCCCCCCCTTTTTTTTTTATTAACAGCAGATAATTTGACGTGTTGTAGCAGCAATAACACATTTACTTCTACCTGTGTGTGTTCACGCTGGCTGCTGACACAACTCACTCAAACCCACAAATCATTACTGTTATCAGCTCTAACTGTGCTTTTTTTAGTATTTTGACACCTTAAAATGCTGAGAATGAAACCTGGCAGGCATGATGAGAAAAACGTCAAATCATATGACTATTTCTTTTTTTTTTCCATAAGTATGGGGTGAAATGTTTGACCTGAAGAAGCCTATTTACAGCCTGTCTCTGACCATTCACTTACTATTTTTGTCCAGTAGGTAGTGCTAGCAACCACAGTTTTCACATCTAAACAACCACTCAAAGCGGATTTTATCATGTTTGGGCTTTTCTCTTATTCTAAATTCTCAGTTCACTGTTATTTATCTTTTTATTCCACTTTTTCAAAGCCATAAAACCACTTGCAAACTCAGTGAAATTTTATACTAAATGAGGTATTTTATTATTTTGATGTATTAATTAAAATTGCAAGACATTATCACATTTTCTAATGAATATTTAAATAAACCTTTATACAGTCTACTAATCACCCACCATTTGGAGCTTTTCTTTTCCAGTGTAAGTGCAGATTTGTATCTTTGAGTGTCATCACAGGTCACGCCCGCGTTAATGCAATCTGATTAATTTGGGTGACGTTCTGAGAAACAAACAGGGTCAGCTGTCCGCTGGCAAACAAATGATTAAAACTGTCTGGAAGCAGCTGTTCCAGACTCTCACTAAATACATTCACATGCTCAGTAGTATCCGGGTTATGATCAGGAGTGTCCTGTTTATATTTAGCACCTATTCTTACTTATCCTACCCAGAACACTGTGGCATGGATCCAAGTTTTTTCTTTTTTTCAATCATTGTTCTCTGCAGTTTGTGGAAATGACATTCTAAAAGGGGTGTGCAAACCTCTAAAGGCCAGACAACACTTGTTAAAAATGCTCATTGGATAGAGGGTCATATCTACATATAAAATAGTATGGAGATGTGTTCCTCATCTGAAGATTTGATGTTATCCTGAAAATGTGTGATAAAAGTGGGTGTTGGGACTGACTGTATTTTGGACATTAGGAGTTCTATCAATGAAAAACACAAAACATTGGTGTTTTTACTTTGGTGATTTTTGGCAAATAGCAATATTTGACATATTCAGCCCTGGATGGACACACAAACAGTTCCCATGAACATAAGTTCTCTAGTGTGACTCAATATTAACACTTCTGTTGAAGATGTTGTTGAACAAATGGACATCTGTCTAAGTTTATGAATTAATTAGATGCTTAATTGTAGTTTTCTGTGCTGTTTCCTGTTATCGCTGTTGTTTGCTTTCTATTTCATTTGCCGGCTCTTTGGATTTGCCTGAATGCTTATCTGTAATATGAACTATTGCTGTTCAGTCTGATTTTAGTGTTAATAAAAACAAAACCAAAAACCTCTGTATCCAAAATGCAATTAAAACAGGACTAATAATGCACCAGTGCTCAAGGTTACAAAATATGAGGGATATTCATAGTTGCTAAATTCTCCTCCTTTTCCTGTTTAGAACTGGAATGTCATGTTTTTGTTATAACCCGAAGAATTTTTCAGAACAAACAAAGCAGTTGAACAAATTAGGCAGTAGCGTGCAGCAATAGAGATTCTTCAAATATGAACATTCATCACATTAACAACGACGTACAATGTTATTTTTCTGTGGTAATGTCTAGATTTGGAGACTTTACCACAAAATCACAAAACAAGCTCAAAGAAGCCCCCGTTGTTCACTCCTCAGCAAAGCATAATGTCATGAAATATGTGTGGTCAGCATTTTCAAAGACACACTCTGCCATTCCTCTCAAGAAACACACTCATTTTAAGTCCCTCATCCAGTGACCTCATCAAAACAGGGATTTTTTTTCTCCTTGCCCTCTGCGCGCACAGTCGCCATTTTAAATAATTGTGCTTTACTTTTTAAATTAAGCTTTTTTAGACTAATGTATTATTCTGAACGGGGTGACTGGAGGTTACTGGATGAGGCCCGTAGTGCTTTGTTGATGACAGCAATGAATGTGAGGTTAAGAGTACGTATAAGTACAGGATTGATTGAGGCCATGATATTGAGATTTGTATTTTTTTTTTAAATAAAGGCTAAATGTAGATTCACAAAGCCTGGCAGACAAAGCACCAACCTTTTAGAGGTGGAGATTGTGGGTGTAAGTCCCACCTGGGTCCCCACAGGGCCTGGGTGCTCTATATTTCTGTGGAGCTGGAACACTGTGTTCCTCCCTGGCATCTGAAAATGTCTGCGTTTAGGAGCACGTTGCCTTATCTGTTAGAAAAATGAGGGCTTTTTGGTGTGAGCATGGTGTCCTGCTGGCCACAGAGACAAGGCCAAAGACTGAACTGAGGCAACACTGTTCGTCCTTACTTAGTGAAGTGTCCTGGAGCACAAACACGTTCTGTTTCAAAGTCTTCTGGGAGTTTTTACCCCCCTCTCATGGCCTTTTTAGATCAGACTATTAAAGTGTTGGTCTCAGAGAGTTATTGAACAAACAGGGGAAAATACACATTTAAGTTATGCATAGTAAATGTAGGTTTATTACAAAAGCATCATATGGTACCTAATGTTTAATTCTCTCTTAATTTTCATAACAGTTTTTATTACGTACATTATTTTAATTATGTACATATTTGTTGATTTGTTTGGGATTCTTTTTAATTGGGATGCACATATGTACCGGCTTTAATGCCCGCACTTTCCGTGTTCACATAAGATATAATTTCACTGACGAAAATGGCCACAGCTCATATGTTGTTATATTAAATGTTGTTTCGGAAATTTGTATGATTTAATTTATGTGACAAATGGCTTAAAGACTTTAAAGTGTAAGATATAGAAAGATTTAGGAGAATATAATGGCAAAAAACTAAATGACATGTTTTCATTACTGTGTAATCATGTAAAAATGATCATTACTGTGTTTTGTTAACTCCGAATGAGACACTTACAGCTATAGAATCTCAGAAGGGACTCTCTTCTTCTTCTCTTTTTTATTTAATAGCTGTTGACATCCAACATTAAAGTACACTACATCAGCTACCACTGTGTGATTGCATGCGGATCAGAAATACATATTATCCTCTTAACTAAAGAGTTAAGAAAAGACAAAACAAATTCTGTCTGGTATGAAGGTTTTGTGTTTTTTTGCAGCCACTGTAGTGGAATGAGATGGGTTGTTTAGTTGGTTGCAATCTGCAACTTCACCACTAGATGTCACGAGATATTACATTTTAAATCTTTAAAAGGTGCTGTTATTAATTATAATGAAGATTTATTTGTTTTCCTAACTCAAGCAAAAAGAAATATTGAGAATAAAAACAAAATCAAATAGAAAATAATGTACATAATAATAGTTCCAGCCAAAATATTATTTAAAACACTGCATTCAGCCCAGAATTTCAGTGTAACCCAATTGTTCGCAGACTGCATGCAGACATATGGGTGAATTCACCAGGTTTGAACATGTAGCCCCACATACTATTGTTTATTTATTATATTATTTGAAAAGAGAGCCTTGAAATATATAAAAGTTGTCTGGATAAAGTGTATGTGTCAGTGATTATCAAACTTTTTCAGATCTAGACCCCAAAATCAATTGTGTATCTCTTCAGAACCTAAATTTACAAAAGTATATCATGATTTGTCATAATGTCTACATTTTTTACCACCTCTTTCATCATCAGAATAATGATTTGATGATGAATTTTGGATGGATTTTTTTTTTTAAATCTTGTTACATCTTTTGCAAGGTTTTAGTGAACCTGACTTTTATAAACACTTATATTGTAATTGGTAAAGTGAATTCACATAGCATATTATTGTTATGTATTTTACTCTGAATCAATGTAAAAAGCGCCACAACGTAATTTAGGTCTGAACCACAAGTCTGAGAAAGGAGCTTTGAGTTGCAATAGCCAGTAAACACTGTATATTTTAATCAATTTGATCTGTAACCCTAGATTAGGAAATCATATCTTTTTTTAAATTCATCAAAACACAGCTTAATGCGTTATCTAAACCTAAAACTGTAGCTGAAATCAAAATAGTCATCCCCTGATGCGCTACTATCATCCTTATTGTATTTGAATCCTGCGTTTTAGCCTCACCCTAGAGCCACAAATAAAATGCAATAAGCGAAACTTTTAATAATCTTCCTTCATTTTCTCCTCAGGTGTTTGTCTATGGTAGAGAAATATGTCATTGTCCCCCGAGGTACTAAAAATATGACTCATGAGAATATTATTTTCTAGCTGGGACTGATTTTCATATGGGATATCAGCTCGAACAGCTAGAAGCCTGCGTTCACCGTGAGCCTGCTGCGTGGTGATCAGGAGGTGGAAAGTGGATTAAACCATTGCTTTTTGATGGATACCTTCACTCTGTCATCATAGTATAATTAATGGAGGAAATTATACAATGCTTATGTGCACATAACCTTGCCTGTAACTCGGTGGTGTCAGCAGGGGGAGCACCTGGCAGCAGTGTGTGTTCCCTGACCAGAGGAATGAGTTATTTTAAGTAGACAAAGACTGTCCTCATGCTTGATTAAATAAGACAAAGTAAAATATCTGGCTGCTTAGACAACATCACAGTGATTTAATTTCTAATTTTTCACCCATAAGGCATGTCCTTGCAGTATATCTAATGTATGCATGTAATGCAAAATATAAATGTGCAGTTTATCTGCAAAAAATACCTACATTGAATGGGAAAAACACTTTAGATGGCATAAAATGTCATGTGCAATGCTAGATATGTGTGTACAAACATGCTCTGAAAGTAAGGTAAATAAAATATGTGATGTTTTATATTTATCACGCAATGCATAATAGTGAATTCAATTAAATTGCTGTTAAATATGCTTTAGATTCTGGACATAGACTTGATATGATGATATATTTGCAGGATTTGCATAATGGAAAGTAAATGAGGACTAAAAGCAGCCCTAATATAATATATTTAAATCCATTCCTCTGACAAAAGTAGGCTTGGCTAAATTCCCTGAACTCCACTAATCTACACATCATCTCCTTCCCCCTTTTTTTTTTTTTTTTCAGACGGTATTGATCAACCCGGGGCTTTACGTCAGTATTGATAACTTTGCCAAAGCAAAATCAAGTGCAATTGTCCAGTTAATGTCGGGGACGGAGGCTCGGATACAGTTGCTCTTTACTTTTCTGCGAAACCGGGCACTTGGCCAAAAAGATATTGTCTACTTTTTCGGCTTCTTACTTCCTCAAAACATGCCGGCAGACTTGTCAAACATATCATCGGACTCTGGCGTTAAGTCTCTCCGTTACTTTTTTTTTTCTTTCTCTAAAGTAGGACCGGTGATTGTAAACGTTGTTTAACGAGGGGGAATCCAGCCCACATATTTATTGCAGCCGCTGAAAAAAATCTCCTCAATATCCCCCAAGATGGCCGCCGATGTAGGATCGATGTTTCAATATTGGAAGAAATTTGATCTACGGCGGCTTCAGGTTAGTGCTATTCTCACCTTTCTCGGCTTATTTTTCCAGCGGTATGTCTTGTTACTGTACTCCGGTGTGTGTTATGTCGTTTTGGGTGAATGTAAGGCGAAAGCTAGCGGTGTTTGCATTGATAGTTATTAGAAATTGATCCCTCTTCTGCCTTTGTTCAGTTCAATCATTGATCAGCGGTGGAGCGACCGTGGAGCAGCACAGCCTCTGTGTTAGCCACACCGATCTGGGATCAGCACCGCGGACAGCACTGATGTTTACACGCGCTAGCTTTGCTGATTTTGTTACTGTTTATCATCCGCACAGGCTCCGCCGTTACTACTTACATGCACGGAAACTTTTAATGCGCTTCTGTGTCTCTGTTCTTGGACGTAGACTGTAACTTTTTTTTCTCTAACCAGCTTAATGTTTTATGCGGTTTGTGTCGACGGCCGTTGCGTTGCCGTTGCTGCATCTTTCAGTAGGCTGAAATGCAATTCTTGTGATAATTTCACTGTTTCTTGGGGTATTTTTGGACGGTTTGCATGCGGGGAAGTTTCATTAGCGAGCGGGAAAGTTTATTTTGTGCACATTAGGTAACATATTTTTATCATCGGTAGACCGTGCGTTAAGTGGTAGTATACTATAAGCAGTTTTTTTTTTTTTTTTTTCGCCGGTGATGTCGTGGGCACAAAATGTCTCTAATTGTGGATAATGTGGCAGGTGAGCAGTTTGTTTGTATCACAGCCGTAACATGTATCTATATGTGGTTATTTCATGGCATGTCAGGTCCGTGGCTTGAACCCGCTGTGGTAAAAGTTGCATTTATTAACCACAACATGTATTCCTGGAAGCACAACGTAGCGGTGAGGTTGAAAAGCTAAACGCTGTGCTCAGTGTCCACTACCCCCTTCCCTTCCCTTCTCTTCCCTTCCCTTCCCTTCTCTTCCCTCCGTCCTTCCTTCTTCCCCCTCCTCGGCTCCTCTCCTGAAGCCGCATAGGGCTGCTCGGCCGGGGGGGCTGTGTAATTGTATTCCCCGCTAATGTTTGTAAATCAGCCTCGGCCGGCGCAAGGGCACCGTCTCTGCACGTTTGACTGATGTTCTGTAACATGAGAAATGACAGGAGCATGGCAGTCCGGGTCCCTCGGATTGGAAAAGCCTACCCGAGGAGCAGAAATCAGATCTGGTGGCTCTCGCTTGTCTCTTGCGTTATTCCAGCCCTCATCCAGCTGGACCTCTCCTCCACATCCACATCCAGCCTGGGATCCACAGAGAGGACGAGGCAGCTATTGTTGTTACGGCTCCATCTCCACAGGAGCATTTATGATTCTCATATACATTCAGGGTTTTTTCATTAAATGTGACTTGAGTTGCCAAAGAGCTAAATCTGAACTGCCCCTTAAGGATGCCCAAGCCATTACCTTGTGTCATGAGCAGTGATGTAGTGGTATATAATAAAAACGGGTAGCCTCCAGTCACTGATCATCATATAGCATACAAGTCTTAATATAGAAGAACCTCCTGTATAAGTGTTAATTCACACTTGTGTTCCCTTGAATGACCTTATCCTCATGTAAAATGAATTACTTTGAGGCCACTTGCTGTGAAGACACTAAATGTACAGCAGGAGGATTATTGTCGACTTCTAAGAATTGTAAAATAATCTCACCGGCGATGACAAAATGAATTTTAGTGTTTACTGAAGGACTACGTAGGCATCCACTTTACTTGTCTTAAGGATTCTTTGTACAAATTCACATTTATTAGTCTACGTTAAGTCAAATACTCACCAAAGATGCTTTTTGGATTGAAATCTAGCAGCGATGAACAGTGTCACTATCACTGATGTCTGTCTTGTTAAGAGGAGAGCACTTCTTGATGCTCTTCATCCCATTATTTTTAATCATAAAGTGAATGCCAGGCTGTTGGTAATGATTATCTGACATGTGACACTAATGTGTTACCACACACCAGGCACATGCATATATAAGACTATTGGCTTTGATTGAAGAAAGTCAGGCTCTCGCACTGAAATTATGCTCCTTAACATTAAAACCTGTAAGATTTCATGAAGGCAGCATGGATTTAATCACATTATCTTTTTGGTGGCAGCTCTGGTAAATATTCGTACAAGCACACATGCCCATAGCTTAAATGTGACAACCTCTGCTACATGTGTCAGAAATCAATTAATTCACTTATTTCTCATTCAGTCATGGTTGAATCCAGTTTCTGGCAGTGTATAATCATTACAGCTGTTCACAGTCTAGCCTGTAGAGCAGTATTTCTGAGGACATCTATGAGCTGTTTATTTAAGTACTATGCACTAGAACGTTTGCTTTCTCATTACAAGTTATTATGGGAGTAAACTGCGTGTGCAGTTTTTAGTGTTTGTGCTGTAGATTTGTGCCTCCGAGTTGTACAGGATGAATAATTCACCTGCAGGCTGATGAAAAGAGGGCAGGGAAAGTGCGAAGCGCTGAGGTGGAGTGACCTTGGTTCCTGCTGGCTGCAGGTCACCCGGCCGTTGCTGTGGTAATCATTCACACCAGCCAGATGGCATTTCCGTGGGCGAGCATGAAAAGGACGGGTCAGGGTCTGTCCTGCCAGGTCCTGCCAGGCCCAGAAACAACTCTGGGCCAATACGGTACCTGGAGAGAGTGCGTCGGTCCTGTAGAAAGGCTTTTTGGAGCCAGGTGATAAGAAGGTGTGGTCAAAGCAGGTGGAAATGCACTTTGTTTTAATCATGTCAGCTGAAATTTCCTTTGTAGCATTAATTTATCACACTTTTTTTCTTTTACCTTTAATTGCCCTTTAGCACTCGGAGAAGGGATTTACAAGGATAGCATCAAAGCGGACCAGTAAGACTTGTTTTAGATCATACTTTACAGAAGTTGGGCTCTGTGCCTTTACTACTGGTTACTTTAATCCCTCTGTTGTTTTTAGTGATGTCGCAATGCTGTACTCATACGGCGAAATAATGCTCCGCTTATTTGTTACCATTTCTCAGCCTTGTTTCCACATTCTCTTCCATGAATCTAAGAGGCAGTAGGGTTTTAGATCAGGAACAAAAGCTTGTGATTGTACTACATTTAGCATGACTCAGTTGCTCTGGTGTCAGCTCTAATCCACACACAGAGACAACAGTATTGCCAAACAGTGAAATTGCTTTGCAGCCTGTGAGCCTGGCTGCCTCCGCTGCCAGCCTGCTCTGTGTGCTGTTTGCCAGTAGCTTCCCCACACACACACACACACACACACACACACTTGCGCGCACACACACACACACACACACACACAGATGCACACCAACCTTGCAATCTCAAATTGGCTGTGAAAATTGGTCTCTGTCTCCCTTTCATTCATGCTTTCATATATTTGTTTGCTGATATTGTTAATGTCACATGCATCAGTATTATCTCATTGTAGTGGGAATAAGTAAGTCTCAGATCTTGTATTATTTATCTTAATGACTGTATCGTTTCATTCATGTGTTGTGATAGACATAAAATACTTTAAAGTTGACCTCTGCTTGCCGACGCAGTGCATGCGCTCATTATTTTATTTTTCCAAGGCTTGTCTTTTGTTGTCTAGTCTCGAAAGCTGAAGCATGGCGCCACATCGTCATAACCAGTACCAGTTTGAGTTGTCTTCCATAAACATTTCCTAACATGCTTTCATTACTACCACTTCTGTGAATCGATGGGTGGGGCATGTCTGTCACGCTCCCATATCCTTCGGGTTGCCCCTCTCTTCCTTTGACAGTGACAACAAAGAAAATAAGAAAGAGGAGAGCTTTTACAGGACGATCTGGGGCAAATTGAGATGTGAAATCCAGGAGCCATAACCCCGGTACATAAAACGCAGGGAACGTTAAGAGAGCGAGAGGAGTGAAACAGACTTGAGCATTAAGCTGTTTAACCTCTCTGTGTAGCATTAGTGGTAGAGACTTCAAAGCAGATGCTTCAGCGTTGGAAGCAGAATGACAAATGGGTTTAGAGACAGCTACGGTGAGCATTCTCACAGGAAGACTAGGCCTGTCATTAATGTCAGCTTAATCACTTTGACCTTCCTTCAAGTAGATTTCCATACCTATCCAATCATTTTGCCGTGCTTGTGCTCCTGTTTGCAGGCTGCTCTCTGTGCGCCTGTTTGATAAGCCTATGTCTGATGATGTTACAGTCTGTATCAGCAGTTGTAGACTTGAACTGTCCTGAAAGCTGTCATTTTTAAGGGTCGGTTCAGACAAATTATAAAAAGACATCGCTTTTTCCTCCTTGAGGTATGTATCCCTGTAGATAATTTCATTTGGTCTTCGTGTTGAAATATGTCTGAGATTTCTTCAGCACAAAGGTGAATGAATGCTCGTGTGGCGGATTCACACATCCAACATAGACATCACATAGAACTCTGACCCTTACTTCACTAAGTGGGTCATAAAATGATTAGAGCTGCAAGTAACCATTATTTTCATTATCAAAGAATCTGCATATTTTTTCTGATGAATCATTTTCTCTACAAAATGTCATTAAATACTTGAATTTATTTCTTACATTTCTGTTTTGATCACTCTGCAGTCTAAAACATAAAAACATTTATTTGGCAGATGTATACAACATAATGTCATGCTACAAAAAAGTCACCTCAGAGTTGAATCGATTCTCTAAAATGTAAACCAATTAACTACCAACTATATATTCACTAATCAATGGTATCTCAGAATATTTTAATTATGAAGAAAAAAATATTAACCCTTCATTTGGTCATCTCTTAAAAGTGTTCTTAACCACAAAGAAGGTGGAACGAAACCAACATTAGTGGGTGCCATGTGTACCACTGTTTAATACAAATTATATACAATGGGGGGAAAGCACCAGAAAAACTAAATACTTAATGCTAGGCTTCTCTTGATTTAGTTTTAGCAGATAAGTTATGTCTTGTTCCATTTATTCTGCTTTTCCGCTGATGTTGTCAGCTCAACTTGGCACATCTTTTTTGACGTTTCCATTAAATAAGAGCAGGGGCCACCAGGCACTATCAGATATCAATTTCTAGTATCACTGAGGTTCCAAGTGAGTCAAAGTCACCAAACATGATATAAAATCATGCAGATACAGAAGCATTTCTGCATCAAAAATGTCATCATGTCACGACACGGGACACAGCAGGAAACGTCAGGGCAAAATTTTGAAGTAAATCAGATAAATCGATCATATATTTAAAGCCTAAACAACTAAACATGTTAATGTAATGTTCTATTTTGGGAAATGTAACAGAAACGCTCAAGTTTTTCACTCCTTTGTTGCGTTGCTCCTAACTACAGTTGCGCCGAACGTCACTGTGGTTTAATGTCATGTCGCTATGATGACCAGTTGCACTGAGGTTGTACTATATCTGTAGTAGAAATGTAAATCCAA
This sequence comes from Apogon hyalosoma, assembly GCA_037367295.1. Classification (NCBI taxonomy): domain Eukaryota; kingdom Metazoa; phylum Chordata; class Actinopteri; order Kurtiformes; family Apogonidae; genus Apogon; species Apogon hyalosoma. The sequence continues at coordinate 14,009,145 of JAPQRP010000030.1, forward strand.
AACCGAACCAAACTGAGTAAAGTTCAGGCGAGTTGAGCTGATGCTGTTGGTGTAAAGGCAGCATTAGTGGTTTATATCCCCTCTTATGAAGTTCACTCAGACTATAGGTAGTAAAATACTAAGACTGAACATACAAAAAAGGCAGAGGTCACAATCAACTGAACTGAAAGAACTGAAATTTTCAGCGCATATGACGCCTCCTGAGCAACATTTGCACTTTCCATAGTGTGACTGACTCATACAGACGTGAATACGCTAGAGCTGAACTTAGCATGACATGTTGCTAATCTGTTTACACTGTAATGTTTCTGTGTAGAACTCAGCCTCAATAAATGTGGTTTGTGTTCCATTCACTGCTTTTTCACACTGAAGCTGCTGTGTATTGCCTGTTTGCACTGATCCACTATGGCATTGTAGTGATGGAATACATGTATTGCTACACATAAATGTTGTCAGAATACATTTTTTATAAGTTGTATTGCTGTGCCTTGTCTACTGCTACTAGTGGCTGCATTGAGTTCTGCTTAGATTAGATTGGATTGGATTTTTCTCACCTTTTGCTGGCTGTAATACTTATTATATGTTTCTTACTTGAACTTTCTGTCAATCTAATCATGATAGATATGATAGTTCTCCGCTAAGGAATTAACCTGGCATCAAGAAACAGGGGTAAATGCATCTGAATGGATCAAGAACATGAAAGGTAAGTGATAATACCATAAATGCCTTTCCATAATTTACATGAACTGACCCTTTAAACAACCGGCTAAAAATTGGACTCTGAATATTGATCATTAATACTTTGGGCCATCAGGGTCATTATCCTCGGGCATATTTTGATCGTTTTCTCCACAGTTTGTTTTATTCGAATGCCTTGCTTTTCTTTTCATGCGTAGCGTTCGTTGTTCCTAAAAAAGCAAGAGCCCCCAAATGTTTCAGCAGCAACGCCCCCTTGGTAGTTGACAGTGCTTCATAGCAAGAGACGCCAGATTTTTCATAGCAGTGCATTCTCCGTTCTGCTGCCCCTAGGCTGGTGCAATTGCTTTGCAGGAGTAAATAACCAGCTTTAACAAAACTTCAGGGACACATTAGTCTGCTGGAGGACGGCTCCATAGCGGTGGGGCAGCCTCTTCTTCCCTCACAGTGAGGCAGGCGGAAGCATCAGGAGGGGAGAGGTAATGGCTCATCGGCATGGATATAAAGCTGTGTCCTCTCTCCCTGCTGACAGCCAGTCCCCTGCCCAGCAAGTCCATATTGAGCTGCGTTTCTCCACCGCGGCCTTGGCTTTATTTGTTTTGACTGCCTGACGCCACTGCAGACGTATTGAGCACCAGTCTTTTCTTGTTCATTTTACTGGGTTTTACATTGAATCCCCGTGCCCTCGCTCTCACTCTGTCTCTGTCTCTACCTAGCGTGGCTCAGCTGTATTTGGCAGAGTTTCACTTGGTGTATTTCATTCCTCTTTTGTCCATTCGTCCTTCACGACTTTAAAAAAAAGCAGACCTTTTGTGTTCTGGTATTTTTTATTTTTTTTTGTCAATTGTGCAAGTGCCAGGCTTTTTGCACAGTGTGTGTTCTGACGTTTGTTGTCATGTAGCGGGGGTTAGCATGTTGTGAAGGGTGCTCCTGGGTTCGGCACACTCATGAGATCAATGCTTCACTAACCTTCTCTAGGTTGTCTGTGGGGATCTCAGGCGCTCTCATTATGTGCCACTGCTCAGAGTGTGTTTACCAGGCTGGAGGAGTAGTAGTCTTGTGCACGCCACCCATTTGTAAAGGCCCATTTGTCCTCATTTAAGTGGAAAGAGGGAAGACCTGGAAAGGATGGCCTCTTGGTGGTCTTTAGAGTATTAAAACGGCATTTGTTATTACTAAGCAGATGTGCTCTTATTTATCAAAATAATACTAAAGGTGTGTTATAACAAAAGCAGATGGATCAGGCTTGTTGTGTTAGCCAGTCTTGTCTTTGTGCAGCTGCTACCCCCACACAGTTAATTACTCTCTTATTCATCCCCAACAATAGGAGGGAATGGAATAAATCTGAGCCGCGCACATTCACTTCTTCACCAGGAAGGTGCAGACTGGGACCCTAAAGCGAGCGAGTGGCTTCAAGAGGTACAGTTTATCATTTTTAATGGAGAGGAACAGGAAGTGGAGACATGAAGCCGTGCTCTGTGATTTATACACCGCCTCAGTCAGGGAGGTGGGAGCGGTTGAGGTAGGGTGGGGGTGTGTGTGTGTATGTGGGGGGTGTGGGGGTGAGCAAGTCTATCTCCCTGTCCACACCTCCGACTCGCAGCTCGAATCATGCCCCCTTGGCGTTCTCGGCTGCTCTTCAACACCACCAAAATACACTTTGTCGGAGCATCTGCAGGGAAATGACACAACAGGAGAATTGTAGAAATATTTAACATCAGTATTTATACATGCTAACAAATGTCTAATACCTGGATGTACAGTATCCTCCCAACATTAGCTCGTATCTTTTCCTTCCTGCCTTTCAGCTTATCTGCTTTTGTTGTTGCCTGAAAAGCCCAGTGATGTCATGCCTCCATTGTCACCTGTTCATTTACTTTCGTAGTGGAGGGCATTGGGGTATTGATTAGGGTTCGCAACTGTGTTAGCAGCTCTGCCGGTGTGTAATATAGGCCTTGAGGCTATTCTGCCTTTCCTCTCAGTCTCACGAGTGCTTTCCAGACCTTGTAATCTTAATTAAATATGCAACTTTTGATCGCAACAGGGTCACAATCTTCACATTTAAATGTGGCCACAGACACCCCCCTTTAGAGTAGAGAGAAAAGGTTTGTTTAGACATTCAGAATCTTAATGCAAAGAACAAAGCACTGATTTGAGTCTCTTTTTTTCAATTTCCCTTGTTAGCCTCCTGCTGCATTCCCCCTATAGTTTTTTTCCCCCCTTTTTTCCAGATGAATTTTATATTTTCTTCCCCTTGCTTCTCCATCTACCCCCCCTCTTCCTCTCTTTCTCTCACTCCTCGGCAGTTTTCCCCAGACAGGTTCCACAGTGTTTTAGAGGGGATGGATTTAATTGCTCTGTGGGGATTGGTTGGCTGTGCCGGGCTCGGCTGTTTAATTAGTGTACCCTGCCGGGATTGGTTTAATGCTTCATGATCTTGAAATTGTCTGATTGTTCAGCCCTCTGGGGACTCTCCCTGCCTACGTAGGCCAGCAGGTTTAGCTAAACATTGCTCTAGGCTTCTGCTGTATGCGGCAGGAGGAAGAGTTTGCCTTAGGAAGCCGAAATTTGGTTCTTTTCAGGGGTCAACTTTTATGACAAACTAGGGTACGTGCATGTGAAGTGGACAGTCTGGAGTGTGCAGACCACACTGAAATGTTTATTTTTTGCAGTATTTCATCTCAGCATGACGCTATATGGAAATGACTGCAATTGACTATTAATGCTGTTCCAATATTTAGACAGTGATACAGTGTTCCTTTATGATAAGTAAGCTTATGATTTTTAGAGGCAGCCAAGAAAAATAATTAGCTATGCATGTGGCGCTCTGCTTGGCCACACTTTTTTCCACATTTGCACTCAGTTGTCCCAATAGGTGCCCTGTCTGTTTGAAGGAGGTCTACTTCCTGCCTGTTTTTGGCGACTTGTCTTAAACGTTGGAGAATCACCCTGCTGCTGTCAGAACCGCCTCATGAGGATCTCTGAATTATGTGCTTGGTCACCTTGACTGAGGGGAGCTGAGGAAATTACATTTGTGTAAATGGGTGCGGGATGTGTCTGTGTCCCCTCAGCCTTCCATGGGATGCCCTTGGTTTGGTTCAATCAGAGCAGTGATGTTGACCTCAACAGTAAATGTGCTTGGCATCAGAGCCTGGATAAGCGAACAGCGTGCGTCGAGGCTGTTCAGTCCAGTACAGATAGTACCTATTGAAGGCTAAAGTCATTCCGCTTCATCAGACTTATCGAGCCCACTCGCTCAAAAAACTCAACCTTGAAGTGCATAAATCTCCAGTGGATGATTATAAGAATACCTTCCTCTTCCTTACTGCCTGGACATGTAATGTGTTTGTCCTCACAGTGAATGATGACTGAGTGTTCTGGTGCAACAGTGATTACTTTTTGTCTGAGCTTTCTCTCTGTGAGCCTCCAGGTAGATGCCGCTGACATCAGATTCTGTGCAGTTGATTTGGGGGT
>JAPQRP010000030.1:14021550-14049252 GCA_037367295.1 Apogon hyalosoma
CCCCCACCTCCATTTCTGCTCCCCTGGCAGGTTCACTCTACCTGGCCCAGCTCACCGACACCTTCTGGGAAGACAGAGCCCAGATGAGGAAGTCCATATTTCTGCCAGATATGGACAGCTGATAGCTCATAATAAAGAAGAGGGTCATAAAAATTGGACGGGCTAATGGATGACTCTGTAAGGATTAATAACAGCTTATTGGTCAGGTGCACTGACCTCTTGCAGAGCTAACAATGCACCGGCCAACTGGGCTCTCCCTGCATGCTGCACAGCAGTAGATGACCAAACCAATAAATGCTGGTCAGAGGGAGGAGGGAAATAAAACGCCCTTATAATTTTCTGACACTCCTGTTGAACCCCCCTGTTTTGGATTATCCTGGTTAGTAAAGTGCAGTTGAATTCAGTTGATTAATAATGTATTAACTTCAGGGGGGAAAACAGCTAAAGGTTGACATCCTCACTTACCATCATGTATTTTGTTATGTCTGCCACTCCGATGATGGCAAAGGGGGGAAGCAAAAACAAGCAGGTATTGTAATGCTGCCTTTGTTCTGACAGGAGCACTCTCAGAAGCCTGTTTTATATTCCTGCCGAAAATTAAAATTAAACTTTCATTGTTGTGCATGCTGTTTAATCCAATAACGATCTGATGTAACAAACTGCCGTAATATCTCTCAGCATACTTAATCGGAGCGGACTTAGCCCTGTCACTTTATATTAACCTCTGCTGCAACAGGAGAAGGGCTTCACTAATCTGCCATTGTTGGGTTTGGCAGTCTGTAGCTAGTGCAAAACAGATTTGGCAGTCAGCGCGAAAGTAAAGGCTTTATAATGACAGCGGGGCCTCTCTGCTATTTGAGCTAATAATGTCAAAATCTAATAATGCTGTGGCCCTTGGAATTAGATGGGAGGTGAATGGGTGGGAATGGTGGCGGTGCGGAAAAGGATTTCGGGGGTTGGTGGGTTCAGCCGTCCCACTCCCTCTCATTATGTCACTCACTTTTTAGACTGCAAATGGGCAAACAATTTAATCCCTAATGACCTTTAAATTCTGTGCGCGTGTATGTGCGCCCAGCTTCTTGCACTTTTGTTGTATTGGACGATGCGAGAATACTGTACCAACCTGACATCTGACATCGTAGTTAGATGCTATTATGTTCGCAGGATATTGGGTTCGCCAGGAAGCATCTGAGCAAGGGACCCACAGCGTCTCTGCTAACAGAGTGACCTCACACCGCTCAGCAAGGCAGCATCTGCAGCGTCATCAAAGCACTTGACTCCTGTGTCCCCCCTGAATGCAGCCTTGTAACTTAAAACAAAAAGCTGATTGGTTGCTCTCTCAGCCTCCCCTCATCCCCTCCGCTGTGGATGAGGTCTCAGCCCGGGAGATAAAATAGCAGTTATTTCTCATGTGCTATGCCATTTTGTCAGTTTGACTGTTCCACTTATTCAGTGTTTTTTGACTTGCTGAGCTTGAGGGGATGTGAGTGCCATTTCGCAGCCAGATCTGAGTTGTGTTGATTGAATTAGACAAAGTCGGAAGATAATTAAGAACCGCAAGGCGCTGCAAAACTGTCTGCTTCCAAACTGGTGAAAATGAGACGCTGCCACATCAATGAGCTAGCTGGCTCTGCTTGATGTCAGTGGTGGGTTATATCAGTTGACACCCTTACCTCCTAGTGCTGGAGCCAGTTTCCCCCTTTCCCTTTAATGTTTCTCCAAATATGATTAATCACAAGCCTTAAAACCGTTGCTTCTGACAGAGCACCACGTTTGCACAGCTTTGTTTGTTTCTTTCATGGTAGTAATATGATCTTCAGCTGCCAAGTGTAGTTTATGGCATAAACACAACCCCAAAGAGGTGTGTCTGGGAGTCAGACAGGAGTTGTAGCTTGGCCCGCAACATTTTTCATGCTTTACTTGTGAATTATTCAAATCTGTAGGTGATATGGCATTCATATTTGAGTGTTATGACTATATGTTTAATATTGACCCCTTATTTTGTTCATTGTTGTGCGGTTCTAAGGTTTTCTGGTCTTACAGCCAAAAGCACATGCTTTTTTGTAACACTCTGTCTAAATACAGGTTGCACATTTTAATCTATTTCCTGTACACTTAATATGAGGTTAAGATAAAATGTGAGGCATTGTACAGTAGTTTCTGGAAGACTGTCTGTGTTGTATTAAGGATTGTTTTCAGTTTTTTCTTCTAAAAAGTCATTCATGAAATGGGAGGAGGAGTGGTCAAACAGACAGTTGGCTCCGTCTCTATATATCTGATAATGTGCTGGCTGCTCATGTGCATTGAGGCACTCTCAACCTTCTTCTTTTCTATTACACCGTTTTATTTTTCACCATTTTTTTATGGATGTTGGCCGTGTTGGTGCTGCTCTTTCTTTTCTATTGCTGGATAGGTAATGTAGCTGTGAGGTTAATGTTGAGAATCGTATAGCTGAGGCACAATAAAATTTACACCGTGAGACCTGAAGAGCTATGTTTATGGTGGTGCCTAGCTATGCGTCTGTCTTTGTGTTTGTGAGCCTGAATGTGAAAAAGGGCTGGGAGTGTTTGGAGGCCCCCCGAAGGGGCTGGACCATAATCTGAGAGGGTGGGAGCGCACTGGAACATGGGGTGTCAAAGGCTAATTTTCAAAGCCACTCACGGGCGCTCATCTCTCACTGTGAAGTGGCAAGCGTGGCAAGTGGCTTGCACGTTGTCATGGATACTAAAGCATGGGACCCCAGAGATGGGGAGCGGGGGACGAATGGCTGCCCTGTCTATAGGATTCCTGTCAGCTCTGGCCTGATAGATGGCATTGACGGATCATTTGTCATACTGTAATTGTTCTCAGCAAACACAGAATACCCACTAGTATAAACAGTAGTGTGCCACTGGGCTAATAAAGCGGGAAAATGGAAAGGGATTCTCTGATCCACTGCCTCTTTCACTTAAAGAGACAATGGCTCTGTTGTCCAGGCAAGGCGGTCTGATTAGAGCTGTGAGGGCTGAGAAAAAGCCCGACCGAGAGAATAAAACAAGGCAATCATAAAGCAAACGGCAGTCACTTCTCCGTATCGATGTGGCTAGGCGGGGGTGAAGTCTGTGAGAAGTGTTGACAGCTGAGGGAACAACAGGAGTAGGTCTAGGAGTGATTCGTTTTCTCCCCCCTCTCTATTTGGCCAGTGAAACGGTGAGGGAGAATGCTTGTCCAAGATAACAAATACAGCACAAGTGCAGATGCATAGCTGGGACTAGGAGCTCTATCTGCCAGGCTCTGAGATAGCCAAGCGCCTGAGCCGGGTACAAATGACTCTGAGTACAAAGGTACTATTTGTTCATCCTTGTTTTGGTATGGGTCCTGTGTCTTTGCTATTACTATTGGGATTGACCTAGTGCCATCCCTCTGCTTGGAATGCTTTCTCCACCTCAGCTTTGTGTACTATAGGGCCACTCAGACATGCGTGACTGTCGAGGTATGTGCAGGACATGACCTGGGATTTCTAATGTGAACTGGAATTAGCTGAGCTCCAGCCCCACTTTCATCAGTTGTGATTCTGCAAAAACCTGAAGAAATCCTTTTGGAGTTACAGATTAACAGGGATGGCAGAGTGCCAGGGCTCCAGCTGGACACCATAGTTCACATTCTCACCCTAAATCAGAGTTACACATCACTCATCGAGTCCTGCACCGTTAGGATTTAGTCAAATTACATCAAACCTGTCACATGCCCACACGTTTCATAAGTTATTGGCCTCTTTAGATTTATCTGGGGAGTGTGCTTTTTTTTTCTCTTGCCACTACTGTGTAGTCCACTTGTAAGCATTTTTATACAAGATAGCAGGTGGTGTATGATGTGTGTGTTGGAAGGAGGCCCACGTCCAATGTTTTGTGCTGAAGCAAGCCGTCCTGGCACTCCTCATGGAGCACTTCACCCCTCTGACTGTACCGTGACACACCGTGACGCCTGGAGCACTTTAGGCTGACCCGGCTGCTCACCTCCCGCCTGATGGACAGATTAAAGGACCATTAAGCATAATTACTGTTTCAGTTGGAGAGGCCAACTCATCCTGTCAGAAATGGCTACAAATTGCCGCACCTCTTGCCCTCTGTACGGCTCTTAAATTCAGAATTTCATTACATTTGTCTACTTTCTTTCTATCAACAAGTTTAGACCTCAATCATAAAAATGTGTACAATGAGAAGAAGGGGAAAAGTAAATTATGTGTAATGCAAATTCAAATCTGAATGTGTTTTTATAGCTTGCAGTAGTGCAGAATCTTAGTATTTGATCACTTGAATGTTCATTTGTCGAGCAGGTATTTGGTTTTCAGTTTTGGGATTCACAGCAGTGACTATCACAATTTGTTCAGTTCACCTTGGCCATTTTTCAGCATTTGGTTAAAAAAAAAAAAAAAAGGTCTGAAACTTACAATCATTATCATTGCTGAGTAAAATAATGATTTTTTTTTTTGTTTTTTAAATGCCACAACTATGAAAAATATTGATGTTTTTTTCCAAAAAAAAAACCAAAACCAAGATGATGTACTTGATTCACAACCCAAACCTATTTAGTTTATTATCATAATGGAGTAAAGAATCCCATAAAGCTGTTTTTAAATCTGAAACACTTGAGTCAGATTAATTAGCCATTTATTAAAATAACTGCTGATTAATTTAATAATTGACATCTCATCATTTAACCATTGTTGCTCTAGTCAGAAAAGTATTACACTGTTTGGACCATTGTTGTGGCCATCTTATTAGAAATACTGACGCTTTTCTAGGAATAATTAAAATGACTTGTAGTGATCATGTGTCCAGGTCAAACTGATCAATAAACCTTTGATTTCTCTGCTGTCTCTCTCTAACACTCTTCTAGTTTGAGTCAAAGTATTAAAATATTCACTGTCGATTACTACAGCCGCCTCCGAGCCCTAACACCGGCCATCAGGACAGTCTTAGTTCGCAGTATGTTTCCATTTCTGTGAATCTTTGTCTGAGCAGCTCAAACTGAGTGTGATGGCTGTGGAGAGGAGTGTGACAGGTAGTTGATGTGATCTGGAGTAGAGCGGTGCGAGTGTGTGGTCTGCTGCGCTGTCTGTCTGATTATGTAAAATGTGGTGAGCTGGTGTAACATTGGCTGGCTGTTGCAGCGGTTTGCCAGCTCCGGAGGGCCTGTTGCCAGTTTTACATGAGAATGTGCGGCAATGCTTAGTAATGTTCCCCTCTCTGCATCCATAAGAAAACCCACACTGCCGCCCAAGGGAAAATGGTCGATACCATCAACCCAGCTGGAGGCCCAGGCGGCAGACAGAGGTTTCCCATTTTTACATCAACAGTGATGTTTATTATGAGATCTCCTTTTACTGTAACCTGCCCTCCTTGCATCCCTTCTGTTCCTCATTTGGCCGATTATTACACCCATGGTGAGAACAAACAGTTTCCCTACTTAATAATTCACATCACTTTCATCTGATACTCAGTTACCATGGGCAATTTAGTAGTTGAATAATTTTGTGAAAAATTCATTTATTATCGCTGTGCGTTATGAATCTGGAGAGACGGAGAGTGGAGTGGTGGAGGATTTTAAATTGCGTCTGTGGAGCGAGGGATCCAAGGGAAGGTAATGTGTTCTAATGTTCTCAGCCATATGCATTGTTTTCAGGGCTCATCGGTTTTACATCGATTCCCACTGAAGTGTTTAATTGCATCATGAATATGATCTAATTCTGTCCTTTTCACTGAAACTGGAGCACTCTCTGCAAATGATGTACGGCCTTGACAGCACCACATCAGGATGTATTTTATATGGAATGTAAATTATAGTGTTAAATTAGCCTGGAAAGATAACTAGCTGGCACGGGGGAATGGACTCAACAGTTTAATTTAGTGTCAAAAGGCCGTGAAGGGATAAATCACCCTTCTCTCCTCTCTACTATGCCATATTAGGCTTTAATCATTCTCCCTTTCTTGTAATATCACTTGTTTCTCACTGCTGCCTTAGGAGTTCTTTAAAAAGTACAGTGCAGCATCACTTGACTGCTTTAAATGCCTCAGTGTGAGCATAAGGGGAGACAAAGTTTTCCTTTCCTTCTTTTACAGATTTCATCATCTTAAGGGCAACATATGTGCAACACTTCTACATCAAAATATCGATAAACTCTTATGTACAGATTATAGATAAAAAAAAATTAACCAGTAAAAATCCCATTGAGCAGCAAATACAGCACACAGTTACAAGATTACACAATTAAAACACATATAACAGACATATATAACTCCTATGTTTGATAATTCATTGAATTGTGCACTTAGATCATTTGAAATCTGCCCATATTCAGAGAAATGTCATTTTATTCAGTGTAATGATCTGTTTCATTCTGTCATGTCATACTTTGTGACCTTACTTCTGAGAAACATGGTAATAAACCTGACAAAATATCAGAGGCTGATTGTTGTAAATCTCTCAATGTCACAGAATTCTATTCAGTTCATTCAACTGACAATATTATGTGGAGAAAACCCAACAAATCCACTGAGAGTAGGCACTTTACAACAGTGAGAAGGAAGAAAACTGTCTTTAATGGAAGGAAAAACCTCCAACAAAACCGGGCTCACAGTGGACAGCCATCTGTCACAAACTGATAATTATACCTAACAGTAAGACGGCAGTATTTTGGTCACACTGCATTTTGTTTTTATTATTTTCATGCCATTTTGCAGTGCAGTAATCCAATAGAAAGTTCATTAACTGATATAGTTCAAGCTGAGCTAATGCATAGAATAAGATAAGGTAATGGTTAACTTACCATTAGATCCTCTCGTCTAATGTGATTAACATTAGATTAGCTGAAGTTATTTGCTGTGATTTCATGAGTGAAATTGTATAAAGTGAATATACATCATTAAACATAATATGAATAAAGCTTGAATACATTACCTTGTCTGTATATATGACTTCAGTCTGAGTCGTGTCATATTTTCTTTGGCGACGGTGGTGAAAACATCCCACGCTATGATCCCACGGTCCTTCACAATGTCATCCAACAATACACCTTTAGTGACACCTTTGAATGACAGACCATTACATACAATGCAGTTAAAGTACGTTTAATTAATTTCTCTCAATCATGTTTTTACCAGCAGCTTCTTTTCCTCTCTGAAAGGTGAAGAAGTGCACCACTTTATGGCACAGTCTGGTACGTGGTGTATTCATAAAACACATGAAAGCCATTAGGTTTGGTTTATACGAAGTACCTCTTCCTGTTTCCTGTCCTCAAGGCTGGAGTGTTTGTCTGAGTGGCCCTGCCATTATCCAGAGTTACCCTTCATGACCCAAATAGGCCACTGCGGATGGGAGCAGCCTTCTTGCAGTCTGTTCTATCTCGTTCGTTTGTGCCCCCGATAACAACTTGGAAGAAACCACCTGGCCGAGACCTGGGTTTTAATGTGAGAACTCACTTGGCTTTGTGTTCTCAGAACCCTCATGGTGAATTGACATTCAGTTTAATTCACTTCCCATTTGCTTAGTGCAATGGTTAGAGAGGATCATGGAGGAGCAGCAGGGGTCCAGATGACACCCTTAGGTGCTTTAAATACCTGTGCAGCCTCGTGAATATCATATACAGTGGGTGCTGAGATATTTGAAACATACGACTCACCACCTTACAACTTGGGTACCTCCTTGCTCGGTGAATTCCTCCCACTGTACTGCTGACTTTGACAGCTCTCTGGAGAGAAGGGCCCTTAAATTATCAAGTGGGGCTGTAGTTGTTTTCCTTGTTGTTTTCGTCTCTTAGGAGAGGGGGGGTTGGAGGGTGGGCTTTGGGGAAGGGGAGGAATTGGTATGTTAAATGAGCTATGGGAGGTCTTTTTTTTTAAGTAAGGGGGGAGTTCAGTCAGACGAGAATTGCTGCGCTGGGCGTTTGAGGCAGCTGTGTGAAGTCATTTTCCGGGAGTGCAAGCGGGAGAGAGGTGCGGATTAGGCAGCGCCTCTGAGCCGGAACAAGTCTGTCTGGGAAGGGATGAAGGCTACAAACCATAGATCTAATTCCCGCTCACGCTGCTAGACAGCACAGACACTCACACACAGCCAGTGTGAATTAGGCCCATTTGCTCCCCTCAGTCTGAGGCGAGCGAACACAGAAGCAGACAGGGAGAAGTTGACAGACTCCTCACATCCTGCCCTCTCTCCTGACTCCCCGCGCTGTTTCCAGCCCACCACCAAAAGCTGTCTCCAGCTCGAACTCGTTTTTTATTGTTTCTTGTGCTGCAGGTCTTTATTATTGCTGACATTAACATGAACGCGGTGCAAAAACAGGTTCCACTGTAATCCTGAGAGGGAGGAAAAAAGGGCATTCCACTGGCAGTGCAGAAAATGTTTGCACCTGTGGCCTCATTGATTGCGTGCTTGAAACTCCAGTGCTCTGAACTTCATGTCTTTTTAATGTGTGTAATGCTTTGCCTCGGGTCATGCGATTGCCCTGAGGTTAAGGAAGGTTCATGAGGCCATGTGCAGCGGTGGATTAACCAATTCGCCATCCCTCTTCCCTTCCTTACAAACGCAGCTTCCCCTGTCTGCTCCCACATGCGCCAATCCAAACCTAGTGCCCTCTTGTCGGCACACAACAATCTGACCCCAGAGCAATGCAGGGCACGGCTGAGATCAATGAGGCTGACCCACATACATTACCCTCCTGCCTTTTTGTGATTGGATACAGTTTGCTTGTGGGTCAACCATAGTTTTACAGAGACAAGTGGGAAGTTGTAATGTAGTCCTGAATTAACCTTTGAGTACTACCCATCATGTTCTATAAGTTATGGGCTTATCAGCTTATCAACCTGGCCAGTTATCAGACCTGATGTTCAATGTTTTTATGGCAGCTAGTATTTTTTAATCCAGTGAAAGTAAGTTTGCGTATTGCAATCTGGTGCTGATGTATTTGGACTAATAAGTGAGATAAAGTTTTACTAGTTTATTTTTTATTTATTTACTTTTTAAAACTTGAAGCTATTTTTCAATCTATTTTGGAGAGGGAAGAATTGTCAGGCATGATTTTACCATCTGATATTTAACATTTTTGCTTATCAGTATTATTTTAGTACCTTTTCTCAAACAGTGCACTACTTTGGCTGTTAGTCTTGAATAGGCAGACCTACTTTTTCTCCCCACATTTATAATAGATGGTTCTCTAATATTCTGGAATAGGGGAAAAAACTACTCTGTATTTCTTTAAACAAATTACACTTGTCTTCGGCACATGGTGTGGTGGAATATTTTGCAGATGAAGACGTCAGCCGTAGATCCTGGTGACAGAAAACTCCACATAAAAAGCAAAACTTGTCATTTTTAATTTGTAGTTACAGCTCAGAGGAGAATCCTGAAACGGAGGGTTATTCTAGCAGAGTACAGTCTAGTCACCACTCTGGTCTTGCGTATCATGACTGAAATTTGGTCGGTTGGTTATTTTCTTAGTTTTAAGACACTCAAACTTTGAAGCCAACATTTAATTTTTTACAGCAAATATATATTGGTTCCATATATTAATCATTGGTCACCTTTGTCATTAGTAATCAGCATTGGCCACGTTAAAACTTATCAGTTAATACGTACTGAATTTATTTAGTTCTTATAAATTTAATTTAAAAGTTCCCTTTTAACTAAATTTATAAGGATTTTCTCCACCAGTATAAGGTTTAGGTACAGCACCCAAGCTAAATGAATATAAAATCAATATAGAGAGCATCAGAACGTACTAAATGACTTTTCCCAGGTCTAATGGTTGTAGCTGATCTCCAATTGACTTCTTTATAAGTTCTGTCATTAAGCTTTTTTTTTTTTTTTTGCTGTTTATTGTATAGTCTTGCTTTATACACAGATAATGATGTTAAATTGTATATTTTTGTAGAAAAGGAACATATTTTCTTGTGGGAATACCTTAAAAGACTTTTTACTATACAATACAACACGTATGATGAGGATCAAAAACATGAATAAAAGTTATGTTGGCTGAATTCAAATCATTTCTAACCAAAGTCCTCTGAGAACCCAGGCATTTCAGATTAGTTTTTTTGTTGGAGTTTGTGGTGTTATGAACTTCTTTTTACTGCATGTTTTGGTTCCCATTAACTATTAAGAGTCTTCTTGATCACTAATACTTGGTACTGGTGTTGGCAGTTTTCATAAGTGGTGTTGTCTGAAGTTTTTGTGGCACTCTCACCTTGTGTGTAAACAGTATTTCTGTTTTTCTCCTGAATTCACAACACTATTTTTTTTTCCAGAGAACTTCCAAAAATCAATTGGGTTGCTTTAGTTATTAAAGGCTGGTTTTAAAGCTCTGTTAGCTGTGAGGAAAGATGGAGACGTCGGTGGAAGGACCCCCTGTACTCTCCTGACGTGCTTGTCTTTCCCATCACAACCCTCTGCACCCTGCGTGCCCAGTAATGAGTTGTATTACATGCTCTGCGGTGGGCATGTCTTGTGTTAGGAGTCTATATTCAATCTTTGTACTGTGAATGGAAGGGAAGGCTCTTTGTGTGTCTTTGAGAGCCACTGAATTGAAACGGTGTGCACCGAGTGAAGCTGATGAGGAGAGAGCGAGTCCTGAGAGGAACATGTGGATGCCTGGCAGGCAGTGAAGCACTGTTGTATGTTTGTGTGCACTTGTGCGTAGACATGTATCTAACAGTATGTCTGCGAGTGCTCTCTGTGTGCTCACTGCAGACGAGTCGGGTTCAAGGAAATGTGCTGCTGAGCTGGATGCTGCAGGAATTAGCTGTAGTTATTTGGTTTACTTATTCCACAGTTTCAAATGGCCTGCCAAGAGATAGTGTATATTACATGAATGAAAATCTACTCTAGTTGCCTCATTCATCACTTGAGCTTCTCATTGTGACCCTTTATAAGGACCAGCGAGGGGGCTAGCTATGGGCTAAGTGATTTTATGAGGCAGCATCATGTGGCTCAGGTCTTATTCCTTTTTGTAGGAATGCATTTTCCTCTTAGATGGCAACAAACTGCATTTGCACTTAAAACATATTCTGTAATCTTCTGTTATTTTACATACAAATTGCATCCTGGGCGATGCATTCATCATTGCTCATATCCAGCCCACTCTTAAATGAAAAATGTATCTGAGATGAATAATGGATCCCTCCATAGTATAATTTTGTGTTTCTTGAATATAGTCAAGAGTTCCTCCTCTGCCTCAAATTTACCCCCTCCCTTCCTTGCTAGATGAAGTTTTAGAGAAGAGAGATATGAAGAAAAATTACTTATTGTTTACCTGAGAGTTTTTACAATATGAGGCTGCTTCGACACAGATAATATGTGGAATTTGGTGTCAAAGGAAGCACGTTGTCATTGTGTATCACAGTGCAGCGACCTCAGGATACACTACATTAGAACACCAGTCAATCATGATCATGTAGCGTACCTTGTATCTTAAATGTTTAGTCTGTGGAACAGTTGTTTGGTGGATGATAGGGTTTGAAGCTGGCTGGCGTTCACAGGTGCTGCTGTACTGGCAGCATTAGGGGCTTCCTCTGGGGGCCATGGCTGGGCAGCCTTGTGTGAAGCCAGGAGAATTGAGGTTGAGTAGCCGAGCCCTCTGTCTTTATCTCTAATTACATGGTGAGGCTTGGGGAGATTGGGCAGAACTGTAAAGCCCCACAGATAGCTCGTCGGCCCCCCTGGCTGTAACACAGCAGGGTCTGAGGGTGTGAAGCAGAACCGGGTCTGGTGGGGCTCTAATCCCACCGCAGACGTCCTCCCCGGGGAGCCTTCGGAGTTTCTTTCCTCTGCACGGCAGCTCCACAGTCTGCCACGTTTCCAACATTCCCGCCGCTGGGGGAGAAGCATGCTGAGGCTCCGGCAGCCCACTCTGTCGTGCTCTACTTGCTCCTGTCGGTTTTTGTCGTCCCCAAAGTTTCCCAGCCAGTCCTAGGAGACATCCTGACACCGAGTTGCAGATGGGAAGCATTGGACCGAGGCAGCTGGTGTCACAACGTGGATTGGAATTCACAGTTGGGATAAAATATGAAACAAATATGTCATTATACATATGTTTTCCGCAGTTTGTTCACCCAGCTGTTTTCTTACACAGGCCTTTCTGCTCCCGTTCGTCTTGGCACATACTAAACCTGGGTAACTCTGACTGATCGCAACCTATTATTTGTCCCATTTTTCTCAGCCAGTACTTTTCATGCTCTCATCACTTTATTCACTCATAAGAGCTCTGTGTTCTGGATTTGAATGTTGACACTGTTTTGAAGATATGAAGCAACACTATCAAAGGAGAGCACAAAACGTACTTCACTACAAATGAAGAAGGCAGAATTATTCCCAGTCAGTTAAGTGTCCTTTGATTCCTCTGCAAGTTTAATCTGCAGAAATCGATAAAAGGATGCATGTTGGGCTTGGGAGTCAACAGCAGCAGTGTTTGATGGGTAAACCGACAGCCAAATGGATGATGTGGGGGAGCATTCATCTTTCTTTAGGCAAATTGGGCCGCTAGGTCCCAACTAATTGATTGATTGCATGACTTGCTGATACAATCAAAGCCTGGCCTGATTTATGGCGATAAATCGATTGATTAATAAGGTTTTCTGTGATGGGGTTGGTCTGCGATGGTGGTGAGAAGTGGGGGGAAGACGCCTCCAAGTCACACATCCGTCTTGGAGCCGTCAGCCTTGTTGGTTTAGTGTGGTAATAAGAAAGGCCTGGATCTCCCAGCTGACATTTACAAAGAGCTGGCTGGCTATGACCCGCTCCCTAGATTAACCTCCACTTGTTCTCATAAGCACCACTGATATTAAAAGATGGGGAGCAGCAGCAGCCGGGGAAAAATGAAGTGTGACTTTTTTCGGTTCACCGTTTGCATACATCATTAGGGGGAACAACAAAAATCAATTGCACATTCCAGAATAAATAAAAACAAATATCTTGAGGAGCGTAATGTGAGGGCCTCTTGTTGACTCTTTCCAGATTACATTTAGCTCAGTGTTTAAACGTTGATTTACAGCAAGATGGAGTCCATTCCCTCCACTCGCCTGCCTGTCTGCCTGCCTGTTCAGAATATGAAATGGAAGTTAAACACTGTGAATCTCCAGTGTGGGGAGGAGGGCTCTGGATGTGTGGGCAGTGTAGCATCAAATAGATTGTGTTTCCTCCCGTGTAAACGCCTAATGTGTGCCGAGTGCTCTGACACAGATGAATGTAAGGAATTTGCTGTAAAGACTTTACGGCCCTTTTGAGAGACATGGCTGGGAACCGGTAGTGTGGAACCTGCTCCACGCCTCCCCGAACACACATCTGCACACACACACACACTCACTTACACAAGTGCTTACACATGCACACATGTCAAGACACACAGTCCTCCAAGGAGAGCAGCTACATCAAACTGTTAAGGCTGGCCTGGACATCAGGGATACTTTTTATTTGCTTTGGGTCAGAAATGGCGGCCCTGATGATGTGATGAGAATCATCTCGCAGAGCTGCTCTACACTGAGCGCTACACATGTCATGTTTTGGCAGAAAGTAATCCTGGTGATCCCCTTGTCCAGGCTCTTCTTTTAATATATGAGCGCTGCCTTCTGCTGCAGAACAGGGCAAATTATACAATGATTCATGTATAAACTGCCCTTTCAAGTAGTTGCTCCCATTTTGCAGCATTGGAACTCGGCTGCCAGATCTCAGAGCCTTTGTGATGAAGCTCAAAGCTCTCAGCTGCTTGTTGTCAGCACCGTTTTTATTCCCACTCTCACCGCTCTATTTAGATTCATTTATTTTTGGTTCAAATGCTGTAAAATGAAAGTGCGATAGAGAGAAGGAGGGTAAAGGAGCGCTCCCTCTCTCTCAGACAGGTGGCCCCGGTTTATGTCGCCGGGCCCCAGGGGCCCCGCTAACTGAGTCTGAGCGAGAGGAGGGACCTGTCTCTCAGCGCTACACAGGTGGTGTGAAACGCAGCCCTCTCTCCACACCTGAAATATTCAGATTCTTCCAGCGGCGTCGCTTTGATCTTGCTGCAATCGACAAGGGAAAACGGAGAGAGTAGGGGGGAGAAAACAACAAAAACAAGAGGAAGAGCAGCACACCTGAGAGCGAACAGATTGACATTTCTTTAGAGAGAATAAACAATCGCAGGTTAGCTGTGTTGCATCGCTCTAGCTCGTCGTTTCAGGTGAAAGTGGGCCATCACGGTGATGGCTGCATCTATGAAGACTAACTGACCTCAATGGTGGAGCTTCATAGAGACAAGTTCCCCACAGTGCATTCCACTTTTCCCACTTTGAAAGAAAACAGGAAAACAAACCTTGTCCCCGATTTTATAGCTCAAGTTCGACACCAACACTGCTTTCCTAATTCTTTATGCGTCCCCCTCAAAAAAAAAAAAAAAAAAAAAAAAAAATTTGTTGGGAGCATTGGCTGTTTTTTTTGTTCTTGGATATTGAAAAGCGTCCCTGTCGCTATTCTGCGTTTGAGCCAATCATTTGGCCGACGGAGGTTATCATGTCTTTTCTCAGGTTTCAACCCACTAGTCTGCTAATGAATCATAGGACTGTGTAATTAGTCACCCTGCATGTACCACACAATGACAATAGACACCCTGATTGTAACCACAGAGTTTGAAAGGAGCAGAACAATGGTTGGCCTTAATGATGATTAATAAGATGTTGTAATTGGCCTTCGTTTGGAGCATTCAGTCACAGATTGTAATTTGAAGTTTCTAATTGGAGGTTATTTATTAAAGTTATTCACTGGACTCAGAATTGATACAAGGTTGTTTGAAAGGACTGTAATAAGATGTTTTCACGATACCGCTTGATACTATTTTGAATAAGACTTGACAATATGTGGAATTTGAGCCACCCTGATCATACTGAGATGTGTTAGCAGAATATTAGTGAGAAATAAGAAATCTGTGCATGTGTGTCCACGTGTGCAAGTTGGAATTAAAGAGAGAGAAGTGTTGACAAGTAGGCTGTGCTCTGGTGCATCAGGCGCCAAAAACTCTCTAAATGAAGCAGGGTATGACGAATAATGGCTGACAACACCAGTCACACCTTTTGCTGATGGTTGTAACGCTCACACGCTTCGCTTTCCTTTTGTAAGATTTAGCATGCTGTTTGAAGACAGCCTGACTGACTGGGGATTAATTATTTTGGATGATTTATCAGACTTACCAGTCCAGAGTTTAGAGAGGTGTCAAAATGAAATGTGATTTTCCTCGTTGGTAAGTCCTCACGATCTATACACTACCTACATATTTCTGCACAGTGCAGTCTGTAATTGCTGCTGCAGAGTGGACAGTTGCAGAAAGTGCGAAGTAGCCACAGGGCTATGGTTCCCAAGCAGGGGGTCAGGGTCTAATTAGGGTTTCAAGCTAAATCTGTGAAATCAGACGCACAAGAAAACAACAATATATTCACCGAACCTGTCATCTTTGCCATCCGCCTCTGCTGTCATCTAAAAAGTACTTGGTCTAAGTACTTTAGTTTTTATTGGTCATAACCCACAAGGGCTGAAGATGGGTCAAAAGTAGATGATCGTTTTCCATGAATAATAACCCTAAAATTTTGAGGACTCCTGCCTTAGGGAGCTTTTTATCAGAAGTTCCCAAACAGATAACACATAAGTAGCATGTGGCGCTTCAAATGGAATTTTAGGCGAGAGCTGTTATGGGAAAAAAAAAAAGAAAATAAATGGAACATTTGAACAGGAATAAAACAGGAAAAACAAAACTTTGGTCACCTAATACATAGCAAATATAAGAGTAGACAATGTAAATAACCAATGTGAGCACAGATGCAAAAGCACAGCACTGTCCTGAATTGGTAGAGATGATTGGTCACCGTTACATATTTGGGTTGGATGTTGACTAATAGTGGATTCTAATGTAATAATGATTGTGCAGTAAAAACACTGAAAATACTAAAATGGGTCAACTGGGAAATTAATATCTTGATCCAATAAATTAAAAAAATGAATCTGGATCATAGAACAACAAACTGAAAGTAATTCCTTAATAGCAATGTTTTTGGGATGTTATTTTCAGTACTTCCAGGGAAGATGCCTCATATTGACCATTTAGCCAAATTTTGCTGATACCAGTGTGTAAAATGTCCTATTGGTGCTGGTAATTAGCTAAATCAAATAATTAACATCTTTTTGTGTTATTTTTGGCGGGCTCGCACACCTGCCTGGCAACCTGGCCTTACCTGAATTGCTGTAATGAGGTAAACCCCACCCATCTGGCCCTCTCAGCAGGCTTAAACAAACTAGCGTATATGCAAATGGTCTTTGACTGAGGTCAGGTGTGGCATAGCAGCAGTGAGACGGTGGTGTGAATTGGAGCAGCTCTGGCCAAGCTGAAGGAGAGTAAAAGTGAAGGAGCAGCAGTCTGTGGTAAACAGATGGAGGGAGATGCCAGGTGATAGCAACCCCCTAGTGCTTCCCTGTCAGAGGCCGTGTGCACGGCTCACATTCCCAGCGCCGGGTCACGGAGGTCAGAGGCTCCTCCTGCCTGGGTCTCTCTGTCTGGACAGTCCAGCACATACATACACACTCATAGTCTGCCTGTTCGCTGCTTAACTGATGCTCAGCCCAAGGAGGCCAGATAAGAGTTCATTTTGAATCTTTCATATGGACAGGAGCCAATGTGCACTTTCTCCTCAACCACCAAACTGCCCCCTCCTCCCGTCCCTCAGTGGCTGAGCAGGGGGTGGGGGTGGGCGATGGATGGGGGGTTGCCAGTAATAATGTTGAGGCCAGACTAGACTGCAGTGATTGGGGCCATTGATTGTGGTGATTTGATTTATTGATCAGTCCCCCCTCTCAAATGTGGCGTCTGAGATGCGGGGCTAATCTGAGGCAGCTATGGACAATCTTGTGCCTCACAGAAAATGGGAGGCGATAAGGAATGTATGAAAGGAAACTACACTTATCTTAATCACACACTGGTCCCTGCTCTGCTTTGCTGCAAGCCCCCGTGTGTGGATGTCAGCGCACATGTGTCTCTGCACACGCATGTGTGCCCACCCGCTCCTTTGTGCGAGACCTTGCGTGCAAGTGTGTGTGTTTTTGCGTCGGTGTGCGTATGCGGTGGGGGTTGTGAGGCAGTACAGTCACCAGGCAGAACAGAGTGGATCTATAAATTGATGGAATTCAAAGCCTCCAGCATCGATTACCATTATAACAAACAGCAGCACACAGAATGTCTGATTATTTTTAGACAAAGATTCTGTGCTCTCAGCAGCAATTCTGCTGATGCTGTCACACTTTCAGACATCTGCCTATGATTGCAATTAGATGGGATACAAAAAGAAAAATAATACCCCATCTGCATTTTCCCCTCTCTCCTCCTCCTCCCTATTTTTTCCTCTTTAATTTGTGCTGTCCAAGCCCAGTGCACACAATAGTGATTTTGACTCAGTCTACCTCATTGCAGTACCTTGGTAGTTTTTTTTTTTCCCAGTTGTCAACATTTTCCACCATGGGTTGTCTTTGTGAAAGGCCAGAAAATAGCTTACCACTACAGATGTAATCAAGACGAGCTAGGTTTAATGAATCAATGTCAAATCTGCTCCAGCACAATACATTAGTGAGCCCTGCATTTTACCTAAAACACTCACACAAGCAAGCTCACACTTAAATCCAATTGTTACAGTACATGTCTCAACAAAGACCTTTGTTAAGAGAAATTGTCTTTGCCTGGATTAGATAATTATTGCCTTTTGCTTATAATGGACAAAAGTGACTGTTTGTCATTCAAGTGAAGTGCAACACACTTTATGTTCATGTTATAATCCCTGGTTCATTGTTTTGTAGCAGATTAGTTGTCACATCCCTTATTTCCTGCCTTGTTTTATTTAGAGACTGAATCGACCATTGCATTCCTCACTAGAATGTGGCTGGGTTTTGGCAAAAGTTGGGCAATATGATACCAGTCATGATATGTCGGATATGGTTTAGTACATTACAATAGTGGAAGGCGATGCAAGAAAATTATGATCATATAAACACCATACCATCATAGGTATAATATGTAGGGGAAGTGATTCAAATATTGAACTATTCCTTAAAGATTATTATATCATCATAAAACATGATATTGTGTCGTGTATTATGTCTTTGTGTTACACCCCTATGCTAAAGCATGTGACTATATGAACATGAGCTGTCATAATGCATGGGTCCAAAATGGTAGAACTCTAATTTTTAATTCAAATGAATGTGCAAGTCCTTGGTGAGCAGTTCTTTTTCTTGTTTGTGCTTCAACAATTCATCACCAGCTGCCAAATGGCTACACATCTATCCTTTTGCAGCCAATAAGGTTCTGTTTTCTTAATATTTGTTTATGAGTCAGAAGTCCTGATGTTCCTTTTTGTTTCTTAAATTGCCTTGGACACACCATGACTGGTTCCATGATCAAAATCTGCTGTTCCTGCCCCTCCAGCCCCAGCGACAGCTCCGCCCTCCCCAGGGGAAACTCATCAATTATGGCTGGATGTTTGACTGGCAGAGGCTTAATGACAGGAGCTCTGTATTGACCCGACTGCCACACACTGAAAATTCGGTCCCAATCGCCCTTTTTAAAACCTGTCAAATGATTACTGAGAATCTCCTCTTCACACAGAGGTTTTAACTCAGTTGTGATCAGTGTTTAAGCGATCACCTACATCTACAAGTTCATGCAAATGATTTTGTGAAGGAAGAAGATCAACTGAATGGAAGCAGATAAGTGAGTTTTATCTGGGATCTCAAAGGTGCCCTGGCTTTAGGTTGAAACGAATCACATCTGATTAGGATGAGCAGAAAAAAATCTTTGGTATCTCCTGTCTCTGGAGATAGCTTTGCCAAACATAGTGAAGTTTCCCCCATCATCAATCTGAGGAAGACAAAGTAGCAAACAGTCTGTTCTGCTTCACTTCTTTCCAGAAAGACAGACAGTAGGTTTCATTTGATGGGCTGTTGCCAAGGCTCCCCTCCCTTATAATGGTCTACAAACTGTAGGGGTGCTTTCAAAATAACCATGCCATTATGATTGCACTGTTCAGCTTGCATACAGCATGAGCATTCACTGTTCACATCAGCTGAGCTGTAATAAAAAGTGAACCCAGCTCTACACTGTGGCCGCTAAAGCACCGGCTGACTTAGAATCACCACACTGTTATATCTTAAGTACTTATAAAATCCACTCAAAGTCACTTCTAGAGGAATTTTCTCTTGGCAAGATTAGCCGGTCTGGGGCCATTTGAATCTAGTGGAGGTTGGCCGGCCCCTGAAAGCACACTCTCTAATCTCCAGGAAGTCTCATCCCAGATGGACTGTAAGGACTAGCAAGAATTTATAAAGTCCTGTCGCCTTATCCTACACAGCCATGGCCTTTTTCATAGTGACAGTACAGTTTACTAGGAATGACATTTTCCCCAAACCAAGTGTGTTGACTTCTTTTAAACATTTGGATGCAGACTAAGAGTAGAGGAAGCGTTAAGTACAGAGGATTAGCGATAGTAACCTGATGCTCAGAAATATTTTCTTTTATGTGACATGTAGAACTGCAGTGATTTATTGATAAATTAATAAACTGTCAACTGTTAAATCGGGCAGAAATTATGAGTAATTATTTAAGCAAAAGTTAATTCTCTCTTCCCTTTATATTTGAGTATGGTGAATATTCTTAGGTGTTGGGCTTTTTTCACTATTTTTGGGTATTTTACAGATCAGCCAATGAAACAATTGATTGAAAATATCATAGACAATTAAATTAATCATTAGTTCCTTTAACAATACAAGAGATGCGTGTCTGTTAGTTGTAGCTAGACTGTTCACGTTGTCCTTGACTAGCAGTATCTTGTGTTTGGTTAAAGTACCCTGAATTTATAGCACTGTGGAGGTCTTTGAAATGTATTAAAATGCCTAAAACTCAATAATTTACATTTTAGGCCTTAACTGTCCTAAATACGTTGCTGACAGGATGATTGGATGAAGTGCCTCATTGACGCCTATTGGAAAGAGTCACATGGGAAGTCAGAGAAACGTAAAGCCCTCCATAAAAAGCCATCAGCAAATGCCTTCCATCACCCAATATTGCTCTGTATTCACACTGGGACCATCAGCAAGTGCGATTGATGTGAAATGGGTCTTAAATTGCATTCATAATGGTCATAAAAAGGTCTTAAAAAGTCTTGAATTTAACTTGTTGAAAACTGACTTGCAAAACCTCGTAGGGGAACACTGGGGAATATTATTTGAGCATATGAAGTGTTCGACTTGTGGGATTGCCCTTAGCATCCCATTGGCTTCTCCTTTCTTGGCTAAGCACTCTGCACTCAGTCCTACATTAGCTGCATTCCGACTCGTCAGTCCAGGGACTTGAACCGGCAGCCCTTCAATTAACGGCCTACTTCTCTGACCGACAGGCTGCCACCCTCCCACAAGGCCGTGCAGTTAAAGTTTCATCCCTCCATTTTCTGCCTTTTTTTGCTCCTCTGTGATGATTTATTAAATTGCCTTTAAGTAAGACTGCAGATTAATTAAAACACAGTCAATTTAATTTCCCAGCGTCACATATAAATTCGCACTGGTAATTGAATCCCTGCACTCCACTTTTATATTGTAACCCAGCAGTTACAAGAGAAGATCCTCATCAATAACTGAAGAATCACAGTCAAAATGAAGAGGAGGTGAATGTACGCTTGTCTGTTCCAGCGCTGCTCAGTCAGTACAGGAGAGTGGAGTTTGAATCTGTTTTCCTTTTTTTTCTGTTAGCTGAAAGAGCCGGGAATTGGATGACTGATCGATAATATTGGATTTGCGGATGGCATGTGGTGCAGCTGAGTCCAGCATGAATGCAAGGTTCTGATGAAGGGCCTGCTGTACAGACAGCTAGTGGATCAGACATGTTGTCGGGGTGGAGCTCTGATTCGAGTAACACAGAAATGTAAACAACTGATGTGCAGAGACATTAATGGAATAGCGATCAGGCCTGTTGTTGTAGCAAAAGGGTAATTTGGTTAAAGCTATGGAGGGCTGCTGCTGTGTATTGAAAATCTGTGTTGGATCAATATAAAGATCCAGGGGAAGGCGATGGGAGAGGGATTGAAAATAGGCTGAAAATAGATCTGACCTGCAGTAATTACGACAGCAAGCGAGGCGTTTGTATGTTTGAATCAGGTCTTGGCCGGGCTTTAAAAAAAATGCCCTTCATTTCAGGAGGAAGCTCTATTTGTTTGTAAAGGTGTTTGTCAGGTTATTGGGTCTCTACACGTGACTCCCCCTCCCCTTCTTTGTCTCTCTCTCTCCACTTTCACTCTTCCTCTCTCGCTCTCTCTACCCCCTCCACTCCACTCTCTGGCGCTCTATAGCCGTTGCAAGCGTATTGATTATTTCAAATACTGATTATCTAAAAGGCCTTCTGCTACTGTAGGCATTGGATTTATTTTGGCTTAATTATTTATGGGCCAGGGCTAGCTGTAAGTATTACTGCTGTGAGATCATGAAGGATTACATTGTTAATATTCAGCAGTGTATTTTTATTTATGTACACTCCAAGCTTTACTGGATGAGCGTTGGCAAGCTCCCTAAAGTGCCGTCTCTCTCCACTCTCTTCCTCTCACCGTTTTCTCTCTCTTTTGTGTGTTTTGTAGAGGGAGCTAAACTCTGTAGCATCTGAGCTGGCGGGTCGGCAAGAGGAGAGCGAACATTCCCACAAGCACCTGGTAGAGCTGAGCAGGGAGTTCAAGAGAAATGTCCCTGAGGTGAGTCTAACAGCCCCCCCTCCCCTATTCTCTCAACTCTGTGTCGTTTTCCTCATCTTCACTTCAGCAAGTACTCGCTGTCTGTGCCAGGGCCGCTGCTTGAGCCCCCGCATATACCTTTTTATACAGTGAATTATTTATTTATTTAGTAAAAGCTGCATTAGTATATATTAATGGTGCACAAAACCGGCAAGAAGTCAGGGTTAGCTCCCCCTCCCCTTCAGCAGCTGAGTTAATATTTAAATGCTGAGGCCTTGCAGTAATGTTAGCCTCTGGCTGGGTGTGATGAGAGGCCAGGGGGCTCATTTAGAAGAGGTAAGCGCAACTTTGCTGCTTAATTTAAACTCTGAAGCCAAAATAAAAAAGTTATCTTGGTGTCAGATCTGCCAGCTGATATTGACTTTTTCCAAATTTCGGTGATGTAACAGGAACAGGTGTCTCTCCAAACCCATGAGGAACGGGACTCGCACTAAACACAATCTGATGAATGCTAATGAAGACAAAACCCCCAAATGAACCCAGGCTCATTAAGATTCACACAAACACACTGTTTTAAATGTGTTTTCTAAAATTAACGATAAAGAAGGAAAAAAATGAATATTTTTACATTATAACACTCTCTGCTGCCTCTCGACCCACCCCTCCACCTGGTCAGCAATGCAGAATATCTGTAATATTCCTCAAAAGTATAGTTTTATCTAGTTGAGAAAGTACTACAAACACTGAGAATGTTACTTCGATACAGTTAGGTTACTTGTGAGAGACCTTTTTAGTTCCAAAACCTAAATCCTACATCTCGCATATATACCAGGCAAGTGGCTTTTGGATATCCAAGCTCCACAACTTTAGACTTTATCGTTTAATTTATTTATTTATTATTATTATTTTTTTTTTTTTTACCTTACTGATATGTACTGGCCATAGACACTTCATCAATATCTCAACTCAGCTCAACTTTATATATTGCACCTTTCATACATATTTCATAAATCAAACTTGCAGCCCCAAGTACTTCACATAAAGAAGTAAAATGACACAAAATAGATGGCAATAACTAGAATAAAGCAATACAATATTTCAAAGCAATGCAATAAGGAAGTTTGTCAGTAAAATATATTATTTTTCTTAGATTGAACACAAAGTCCATTGAAAGGATGTAACAAATTGTGTGGCCAAACCTGAAACATGCTCCATCCCTGGTTGAAACACAGATAATCATATCTTTTGATAACGGTGTGTGATATGAAAGCCACACAGCCATCATTTAACGGGTGTGTTGTTACTGCCAGTGCTGAAACATGAGTGCCAAACCGCATGTAATCTTCACCAGAAAAAATTCCGGTAGTCTCACATGGACAGCATCAGTATAACAGTAATAATGAAGAAAAAATAAACAGAACATCATTCAGAAAACAAGAGAGCCATCATATGCCATTACAAGCAGATGATTAAACACTTGCACCAACCAACCGTGTTGCATTCAGAGGTTTGTGTGTATTTAGAAATATCAAACTTAATATATGTGGCTTTAAGCGGCACAAGGACACATCATTTCATAGCCCTTTTCTATACGTTGTACTCTATTTATTCGCACGCTTCAGTAAATAAACTACTTCAAGTCAAAGTAAGACGGTAAACTTAAAAATAAACACGTTCTCTGGTCTTGATTTAAACATATAATGAAAAATGATCAATAATTATCTGTATCAACTGATTAAACCGCAATAAGCCTTCGAGTTGACCCCAGTGAGTTATTTTTTTTCCCAGCTTCCCCCAAAGCCACAGAACACATAACACTGTAACACACGCTGAACACGTAAACTGAACTTCATGACTTATCTGATAGCTACAGGTAATACTAGAGGTCGACTGACATGAGCAGGAAAAAAACTGACTGCTCTTTAAATGTCCTGTATCGCCCAAGAACCCACCTTTTGAGCCACACTGTCAGACCTTACCTGTCTTTGTGACTATTTTTGACTGCTGCTGCAGCCACATTCTGCACAAATCTCCAACTGTTGCCTGTTAATTGATCTTATTAATATAGCATGCACTCATTTATTGTTATTTATACTGCTCTATTAATGATGTAGTGCATTGAATCGTATGTGTTAGCTGGTTGACTTACAATGTTGTCTTTAATTCCCCATATTTTCTTTTGTACAGCTTTACAGTTGGAATTTCCTGAAACCTTAATCTACCTTACTTTCATGAGGCAAAATGGCAATTAAGGTGTTCTGAACTGAATACATGAAGAGCGAAATCTATGAATGATACAGATATGATTTTGTCCTTTTTTATGCTCTTCTTTGAAATGATCAACCATTGACATCTTGGCTGAAGTCAAAGAGAATATTTTGATATTTTATAAATGAGCCCTCGGGCTATTTGCTGTGGCTCCGCTGCCTGTCTATATCAGTCTGAGTATGTAGTGTAGTGCTGTAATCTTGTCGGTATAATACAGGCGTTTAAGACAGGATCAGGCTGTCACCACTGGCAGCACAATCCCCTTACCTGAGGCTGTGGGAGCTCGCACAAGCCTGGATCCTGAGCTTTAACGCAACTACTGGAAAGCCCCACTTTTCAAACATGCCCACTCAAACCCTTTAGGTTTAACCACTAATACCCACACCCCATAACAACATGCCTCACTCACTCACGCACACGGCGTAACAGGAGCTATGGAGAGAGTCCATTAACATTAAAGATTTTCCTTCTTATGGAGCTGTTTGTGCCTCACCAGGCTCCTACTGATTCCTAAACAGGTGGAGCATCTGCAAAAATAAAAAAAAAAAAATGCTGAGGCTGAGTTTATTTTTTTGTGTATGTAGGAAGTCCGGGAGATGGTGGCACCTGTTCTCAAGAGCTTCCAAGCCCAGGTGAGTCCTTTGTCTTTGCATTTTACAGATAACAGGTAAAGCTTCTGCAGAACATAACATAGAACATGCATGGATCATGAAATACTGATGATTTCTTAAAAAGGCTGCACAATGTTCAGGCACTTTATTGTTGAAAATGAGGCACAGCTGGTACAATTTTGGTTATGCATATGTTATGGTAGCTTGTTTTACTTTTACTTTATTAACAAAGTGTTCTTCACATAAACAAAACCAGGGAAAATCGGGTCAAAATCTTGTTATTTACGGTTCACACGGACAAGCAACACATGATGGAAATCTTGAAGAAAAATCTGATTCATGTGGTACCATTCTTTGGCACCAGACAAGAACATTTAAAAGCTTCTTTTGTACACTAGTAAAGTAATATTTGCAGAAAATTACATCTGTGCCATACTGGCATAACTCCCCAACTACAATTACAACTGATAGAATTTCACTAACTGCAGTAGTTTTTAGAAAATGGTATCTTCTATAAAGACCCAGAGATTAGAGTAATGTCTAGATCTGGAATTGGCACAGAATTTTGACAGAGGTGGCCACAAATTCAATATTTTCTACGCAGGAAAAAAATATCAGCGCAGCTTTGACATAGTGCACAACTTAAAATTGGTGAGGAACAAAAGAACACCAGAACAGAAAATTCAGTTGGAAAAACCAGGGCAACATCCGTTACATGGAATTTTTAAGCTACAGAAAGCATGATGTTGAACAAAAACAGGTACTTCGTCCATTAAACAACCTAATTTCCCTCTAAAATCAGTTCAAAAGAGTTGTCACAGCCCTCCTGCTTTTGTGTTTGGTGTGTTGAAACTGGTTGTACAGGATTAAAGTTCAAGAAAGGATAAATCACACTCAGAGCAAGTCTTCAGATTAAAAAGTCATGTTTTAGTTCTTATTAATTATCTTTGCAGATCCACTCCCCTATAAAAGTGCCCTGAATTGGATTAATGCTGTCAAAATACCAAAATCACTGCATATTACACTACATATACTATATAGTGCAGGAAAACAATATTGAAATGTCATTCTTTACAATATCTTGGAGGAGTTTTTGTAAGTTTTTCCCTTTGCAGTTTCGGAAACAAGAGACAGTCCTGCAGGATTTTATAAGCACACAGACCAAATGACTGTACTCTAAGAATGAACGATTTGATAGATAGACTGAGGAATCCATGGCATACTTTTCCATGATGCTACTCATCTGGTGCTTATTGACTGATGCCTTTTCTGTCAAAGTGAAGTAGCATCTATCTGCCATTAGATGATCAGATATCTGGCTTCTCATATTTTCTTGGCTGAGACAAGCCCTCATTTCCTGTTGTGATGGTGCATTCACCGTGCCCCCTCTGACGTCGCCATATTGAAAAAGTCATCTGATACCTACCAAGACTCTGCTCCAGCCATTAAACCAAGGTCATAAATCACATTTGTGAGCTGCGTTATGGTCCGCAAAGCAGAGGCTTATGGAAATGATACCACAAATATGTTTCCAGTCTCGCTCTGCCCTCTAAACTCCCGCTCAGTACTAACCTGAAAGCCCCATCATCTGTAAACATGAGAACACTCAGCATGGATTGTTCAGTTCTCTTGGAAGTGATTATTGGCAGCTTCTTTTTAATGCTTTATAATTGACTATGCCCGAGCAAGCGTGTTCCCTGGCAGGAGCTATCACATTCAATACTACACTCCACAATACTCCGTGGTTGATTTGTGTGCTAATTCAATTACTCTAACTGTAAAGTCGCACAAATATCAGAAGCACCCTTCCATATCTTTATTGTGCAAACAGGAACCCACAGGATTAATTTAAGCACCATTGATGTCTGACAACTGGGAGTCTAGAGATGTTTCATAGTAGATAAAATAGATGGCTGATAATGAGCGATGATTTTTTTTTTTCTTAGCTGCAGGCCTTTCTTGGTACCAGCAGTCTCTCTTGTGTAACTTGCACAGGCTCTGCACATTGATAAGTAAACCAGCTTGCGGTTGGGGGGGGAAAGCTATTTTTTGATGGCGAGGTGCAGCGAGCCGCTCGGCACACCATCATAATATAATCCTCTGGTGTTTTCTGATACACTTTGACCTTATTGGTAATGTCAAACAGCTTGCGGAGGCTTGTGAACTTTACCCAGCGGTAGTCCGTGCGACCTCAGTGTAAGCTGTGGGACCTCGACCTGCTGCTGTAAGGGAAAAGGGGGAAGAAGGTGGAGTTGGGTGGGCTTGTTTGACTGTGTGGTTTGGGATAGACTAAAGCTCCCCTGCAGCTGCACATACAGGTGGCGAACGATAGAAAAGTCGTCAATATGTGTGTCTGTGCGCTTATATGTGAGCGGGGTTTTTTTTTCTGCAAGGGGAATTATGAAGCAACCACCTCTGTCAGATTTTGTGCTACCTCCAGCTCTCGCCAAAACTCTGATGGATGTCTTCATGGAACATACTCTACTAGCACGTAACATGAATATCAAGCAGGCTAAAACAGTGTTGATTATATGAAATTAAGAGTGAAGTCCTCCAAGATACCAAATAGCAACACCTTTGCATAGAATTTTAGCATTTTTGACTGCATTGTTGACTTGTTGAAACATTTCTTAAATTAAATTTTTTAAATGAATGGACCAACTGAAAAAAATGTCAGTTTGGAAGAACATCCTTAGCATCTGGACTTATGACTCATTCTGATTAGGTCTTTATATAAAAGAAATATTTCTTTACACTGAAATCACTTTGGCAATCGTCTTCCTCTTCAAGGCCTTCAACAAACTTTTGTGTCTATCTAAACAACAAAGTATTTGGTACGTCCGCAAAACACAGAAGCTTAATAATCCCGATGAATGTTTGTTTGAAGTAACAAGTATCTGGTTGTCAAACAATTTTCATCTGGTTATACTTTTATCAATCATATAATCTTTAAAGCTCCTAAAGCGTGTTTGTGAGTTGAAAGTGTTTGTCAGTTGAAGGTGCAGTACACATGATCAGGACGGTTCCACCTCAGCCTCATTTTGAGCCAGGAAAAACCCCGGTGAGGAAGAACTGGGTCCTCG
>JAPQRP010000030.1:14049280-14069975 GCA_037367295.1 Apogon hyalosoma
CCCCTCCTGCAGTTCGGAGGCCCAGAGGAGTGCCTCATGGTATTTGGACCCTCATCATGCCACTTCTAAAGGAGAAGTCGGCTCCTTTGAAGTGTTTGCGACATGACAGGTTTTCTTTCTTTTCTTTTTCATTTCAATGTTCCCCACCCACTTTCTCTCTCTTCTCCCGTCCAATCTCGCCTTCTAATTATCGCTAACCAGGCGACTGATTAGAAACACGTTGCCGACCTAGTTTTTCTGAAGGAGCTTGGAGGAGGAGAAAGGGTTAATCCCAGAGCTGGTGGCTGTCATTGGTCGCTTCCCTCCTTCTTCTCCTCTTTTTCGTTCTGCTCTTCTCTTTCTTTCCCTGGAAGTTTGCTAATGAGGTCCCGTCAGAGCTGAGGAGAGGTGTTAATTTGGCCTTGTGAAGTAGGAAGGAGATTAAGGACAGTGAGGAGCTGAGTTTACGGCTTAAAATACACCGCTGTCCTTATTAATCCACAGGGCCCTGGGAGACCGGCGTTTTTGGTTTTATAATGAACACTGTCTTATAATGAAGGTAATTTTAATAAAAATTTACTGCGAAGAAGAGGAGATGGTACATGTCTCCATGGTCTCAGGCACACCTTTGGGGCCCAGGGATATGACAGTTATTTCTCAAATAACCGATCACTGGAGAGACGGGCCCGCTGGACCACACTGTTCACACAACTTTCACACAAGCGCTTGCTGCCGTCTTGAACATACAGAAACCAGTCTCACCAAGACTATGTGGGCTTCTCAATGTAATTTACACCTCCCTCTCACTTTAGAGTGTAAACTCCCCTCAGGATAAACCTTCGTGAGGCGTAAAAAAAGAAACAGTGACTGATTTCGTGTATGCTTGTAGCCTTTTTTTCCTCCCATGGAGGCAGATTCCTCCTCGTATCCGGCCTGTACCAATCTGAATATCAGGCCCAAATTAACCAGTCATTCTATTTTTCTCCTCTCCTCTTGATGTCGTTTGGTGCTCTCAGAGAAAGAAAACAGCAGTATGGGTCCCTAATTACTGAAACTTGCTTTACAATGATAATCCGTGGAGTAATTTAGCGTGCACAATGAGAGTTGTGGTGCTTGCGCAGATGGAGATTCTGATAAATAGTTTGTAACATGTAATTAGCAGCTTTGCCGGTTACATACCATTAACCCCTCAAGCTCAGGAATCATTA
This sequence comes from Apogon hyalosoma, assembly GCA_037367295.1. Lineage (NCBI taxonomy): Eukaryota > Metazoa > Chordata > Actinopteri > Kurtiformes > Apogonidae > Apogon > Apogon hyalosoma. The sequence goes on from JAPQRP010000030.1 coordinate 14,050,468, forward strand.
TTGGCCCTCATTATCAAGCAGCAAGGTACGATCGAGCTGACTAGACATCAAAAACATCAAACAGCTATTAAAGCGCTGCGAACTGGGGGCCGGTGGACACCTGTTTATGAGTCTAACTGTGCCATTTCTTCCCCTGAGGTTGGGAAGTGATGATGTGGGGGAAGACAATGTTTTTATGTATGTTGTTGTTGCTGTGTGTTTTCTGTGAGAGGTGTTTTCACTATGCAGCAGCTTTTCTAACTCCATGAAAAAAGAGATCACAAAATGGCTGCAGCCTCTCACCTATAGGACTGAATTCCCCTGATTAAAAAGACAAATATCTCAGTTTATGAGCAGCATCTCTTTGTTTTACCACACTACTCATGTGACTATAATCTGTTCCTTCGTCACTTCCTTATAGAGTTTGAGAAATACTGTGAAACAAAAATTATTGCAGGCCTTTGATTGTTATATCTACTTAACAAATCCATCAGTCACATTTTCAAGCTAAATACAGCTGTATTCCAAATGATTTGACCTGTAGCAATCAGGAGAAACTGAAATAGAGCAGTTTATATGCAGCATTTCTTTGTATTACAGTAGTGATGGTGTAAGTATCATTTTTTCTTTCATCATCCACTTTGTTTTGTGAGACAAAAGAGAACTAAGGCGTAATGTGCATCAAAAGTAATTCGTTCTTGGATTGTCAGATATCAGAGCTAAATCCAACTGGGCTCATGTATTGCAAATGATTTGTCCAGAGTCATGAGTGTCATTAGAGGCCTTACCCACAGTGCCTTGCCCTGAGCTCGCCCGCCATGCAGTGAGGTAGACAAACACCGTCTTTGATCATCCATCGAGAGACGACCAGCTCTTCCTCCTTTTGATTAATTCCTGAAGGAAATGATAATTTCTCTTGAATGTATGAATATGTTATGAATAGTGGAATGAATCAAAGAGTAAAGGATGATAATTAATTACAGCGCTATGATAAAAGGCTGTGGGTGTTATGACGCAAGCTTCCTCCGTGTCATTATGAGAGGCTCCGTAATTACCTTTCTGCACGAGCCAGCGCTCCTGGCGGTGCTGGCGGTGAGAGTGCCGCTCACTGAGTGAGTCTAACGGTCATAAAGCTTTTCCCTGCCTAATTGTCTGAGGGGCTCTATGGCACTTTCATAGATGAGGGACTGCGCCGTTAGGAAAAATGCTCAGCGGCGCTACAGCTTTTCCAGCTCAATGAAGACAGATCTTCATCATGGGCTAAACCTCGCAGTTATTAGGTACAGATTGCTTGAGTGGATGGCTAACTTGGGAAGGTGGAGTCGGACAGATTCATACGCTAAGTCACAAAAAACTGCTCCTAGTTCAGGCCCACTTTTAAAAGCAAACAAATGTTGATTTCTTTGTGTATTGCATATTATTGGCCCATATTTCCAAGCCTATAAACCAGATCCCTGCCTCACTGTTACCTCTGAATATTCCCCTTGTGTTATTATTCATGCCCTACCTTATGTAAGGGGCATTTACGACTCCCTCCTACTGCTCTCACTCACTCCCACTCTCCCATCCTCCCCCTCCTGCCACCCCCCCGGCTACGACCAGACTGCTCCATACTGGGCTGACGAGGTATCTCTAATGCCTGTCTCCTGCACCGACATCTCAGGCTCATTGAGCAGCAGACCAGGCCCAGGATCTCCAGGCCATTTCCTATTCACAGCACGTCCAGGCCTCCAGCCTATTGTGGGGAACATAATGGGCTCCAGGGCCATGTAAACCACCGGCTCTCTGCTCCAGGTTTATCGCTTGTGTCCTCTTCATACTGAGGAGAGGATAAGGAAGGTGGGAGGCAGGAAGGTAGGGGAAGGAGAGGGGGACAGAGCTGAGGGGGAGGGGGTGGGATGAGGGGCAGTGTGGGAGTGTAATTGGACATTAGATAATACCTTCCTTGAGTCTTTTACATCCTCTTCCTCTCCGGAGGGGACTGCTCTCAACATCAGTACAGAAAAGCTCCTTTGACCCAAACTTAATGCACTTCTTACTGTTTCAGCCTTTATTACTTTAAAGTTTACTTCTATTGATTACAATTAGTCAAAGACGAACAAGCTTATATGTGGATGTTGGATCAAATAATGGCTGTCTGTCTTATGTCTTATTTTTTGTGTCATCATACACCACAGTCTGTACATGGACAAATGAACCAACAAACCAGTCAAAGGTCGTTTTTCACATCATTACAGGACATTATACTCCTTAAGTATTCAGATTATGTAAATATTGACCACTTTAGCTGCAGAAGGATGTTTAACCAAAATACATAGAGATCTGGTGTTTTTTCACCATCTTAGTTCAGTGTCGGTATGTTAGAAAACAAACGAGATGTAAGTAAATTTGAGTTAATCTACTTGTATAAATTAGATCCTATAACTAAACATTTGTCCTTCTTAGAATTGTCATATTGCTTCTCATTTCTGCTGTGAACCGCTTATTAATTGGCACATCGTTCTCCTGTCTGTGTTCTTTCTCATAGGTTATATTTGGCTTGACATATTTTGATTCAGTCTAAATATTCTCAGATGCATTTTGGAAGAAGTCTTGCTTTTGGAAAAAAAACAATTTATACACTTGAAGTTGGTCTGGGCAGTCTGAAATAAAAATTTAGCAAAGTTAATTTTAGAGGTGGTGTGGTCACATTTACACCAAACATGGAGATGAGCAGTTGTTAAACTCAAGAGAGAACGCATGCAGCTGTTGTGTTGATAGCTAATGTCTAAACAGTCAAAATTTGTTGTATGCTGTGGATAAAAAACAAGTATTTTACATGAATATACAAGGCAAAAAACATTATCATTTAACACTTAAATGCAGCACTTTAGTTTCATTTCACAACACTTAAGCTGAATCTAAAGGGGTAGAAAAACTAACTACGCTGAGAGTTCTAACATGTTTTACTGTCATTTATGGTGACACTAAGGATGTTTTCACACTTATTTACTTTGGACGTTCCAGTTTGATCTGGATTAAATTTACGTGTGTTAAACCTCTTCATAAAATGCTCTTTAGTTTGCCTTAAGAGGATGTCATGATCTGGATCAAACTTAACCATGAAAGCACTTAATGATAGTTCAACCAACCACAGGAATGTTGCAAAAAATTAATGTCACAAAATAATAAGAGACAAAGAAAAATTAGAAGATGGAAGAAGTTAAACTTGAGACAAATTAACAATATGGTGACGTATATAAAAGGAGATGTACCACATAAAAAGGATGTCAGTATGTATTAACTGTTTCCCAACATTACAGCATGAAAGCAAGTTTAATTACAAAGAAGAATCTTTAATTGTCAGTATATTTTACATGTGGACATGCAACACACACTGAACTTGATCCTCTACTTTTAACCCGTCACTAGCTGAACATGTAGGAACACATCCCACACTGCAGTGGGCTGCCATGTCAGGTGTTTGGGGAGGGAATGGGTGGGTTAGATGCCTTGTTCAAGCTCACTTCAGCCAACAGTTTCTCTTCAAGTCACCTGGTTCAGATTTTCCTGCATGAATCAGTTCAGGTCACTTTTTTTTTTTTTTTTTAATTGTTTAACAGTGTTATTATTTTTGTACATGAACATATCTTCAGGATGTTACTCTTAACTCATCAGTGAGCACATTTTTTCCTTGTTAATATCTGTAGTGTACTGTGAAAATCCACAATCTGTGTTTTATGTAAACCCTGTAGTGATTTAGTCAAGCATTATGTGAAAACTAGTGTGTTGACCCATGGGGAACCACAGGTCATATTAATAACCATATCTAGGGACTGATGGTAGTTAATGTGTCGTTTCTGTTTTTAACTTCATTTCCCATCATGCTGCATGGTACTGTGCTTCCGGTCAACCGAGCAACGTGATTGTAAGGCTATTGTATTCCAGAATTGCTAATATGTCCCAAAATATTGGTCTTATCAACTTGCCGAGATATTTAATGTGGAGATGGGACTATTCCAAATTGACTATACCAAATTGACCAGTTAAAAATGTCTCAATTTCTCAGAACTGCGCACACACACACACACACACGCTCTGAGACCTTCCAGTATTATGATATAGATGGGTGGTTGTTAGTTAAATTACATCAAAGCTCCCAAACCCCATGATCCCAACTGCAGCGTCCTGTTAGAAACCTGAAGGGAAAATACTGTTAGTTACACAACAGTTGAGAGTTGCACAAGCTCCATGAACGTAACATTTGCTATCATCATCTACTACTAGCTACTGCTGGACTGAGTGAAGCTATGAATATAAAGGTGTTTTAATGTAGGAAGGGTGATACTGCATTGCTCATTAATTAGAATTTATTCATATGAATATCTTATTTCAAAGTGCAGACATAGGAGCTTGGCTTAAATGTACACATGTACGAATGGGTCACAACAATGCATCAAATCCTGACTGATACATTTAGAAATGACATACAGGTCACTGTTGTTTACAAAAAAAGTGAGCTGAAAAACAAATGTATAACTCAAAATTTTTTTCAAATTGTTGCCTGTCTTTTCCCCAAAAGCTCAGACAGTAAATTATTAAATGAAACATCATCAATTCAGTAAATCACTCCATAAACAAAGCCGGTAGTTGGGTGGCACTGTTTCACCATTGGGGCACCATATTTCAGCTCCAGACCGGGCCTTTTGAAGAAGTTTAATATATCTGACTGCCCTTGTTTGTTTCCTCTGTTTTGAGTGATTGTCGTGATTCTGCTGGGTGTTTTTATGCTGAGACGCCTCAACCTTTCCATCAGGCTTCCCAGTGTCAGTCTTATCCCTCCTCTGCTGTGCTGTGATCTGATGGTGTGTGTGTGTTGGCGTGTTTGTTTTCCTGTCCTGACTGATGCCCTGTCGGAGCGTCCCAGTTGGGTGTATTCATCATTATGGATGCGTGTTTAGAGCCAGGGATGCACACCAGGTAAAGAAGAGGGGGGGATGCGTTGTTATAAATAGGCACTTGGCTCTCTAGCCATGTGGAATTGATGAGTTTCAGCACATTCTGCTCTGCAGTGCCAGGTTTAATTTCTACCGTCCTGACAGCACAAACCTCAGAGCCCGGAGACGTCACGCCTGACTGCTGCTGCTGTGCAAATGTTAGCCATGTTTGAGGATGGACGCATGCATAGCGCTGGCTGTGCCGCTCCTATTGGGCATTGAACTGGCTGTACATCCGCTCCTCTAAACCCCTGTCACCTTAAGAGACAGGCAATCACATTCCCCTACTGACCCTCACCAAACAGACACTCACCAGCCGACAGTAGCTAATCTAAGAGGCAGTTTCTAAGCCTTAGCTCGCATGAACATGGTCAACTGCATGCTATGAGACGGTGAGAGCAACCCCCCCACACCACCACCACCACCACCCCCACTCCCCCAGCGGCCAACGTCGGACAGCAGCAGCACTAGCAGCAGCAGTACAGCACCGTTCCCGAGATTCTCCAACTCCTGGCTCACTCTCAGCTGCTGGCAAGAGCACAGTCAAATTAGCCAATAAAAATGTGTGAAATCGGTGGCTCTGCGCCGGCGAGGACATGCCAGGAGAAATAAACATCAGCATTCGTACAAACCAGGAAAGGCTCATGTGAGGAGGAAAAGGCGGAACGGGAGAGCTGCTCCGCCAATTCTACGGCGCGATTCTCTGATTTCAAGCGCAGAATCGGAGCTGCACAGACACAGTCAGAGAGCAAAGTTGTTTCTCCACTCCACTGAACACCGAGACCCGGCCTCAGATCAAGCAAATGGCAGCACAAGTCAAAGAACATGAGGTTCTGTCAGAGGATACACAGCCCTCATGTACTGAAGTGATTTAATCCCCCCACCCCTCCACCCCTGAAACCTGGGAATACCAGTCTTCATTTCACATGATGCTCGGCTGTGAAGTTTAATTTCAGCAAAATCTAAACACGCTAATTAAATATCATAACTTTCTGAAGAAGGCTCTTGTAAAGGTACCTGAAATTTTAATTTAGACTTCAAAAGAGCGAAGACTTTAAAGCAAATCTATTGTTTTTCATTTAGACTTGCAATTTTCTTTTCTCTGCAGTACTGCAGTACGTAGTTATGATTGATCTGGTAATTAAAATATGCAGAGAGGGAAAAATATTAACTGCTCCTTTTTTCACTTTCTTTTTGTTTTAGAAAACAGCCGACACATTTTCCTTCTCTTTCCAGCACAGATAATTAAATTTTGCACATTGATGTTCTTTACACAGCATTCATCGGCCTCATTATTTTTCCATTTTCATCTTTCTGGTGAGAGATCGATAGATTGATAAAATGATGGAGCCTATCTTAAATAATGCAAGCAGAGAAAAGTTACACTTACTTTGCTGCTGGCTAAGTGTTTGAACTTTTATTCTTCTTTCAAATTGTATTTAATATCCCATGAAGGTAGATCTTGCAGCATTACATGCTAGTGTAAATCATTTATACTCATTTTTGCTGTCCCTCTGCAAAAAAAAAAAATGATGCAGCTTCTCTCTACTTTTAGTGGGCCTATGGTATATGGGATGATGCTTGTCAAGGCTAATATCCTAAATGATAAAGAAAGTGGCAATTCAAAGAAAGACAGCGTAAAGTAGGCCAATTAGTACCTAGGGAACATTTTGCTAGAAGAGATAGCAGCTCCAAATGTCACATGCACGAACATTAGGGCTGATTGTTTATAATATGACCTGACAGTTTGGGTCTCTTTAATATGGGATTAACTACAATACTAATTAACATGTGGCTCTATTAAAACAAGCAGCTGCAAGAAAAGTAAGTCTCTACCAGAGAGTGACTGTGATGTAAACCTCACTAATGTGAAGCTTTTTCATCTCCCAAATCAAATGTGTTTTCCCACTTTTAAGAGATCTGCTTGTTTTACTCTTATTACACTAAAATCCGACATCCTAAATCACACCCAACGCCCTTAAATATCTAAGCCCACAGATCAGAGTGTTCTTTGCCTTTGTCACAAACAGATATATGTTTTTTAAATCCCACTGCGAGGCCCTCTGTTTCATCAGAGACATAAAGTGGCCGTGGTGGCCTGAGGAGTGTTAAACACATCCTCGATTAAAGCAAAGTAACTTTGCATCTCCTCGTGATTTCTTCTCCAGTCTCTGTAATTGGGTCTCTGTGGATTAGTGGGAGAGCCACTGCTCTTCTGGAAGTGAAGGGCCCAGTCTGGAGTGGGGCCGAGGGGAACAAGCTGCTGGTGGCCAGACTTGGGATGCGAGCAGCTGGCAGGAAAGTGTTCAGAGTCAGCTGCAGCCAAACGGGAGGACAGGTGGAATCAGGGAAATCAGCCACGCTCGAGTCCTCACAGAGAAGCACTGTTAGTTCATCAGGAGGACGAAGGACAGAGGGAGATGCAGGAACTCCCAGCGAGGAATGAGTACAGGCAGAATAGCACAATAAAAAATGGAATACCTGGATTATTATGTCTCAAATTTTCTCAACCAAAGATTTTCCTCATTAACTAGTGACTGATGGTTCCAATAATTCCACTAGTCAACTATCCAACCATTATTAAATGTTTTGGAGGCCTAGGACATGTAATTGACTAGTGGTTAGCATGAAATCTTTTCATTGACGAAAATAAAATGATAGCTCAATAAAAGTTATTTTATGACCTAAAAAATGCAAATAAATACAAAAATTATAATATTTTCAGGTTACCATGCCTACAGAAACATGATGTAATAGTTCAGCAAGGCTGAAATATACAAATATAACCCAATTTTACACTTTTATCTTACATTTTACCACCATAGATTGAGTTGACTGAAGTGGACCAAAACTAAAACGATTCAGGTGACTAAAGTATGACTAAAGCCAATTGGCATATTTGTCAAATATCTGTGGAAAACCTACCCCAGGGATGAGAGAAAATAACAGTAACTTTCTTAATGCTGTGCCATGTTACAATAAGGTACAAGACCAGAATAATAAACCTTTAGAATATATAATTTACGAGCTCGTACACAAAAGCAGCTGCTCATTAACAACATCAGCTAAAGTGGTAATGTTTGGATAAGCCTAACGCCTATTTATCCAGGCTATGTGATGTTAGTGGATGGTCATGCTAAGCTATGCTAAGGTGAAGTTTGGATTTCACCATCATATTTCGCATTTCATGTACAAAACTGAGAATAATGATAATAATTAATAGCCAGCCATGTAAATGATAATCTCAACCAAATACTATGTAACCAATAAGGTGGATTTTTTTTTTTTTTTTTTTAAGTTTACTTTACTACTTTACTTACCTATCAAAACCCCCTAAACTATTGGTGAAAATCCCCAATTTAAAGCTACAACTCAGAAATTAACACTAGAACTCTTGCTTCTTTGTCTCCAGAATAAACTGAACATAAAGATGGAGAATCTGACAGTATTTCATTCTGCACAGGAGAGATGCAGTTGACGGATTTTTAACATCGATTCAACATTATACCTGTTTTTACGTCCCCCTCTGATAGGCTCAAATCTTCCACCACTGATAAGATTTTCTAAATCCTGATGCCCTGTCCACACTAATACAGATGTTTTTCTCCAGTAATTTTGTTCACATGATCTTTATTTTGCAAGATATCTCTGTCCACACTATCGCGCAGAAACATCAACAAGTTGGTACAAGTCTTTGGACAAACCATGGTTTCTGTTGGATTTAAAAGTGTGTACACTATAGATTATATTGGACATAGCAGAGACTTTAGTCTTGAAGTTGTGAAGTTGCGTTATTGTAATGTATTCTGTATGTTATGTAGATTTTGCCACAACACAGGTTCATGTCTGGTGTACAGGTCCGTCTTTCAAATATGTCTGTGCAAACCTCAGTGTCCTGCAGGTAACGCACGCACACACACACACGACATATTTGATGTTTCAGGTGCATATTCATTTCCCAAAGCAATAGACATACACACATCAGAGTGTGACACCATTGTTTTCTCAGTCCATGCAGATGCACATTAACCAGTGTTTAACTTTGGAAACTAAGAAAATCTCAAATGCTGTTTACATGTGGGCCCAAATGTAGAGAAAAATATCTGGTTGCAAAACATCCCCTTTACTTATAGCCAGGGCATGAAGACAAAAGGAAGTGCAGAAGTCTAGGTTCTGCCAGACCACTTGAAATATGCTATTATGAAATTGTCCCCTACGACGCCAAAAAATACTGCCTACTGAAGCTTTAATTGGTGTGGTACTTCAGAATTCCTCTTGACATTATGGTCACACAGATAACACTCAAATGGTGTAGGTGGTAATAAAATATAAATAAATATTTTCTAAGCAATTTGAAGTTATTGAAAAGCAATCCTTCAAACCTCACAGGCCTCTTTGGCTTCTTCAGCTGTGTGTGTGTGTGTGTGTGTGTGTGTGTGTGTTTTTGTGTGTGTGTGCCGTCTTATGGTGAGACATGTGAAGGACAGCCGAAGGTGCGGTGAGATCCAGTGATGGGCTTGTTTTATTACATCTCATATTGAGACCAATCTCTGTCCATTCACCTGAAGGACAGCCAGCTATTCCCTAACTAAATTAGCTCGCCGCTGTGGTGCGAGAGGGCCTCCGCAGACACGCAACCAGCACGCTTCGACACATGCACACATATACACACCATCACACAATCACAGAGGCAGGTATGGCCAGTCACGCGATAATGTGTTTTTTTTTTTCCACTCTTCCTCTCTCATGCAAGAACTCACACTTACATGCAAATCGTGCATCCCGTCCCTTACTTTCCCTCTCAAACACACACACACACACACACACACACACACACACACTCACACACACACACTCGGCAGCTTGAAGGCAGCGGATGAGGGGTAATTGCAGTCATTGTGGCATGTTGCGTGTTTGTGGCCCTGTCAACAAGCTCTGCAGACCACCTCCTTTTGGGACCATGTGACACAGATCTCAGCAGACATACTATACCTGAATATCCCATTTGACTGCGAGTGTGAGCGCCTTCATAACGCATCCATCCTAAATGTAGAAAATACATGGTGTTTTAGTTCAGGACACACAGCGGCTGAGGGGGGTGAACAGTCTCTTCATGCTCTCTCTTCCCTAATGAAATGTCTTTTGTACAGTCTGTTATATATTTTTTTTTCTGTTCACTCACGACGGATGTTCTAATGAGGCAGAGCCTGAAATAGCAGTGGGGCTAGCACTGCAGAACTATGACATCCCATGTGAGAACTTGCCCAAATCACAGTGGCTGCAGCCGTGCGTCAGGTTTCTTTATTTATAACCCGTACGGAATTGTCCTACACTCCGAGCATATGGAGGGTTATGTAACGCTCAGCATCCAATAGATAACCGCTAAAGTCAGGTCCTATATATAAAGCTTGCTGAAGAGTTGTTTCTGAGGCTGCTTAAGATTGATTTAGTTCTTCTTCAGAATGTCTGCTTCGCAATGATGTAACAAAAGATGTATTTTTTCGTGCAGTCCAGGCATATTCTTAAAGGACTAAATATGTAAATTGTACAGTGGACTGGAAGTGGAATCCATCTCTCTGGGTTCTCCTGAGGTTTCTTCCATTTTTACCCATAAATGATAGTTTTTTAGATGTCTTACTTACTCCAAAAGTCAAAGGACAGAAGGCATCATATGTTGTCGAAACTTTAAACTCTACTGGGACAAATTTGATTTGCTATACTATGGCATCCAAATAAAGTTCACTTGATTTGACTTTATTAGGTTGACTTTATTACGTTATGAAAAACATATGAAGACTTTCAGACTTTTTTTAAGACAAAAAAGTCAAAAGTGGAATGTATTTCGATAGTTGACCAAAAATACACTTGAGGATGTCACATTGCTGTTTGGGAAAACACTTATGTCCATTAGAATTAATAATTAATGGCAGCCTAAATAGCTGCCTAAATTATCGTTTCTCTCAAACTTCTCCACCACTTCTTAATTGATGAAAATTTATTGGCTGCATTATTAAATTCTCATTTCTGTAGATATTTTCTAATTTGTTCTGTTTACATGTGTTGTCCGTGTCAAGCTCCCTTTGAAGACTAAGGACTCTCACAAGGATTTTGAAATAATAAAAAAAAAAGATATATATTCTCTAAAAATCTTTTCTAATATTTATCTTTTAAATGTGTCACAGTTTTGTCTCTGCATACACAAAATAAGTGATATCAACTCAAAACTCAGCAAAGAGTGTGAAGGCTTTATGCTTTAATAAAAAAAGCTTGCAACAATTATTATTGATTATCCAGAGTTATAGAGAGAAGAAATCGTTACTTCTGAATTTTTAAGTGTAATTGTTCGATAGTATAAACACCACAATCCCAAAATTTCTTTCTGGCCCTTCAGGAAATATGAACAAACTAAATTTCAATGCTGTAATTTCATCTATAGTTGCTAGGATATGGGTTCTGTAACAGCATCAGTGGTTGTTGCTATAGGCTTCTCATCTGATTAGCCCCCATTCACTCAAACTGAAATGCCACCTCGCTCCTGTCACATTGTATATGAGTGATCAGGCGGGAAAGCTGGTCATTACAGTCATGACATCAAATGCCTGGCAGCAGAGGTCAATCAGTGTACATTAACCAAACAGAGCTCATTTGTTTTACAGCTTTTAGTGGCGTGTTGGCACCGGCCTACATGAGCTTTAGGCTGGCATCCAGCGGGCACCGAGGGCCTCCCAGCTGAGCAGGAGCAAGATGGGCCTGGGCCAGCCCTCTAACGGAGGAATATGAAGGAGAGCGTGGTGTTAATGTGTCCTCCTTCTCCCAAATGTGCAGCCTGTCTGCTGATTTATGCAGCTGAACTGAACTCCCTTACTGTGGGCTTTCATAAATACCTAAAAGGTTCTGAAATGATTGTCAGGTCACTGCCAGAAAGACGCTGTGCTCATTTTTGTGTAGAATAAATTTTGGGAAAATCTTCGCTCCCCTGGTCAGTTTCTCTTATTTTTCAACTGCACTTTTTAATCTTTGGGTGATGACATGTCATCTCACTGATGCATTAGTGTGTGAGTTGGTGTACACACAACTGCATACAGTCTAAAGATCACTCTTAACCCTCACCTGCTCCTAATTATAGCAGATGAAAGCACATTGCGGTGGCACTCTGGTGATCTGTCATCGACAGGCCCTCTCCAGTCTGCCTGGGAGTGATATCTCTCTGTAAAATATGTATGACATCAAAAAGCCTTAAAGGTTATTACAAATTAATAATGAGTAGTGGGCAGAGAGCAGTAAAAAATAGCCTTCCTTTGGTGTCGTGTTTAAATGTTTAATTTAACATGTTCCAGTATAAATGTGGACTGCCTCCCAGCAATATGCGCAGGGCCCCAAGGCCTTGCCAGACTGTCAGTGGTCTGGAACATAAAAACGGAGACCACCAGGCGCACATGAATTAAGATCGACATTCAGATTAGACTGATTCATGCGGACGTGAATGATCTTCCGTCTGGAGCCGTCAACTGATGCCGCACTTCTATCTGTGCATCTCCAACAGCATACAGAATTATAAAAAACACTAAAGGAAGCAGTTTTACTCGCATCAAGCGCAAATTCTCTGTAGACTGTAAGACATAGAAAAGCTCTTTCTGTGCTTTTCCTTGAAGCAAGTCGAATCATCGGCCCTGAACCCCTCTCACAGTAATGTCTGAAGACACTGTACAAAATTGCCTTATTTATGCCTGTAATGTAAGCTGTCTGTTCTGGTGTCGCTCATTCTCTGTGGAACCGACGACGGTGGCAGCCGAGTCTGGAGTGAATTTGCAGGGCGACTACCTGGGAAACATCAACAGTCATTAATTATGTAAAACTCCTCTCACAGTGGGAGCAGGGAGAGCTGCATACAAGTGCAGCGCCCGCTCCTATTAGACTCAATGTACTCTACAATGAGCCCCCACTGCCTGGGGGCGTGGAAGGATTATCAGCCTACCGCCACGACCCCCCGTAGAAGCACACACGAGCTGTACACACACACATTTCCACGCACAAATCGTGGTGTTCTGTTAAGTTCTGTTTGTGTTTAGCTGAGGAGGAGAATCACAGGAATCTCTGTGCTGTCTCTCCTCCCTAGTCACCCCATCATTCACTTCTCTCCTTCGCGGGTCCTGTTAGCTCTTTTTTCTGCCTCTCTCTCTCTCTCTGGCAATTGTCTGCTTTCCGCCTTTCTCACTACAATGAATGAAATCGGCAAATCTGACAGGACAAATGATATGCCATGTTTGTCAGGAGCGCCGGGTAAGGGGGTTGTTTCATTGTTGATAGTGCTGCCACCAAAGCCACACCGGTCTCCGCTACTTGAAACAAAATTACCCACAGAGCCGTCCTCCGGTACACAGGGCCCTACCTGAGATCTTCCTTCCAGCACTGCGATTGACAACCACAGATTTATCAAGCAAATAATGGACCTAATTTCTGCACCATGTGTTTCCAATCCATCTTGTGTTTGCAACAGACGCAGGATTGTTTGGCACATTTCAAGTCGTCTCCACAGCGTTCGGTTCCTCCGTCAGCTGCGCTCTTCTATCCGTGGTTCAAGACTCGTTCATCAACGCTGTTCTTTTTAGTGGATGCGGCTTTGGCATGATGTTCCTCCATGCTGAAACAAAGGCAGCGCTGACACCTGTAATTAATTAGGCTATTATGCATTCCGCAATGATAATTGCCTCACTGGAAAGTCACCAGCCTTCTAAGAGGGAGAGAGAGGAGAGGTGGATGGAGAGCGCTATCCATCATAGTGGAGCGCTCTCTCTCCCTCTCGCTCTCTCCTTCTCTCTCCCCCCGTGTCATGCTGTCTCACCTTGACTAGTGTAGGCAGGGCTAGAGAAACACTGTCAACATGTGTCTGAGGGCGAGATATGCAGCTGCGCCTCCCCCTTTGCCAGGGCTGCTCCACCAGCGGCCTGCCAGGGTCCATCCACTCCAGGGCTTTGGCTCACTTTGGCACAGTTACCCATGACACCCCATCTGTTGTAGCTTTGTTCACTAGGGCAGTACAGTGCCGGGATAATGGGGGCACTTTATTTTTATAATTAGCCCTTACCTACACTTCTCCTCTCTTCTCTCCTCTTAACAGTTCTCCCACCTCTGAAATCTAGTCCAGGTGCACTCATTACTACTTCACACAGCCCTCCCTTTCAGTACATCAACCATGCCTTCATCTTAGCCTCAGCACGCCCCCGTTCCCTCCTGTAGTGCAGTGATAGATAAGTTTTTTAGCAGACACTTTCCTCAAGGTTTAGGTCATTCTCTGCATCAAACATTTGAAAAGCACGAGCTCAAAGAATATGACAACTGCTGTCTTTTGAACTACAAAGACGTTCAAAAAAGATTTGTTTTCCTCCCTCCGCTTGTCTCTCACCGGCTCTTGACTTTGACTTTGCTGCGACTTTGAGGTGTTCGCGCCGAGGCTGTTGCTTTTGAGTTTTGTTAAGAGGGCGGGTAGTGCGGCGGGTTCTGCCGCCTGTTGATGGCGAGGGGGGACCCAGAAGGCACCTGCAGCGTGGTGAGACAGCAGGCCCTTTGATCTGGGTTTAATGTCGTGCCATGTTCTGTCTCTCATGCTGCTCCGAGTGCCACGTCCATGAGGATTACGTCAGCTCCTCCTTGATCTGCGGAGGTGTGCTCTCCTTTCAGTCCAGGTCATTACCAGAACTCTCCATCGGGGCTTTGACCTCGGGTCTCACTCACTGTGTCTCGTCTCATGTTCAAATGAATCACCTTTGGTCACATCTTGATGCTAATATAATAATAGATGTGCAAGAGCAGTATAGAAATCAGTTATATTCTCTGTGGATTAACAGTAATGAAAGCGGATTCAAAATCTATTTCATCAGTTCTTTTTGATCTTATCTTTATTTAAAGGTAAAATTAATAAGAGTTGTCAGTTACTGGATGTAAGCGCAGCACTTTTTTTTTCCTCAAACTTTGCAGTGCTGGTGTCAAAGGTTGTTTCCACTAGTTGACAGTAAGTACCAACTACGATGAAAAATACATCAGCCAAGATAAAAAGGACTAAAACTGAGCGACTTTTTATCCTGTTATTAATGCTACGTGATTTGCAAAAGTAAAATATCTTTGCACAATGTAGGACCTTTTTAATAAACAATGACTCTGTAGATCATATTTGATATCATGCATTCTTTCATCCTACCTTTTCCAGGAATCTAGGCTTTCCTCACAATATACCCCTAACACTAAAACGACTGAAGTGAAGCTAGCAAATTCCTCAAAAATAAAGCAAAAACTACCCTCACATGTGTAATGCTAACTGAAATTAAATAAAAGTAAAAACAAAACTGAAATATTAAACAACTTATACTGTAAATTTCCAAATTATAAATAACTATTGGAACATGGATCACAGCTTGTTGTTATAGGAATGTTACATGTGATGGAAGAGACAATACTTCAGTAAGTTAAACTAAGTTGACAACAGAAAACACACCTCATATGTCAGTTTTAAACAAATAACAGATAATGTTTTTTCTACAAGAGAAATAAATATTTATTCTTAAGAAACCTTTTTGTTGTAGTGCATCTGAGAAGTTCTGATGAGTTTATGTAGTTAGACCTGTAACTAATTTTATTTAGATTGTTGATCACACTGTTGACTATTTCATTAATTATAAATTAATTGACTTGTTTTGTTTATAAAGTCTTGTCTGGTGACTGACCCAATGATATTCAGTTTATTACAGACTGGAGTAACAGAATATTGACTTTTTTCTTAAAACATACTCCAGTGGAATAATTTAGTATCATATAATAGTTGACAGTTTATTAGTATAGTAATCAATTAATAATTGCATTTCTAACGGTAAGTTTGGTTCCTGTTGTCTAGAGGTATTTTGTCCAACTCACAAATTGCAAATGATCTGAGATTCAAGACCAACTTCTATTTCTGAATTCATATTTTACTGTCAACCTAGCAAGCTATACCTTTACCTCTGTGTTCATTCAGATGCAGGTGGAGATTTGTCCCATGAATCAGGGTGAATTTCTGAATTTGTCACTGCAAGTGTCCACATCAGGACTGGATAAATGGTATGACGGAATATTGGCGCGGTCAGCTTCGCCCATTTATTTGGCTGAGACGGCATCTCTGCAGTGGCAAAGTGGCGTCGGTCCGTTTTGAGCCCAGCGCCTTGACTGACAGGCTCCACTGATTGGAATTGACGTGGCGACGAGATGTGTGTCAGTGCTCTGACTGCTCATCTCGCTGGGCATCCAGAGACGGTCACAGCCACCGCCATGCCGCCACTGCCGCTCTGAGATGGGTGTCAGCATGATTAAATCTGCCCTCAAACACAGTCTCCTGGTGTGTATCTGCACCAGCGTTACTCGCCGTGTGAGTGTCTGCATGCTTCCGAGTTCAAGTGTGCATGTGGAGGTGGGTTTTTGTGTGTGGGAGTACACAGGTCTCTCACCGTCCAGACTGTATTGCAATAGTGTTTACCTCTGCCCCTCTCCTCCACCTACTCATCAGTCACTCAACACCAACTCATCTCTCGCCTCCCGCCGCTCCTCTGAACCTACACTCAACGCAAAACAAACGCCAGCGGTGACAGCCACACAAATGCTTGGTGGTCGGCTAAAATAAGACCCTCTCCCTGCCTCTGAAGGGAAAATAACAGTTTTGCATTCACATTTTAAACATACAGCTCACACATGTAAGGTAGGTTAAGGACACATGTCTTTATGTATTGCAGGTCTCTTCCACAGGTAGCTTTTGAACCATGTCGTGACTGATGCAGATGCTCCAGCGGCCATTAAGATGCATCACTTCGGTGTCACATCTATAATCAGATTAGTTTGAAATTTTGACCTTTATTTAAAAGCTCCCGAGCAGACATTAGGTGGAAATAGAAAGGGAATAAAAATGTTATTACTATTCATAGTCACAAATCAAAACATTAACTAATACATGAACGTAGAGTGCATTCTGAAAGCTAAGGCTGCAATATTATTCTCAATTATCAATTGCAGCAAAAATGCATGCACTTTCCTGAATGTTCCATTTTATGTATCTTAATACTTCTACTCCACCACATCTCCAGTTTTGTCATTTGTCTGACAGCTTTAGTTACTTTTCACATTACAGTTTTTCATTCCCTTCCTGTCCTGTGAAAACCACAAATCTCCAGATGTGTTGATTGGCAATGTTTGTGATTAACTCAAGGATTAAACGTCCAATTATGTTTTGAGACAATTCTCCTTCTTAAGATAAAGTCGCATAAATTCACTGGAAATTGCAAAGCTGAAAACAAGCCTGTTTTTCTGAGCTCATAAAAAGTTGACTTTTCAGAGATATTCTCACAGGACAACGATGCTGCAAACATGATATTCTTATGGTGCGTTGCTGTAGATTAAACTACCCAGCAGTACATAAAACAGTTAAAATGAACTCAACTCTAAGCAGTAAAATGTACCATATACATAAATGCAGCAGCAAAAACATCATACAGTATATAATAGTAAGACATAACTGGAGCCAGTTTACTGCACAATGACTACTTTTCACATTGTGGTGAAAATATGCATATTCTCAAATATTGTTTTGAGCATTTTTATTGTGAGTAAACTGTGAGTACATTTTACTTCTACCCCATTATTAACATCATGAGACATCCTCAAAATATGTCTTCTTGAGGTTTTAACCTGCATATATTTGGATTTAGGGTGTTAAATAGACACTGTAAAAACCCTGGGGACTGTGACACAGCAAGTTTTATTATTACTCTGATATTTTATAGACAATTGTGTTTAAGGACTTTAAAAATTCAATTGGTAAAGATGAATTAACAAAGGAAATAATCACGAGTTACAGCCCCAAGTTGTATTAATATACATGAAGACTGGTTTTAGTAAAGACATTTTATTAAGAAGAGTTACACATTTACTTAGATTATAATTGATTAGTGACTAAAAAAGAAATTACAAGTAACTGGGGAACAGTAGATCCATCAACAAAGGAACAGTGCTTACTAATTTCTACCAAATGTTGTTTTAAGTTTACGAGAAACAAGGAAGGATGAACAATTGGTGCTTTTTTAAAAACAGAAAGCTATTTCTTTTGATGTTAAAAAAAAAAAGAATCATGCTGAGTGTTTAAGTGATAAAAAAATAATTTGATGAAAAACACGGCCCTGCTCTAAGTTCAATGTATTTTCATATAGCGTGAAAGTAAAGCCTGTAATTTGCCTCATTTTCCCACTAAGGAGTGAATGTTTTTGTGAGTTTGGTGGATTTCTCTGGAAGGTGTTGTGACATGTGGTGTTGTGGTGGCGGTGGGCTTCCTACTGTTTAGTTCTAATAAGCATGGTGCGGGACCGGGGTTGTTGTGACATCCTGTCAGCCTGTGGGCTGGACTGCCGCTCAGTGAGCTGCACAGTAGGATGGACTCCCTATGATTGTGCACTGACCTTTGCATCATGGGGAAGATGACAGGTAATTTAGAGGCCTCAGGGACTGTGGAACCATACATTTGCTGTCCCCAAACCACCCACAGCACCGAGCACGTTCACCTTGAGATGCAGGCAGTGCATCCCTGAAAACTGCACACACACATATGCACACACACACAACGAGCAAATGGAGGGAGTTAAATCGCACCAGGCACATATGCAGACATGCTTCAGACGTTCACACACTTATTTGCACACAGACGCTCAGTGCAAGATCTGACACCATCATCGTCACACACTCTAATCACCTGCATCATCACAAGCCATCTTCAAACAACCAAATCACAGGGGGTGGCAAACTGGTAAGGCAGAGGGGGAAAACGATGATTTAGAGTGATAATTGCATAATCACCAGTTGTGATAATTGTAATTGATGACTGCATAATTGCTAATTGCGCTCTGTATGGAAAGCTCTCTTTTCCGTTGTCTCTCCGTCTCACTCTGTAGCCCTTCACTTTGCTACTTCATTCTAGATTTGTTCTCTCCTCCTTCATTTATTTCCCTCTGCCCGACACATGCTAGCGTGTTCCAGCATACACACTCAGACTCACTAACGGGTGCTGTATGTATTCTCAAAGGCTTATCAGTAAGTATTTTCCAGCAGCCTTGTCCCAGAGGCTGCACTCTGCCCACTCGGTTGCTGCCGTATGAAGAGTTATGGAGGAGCGCTAACAGGTTTCCTTTGTCTCTCTGTTGCTAGTCTGCCCCAGGCTTTACTCCTGCTTGTAAAATCAACCTACGGCCAAGCCCGCTCCCTCGGTAGCCATATCCTTTATTACAAAACGGGTGAAAACAAAGAATTTGCTGCAAGCTGAAGCCAGGGCTGAAGTCATATCTCGCAGCCAAAAGAGGAAAAGAGATGTGCCTGTTGTAGTCCTTTCCTGGAGTCGTACTCGTCTCCGTCTGCTGCTCTGAGAGACTTTTGCCTCTGAAATCCCATGCGCTTGGCTGGAGGTGGATTAGCATGGAGATGAAGATGACTCCCTGATCAGTCCATATTATGCACGACACCTCAGAGTGCTTTGATGATAGCAAGGGTGGGTTG
>JAPQRP010000030.1:14073681-14087836 GCA_037367295.1 Apogon hyalosoma
TCAGATATGACCCATTTGGACGTTCAGAGGCTCTGTAGTTACCGTGGAAACAACAACATCTTCTACAACATTGATTCGCCAGTAAAACCCATGGAGCTGGATCAATGACAGTGGATGGACACGCTGGGTTTATATTCAGTTAATGAGAGATTTGCTGAAAAAGTCACTTTTTCTTCAGTTTTCTCTGTTTTTTATACAACTCTCAACTTCAATCTGAGCTTTTATGAACATCTACATAACTAGTTAATTAAATGTAGGAAGATACCTGATTTTCACTGAAAAAACACAAAATACAGAAGATAAAATTACAATAAATGGTGATAAATCACTTAAGGAAGGTTAAATATAGAGAAAGATTTATTTAGGAACTGGCACCAAAGTAACACTAGGTCCATATGAGTTAAGGGAAAACCTCCTATGTTTTAGATCCAGCCAGGACCCATCATTTCAGCTTCCAGACTGATTTACTTTGATCTGAAGGAGGGGCCAACGCAGCACTTAATGTTCACTGCTTTAAATGTAATCTTTAACGCAACCTGTGCTCAATCAAAAGGCTTCTTTTTCTTTTCCTTCGACTATTTCTGCTTCCTGCGGGTACATGGTTTCGGAACACACGGAATAAAAAACATGGATGGAGGAAGCGGCTGGAAGCAATTAGATGGATCTGCAGCAAATATCATCATCGTGCTCACATACTGAACACAACATACGTAACATCAGTGATAACTGTGTAATTTTTCCATGTGGAATCTATAAGTCTGCAAATCAGTATCTATTTCTCAGATTTTTGTCTTTGCTTTAGTGTATAAATGACTGTTGTTGAAGAGATCATTATGCAGAGTGTATTTGCTCATTATATACTGCAGTCTAAACCGGCATTTACAAATCTACCCTGACATGCATGTATGTACAATATTTACATATCATGTGATGCAGATGCAGCTGCTCTAACTACAAGGGAAGCAATACCTTCCCCAAAATTTAAGCCAAAAAAAAACAAAAAACAAAAAAATGTGGATAGTGTCAGGACATTTATTCTCATGAAAGCTGTTTCCCCCATGAATACCACATTTTTTAATCTGTACTTATTAGCCTTTTTGAAGTAATTTCTTGTAAAGCACAACGGTTCCAATGGATTTCTCACATTGAAGCAGAGGCTACTCTCCCATCAAATCCATTGAAGCAGGAAGGCGGGAACATTTGAAAGAAATCTATTCAGTCATTGGACAAAATACCTAAAATAAGTCATTTCCCCGGACTCAGACATGCCATTTCCTGGACTCAGCGTGTCAATAAGGATGAATAGAGCAGGGCAGGTCTTGAAAAACCTCTGAGGACCAAAGAAATGACAGGACTTGTGGCTTTCACTTGTGATTGGATGAAACGGGGATGGGAGTTTTTTTTTGTGCCTGGTAGTCCTTTTACATGTCATTCGTTACGGCTAGATCTTCATCATTCAGCAGAATGATCTGTTTGCTGGAGAACTCATTGACCATATTCACCGAAAGGAAATTGCTGAAGAATCTGGAAAAGAGTCTGGTTTGGTATGATAGGGTAATTAATCATGTCTTCGAGAAGGAAAGGAGGATAGATTTTAAAGCGATTCACATATAATTCACAAGTTTGTGATTTGGAAAAATGCTACTTCTGCCTACCCTATTCTTAAGACCACCAGCCACCACTGATGTGATGATTATATGATTATAAAGGACCCACAAAGCCAAGAGAATTCCAACAGGATCATGCTGATAGAAATCACAATTCAAAGTTAGAGTAGTCAGTAGGAATACTAAGAAACATAACAGAGGGACAGATGAGTTAATTGCTGAAATGGAAAATACAACCCATGTAGAGGTCGAAGTACTAGTGGAAAGAAGCCATCAAAGAAGAGCTCTGAAGCCCTTACACCAGTTGCTCCTCAGGCATTTGTGGTCGTGCACCACCACTGTTTTTGCCTTCAGTAGCTTGTACATCTGTAGATGCTCTTGTGGTTTTGTGATGATTCAGTGTTGTGGTATATGAAGGGAGGCTTGCCTGAAAGGGGTCCAGGTCTACCTATCCTGATGGTCATCTCATCTGCATCTGTGAGCAGAGGCGAAGGCTCCTCTTCTTTCTCTTTGGTCAGTTTTGATTCAGGAGGCAGAGCAAAGGCCATGTGTGGGTCACCACCAACACCCTGTACAAGACATGAACACACATACAAGATGGATCTTTAAAGAAAACTTATTAAAAATGTTGTTATTGGTTGGGTTAATTAATATCAAACCTCATCTCTGTTAAACAAATACTCATTAGACTAAAACTATGACTCAGTACCACCAACAGATGTGTGCTTCATTGATTGCATTATTATATTTTTTTTAAATTGCAGATTTGATGAAAACAAAGCCCCGTATTCATTAGATGAGTACTATCTTCAAAAGACTGCATACATCTTCCCTGTCCTCCTCACTAACTCCATCCTTACTCTTTATCCTGCAATGTCTGTGTCATACGCATGAGCTTTAATAGCAGGTGGAGGACAAGGGCTGCTTTTGTGTGTAGCAGCAGAACACACAATATGGATGTCGTCATGCATATATGATGTTACACGAGAATCTGATGCATATTCATAGTTTGGAGAAACCATGTTTATTACTGACATCAATGGAGATAAAACCTGATATTAGCAAAAGGGAGACTGGGTATAGTTAAAAAATGTGGTTTCACCTGTGAATTTTTTAACTACAGTTCTCACATTGTTATATAATTTTTTTTTGTAATTACCTTTTTATTATTTTCAGGCAGTATTATCTTATCAGCATTTTACATCATGTATATAACTTAGATATATGTATAGACAAAGCAAAAACATACTCATACAGGGGAGCAATGACAGAAATAACAAAAATATACACAGAAACCTAAAATAGTTAATGAGAAATAGTAAGTATTTTTTCCATTCCACTCTTTCCTTTCAGAAGCCCCTTTCCCCTGTAGGAGATTAACACCGAACATTTAAAGTGTGTAGCATGAACCATGGGTTTACATGGGTCTATATGCACGTTGCCCTTATTAGGTAAAATCAGCTCTTAGTGGTGTTACGAAATCAACCCAGTTTTTCCAATAATTAGTGAATATTAGTGAACTTGTTTGATTGAAGTCTAACAGAGAAAGTCAGCTTCTCCATCCTATAGATATCACCTATAACCTCGACCCAATCCTCCATTTTTGGTGCATTCTTTTTCAGGCACTTCCTGGTGACGGCTTTTTTTACCTGGAAGTTGGACTTTGAAAACTGTCTCCATGCTTTTCTTCAAAGCCTGCCAATAAGACATAAGGGCAATCCCAAAATACGTATATGAAAATGACTGACTTTATTTTCACCACAAAGTCTCCAGAATCTTGCATCCTGAGACTTCTGCTGTGCTCTATTATATAAAATGTACATATTTGTCTGCTGTGACTGTTACTGATTCAAATTTTTACCAAGAATTGCTGTGAACTCTTCAGGTAATAACAAACACAGGGTGTGCTGGTGCAGTGGTAATGCTATGTCATCTGTAAAAATGAGGTTATTAGAAAGACCATCTGTGATGTACTTCAACATTAGTCAGAATTACTGTGATAATTGTAACTTTTGTGTATCATTTTCTTTCATAATGTGATATTTTCTGTACAAAAAGAGACTTCTAGCCTGAGGGATCTTTGCAGCACCACAATATCTCAGTGGTGTAACGCATTTAACCTTTATCAGAAAACAAAGCAATGTTGGGATTTCAAGAATATACTGGCTGTCCATAAAGTCTCTTTACAATTTAACAAATACAAAAGCAAATGAGGTCAATGGTCAAGGTCAGGTTTATTTCTATAGCACATGTACAACAACATAAAATGTCCAAATTGCTGTACAAGGATATAGGTAAAAAATAAAAAATATAGTAAAATTAATAAAAATATATGGATATAAAAGATAAGATATACTAAAACTGATACAACAGATACACAATAATAAGAGAAATAGTATCTAAAAATACAACTAGAAGATAAATCAAATTAACACACACTTGTATTAAAAGCCAGTGCAAATAAGTGTGTCTTTAAAAGAGATTTAAAATGTTCAATGGACTGCACATGCAACATGTTGGGGCAGAGCATTCCAGAGCCTTGGACCTGCTACAGAAAAGGCTTTGTCACCTTTAGTCTTCAGGCACGTTCTTGGTACGTCTAAAAACAGCTGATTTGAGGATGGCGTTTCTCTGGCAATTGGAATTTGCACAGTTAAAAGCTCTGAAAGGTAAGGGGCTGTAAAACCATTCAGGCACTTAAAAACATACAATAAAATCTTAAAGTGGATCCTGTAGGTGACAGGAAGCCAGTACAGGGGTGATGTGGTCCTGTGGATAATGAATAACGAAAATTAATAGACACATTTATGGAAATTATTCCAAAATGTAAAGTAGATATTGAAGGTGTTTTTCCTCATTGAATCCACCTTAATATGGGACCGTTAGATGGTCCTGGATTTGTTTCCATGTTGTCTGTATCATATCCTCATCAATGGTGTCAATGACATCAGTGACGTCCTGTATCTTTGTTCCAACCACGATATCTGTAACATAACACCATAGGATAAACCCAGGGCAGTAATATCTAGAGGATCAAGTGTCCAGGGAACTGGACCATCCCTTCCAATTCACTGGTGTGGAACTGTTGGATTTAGAACCCACCAACACACAGAGCCCAATGTGGTGGTGCACCATCTACCTGGAACACGGTGGTTGGTTGAAGGTCATCCAGTTATGGTGACACATATTCAGTCCAAAGGTCAGCACTGCACTAACTGATCTGTCGTCGAAGAAACATGGACCAATGATTGAACTGAACATGATCCCACAATGTGATTAAAAACTCTGAGAGCCACGGTTCAGAACTAATCTGATAACCATATATCATCAATCGCTTCTGTAATTTTTTTTTTTTTGTTAAATAGTAAAGAGACTTTGTGGACACCCAATATTTTTCTTAACTGTTCAGCCCTACAATGTACCTGAAATCAAAGAACATATTGTCCGAAAAAGCTGGTCATGGTTGATAAGTATAACATTCATGTAAGGTTGTGTTACCAAAAAAATGTCAAGCAAAATGTTGTAAAGCACAAGAGAAAGTTTGAATCATATTCATTTTTTCATTGGTTTCTATTCAATAATAAACAAGACTGTGTAGGCAATGTTACACATGTTGTATTTAATCACAGAGGATCCTGAGGCACAACTTGGTCTTCTCATTAGTGCACACTACATGCTGTAATATCATAAAGGCTTTCATACTTTATCTGAAAAAGTGGGATGATACCACAAACAGCTGATCAATCATATGAATTACATTTTTAAATTTAGAATTTTTATCTGTCAGTAGGGTTCACACCGTAGGCATGCACCACACACTTGGTCTTCTGTATTTAACCCATCACTAGACACACTGCAGACCAGGAACAGTGGGCTCATCATATCAGGAGCCAAGGGAGCAAATGGGGGGGTTAAGTGCCTTGCTCAAGGACACATCAGCCAACAACTCTCCATCGGTCTGAGGAATTGAACCGGCGGTCACAAGCCGACTCTCCAGCCATCTAGGCCACGACGAGAAAAGACAAAGAGGGAAGTGTGTTCAGGCGTAAAATAATGAGTTGGTGTATAATATTTGTGTTGTTAGAGTCCAAACACTGAAACCTGCCTCAGCATGGCTCAGGAGTACCGTTTGGATCAGAACAAACATAATATCCTTCACACATGTCGACACTAAGCCAGTTTATATGACCATAAAAATCTGATAACTGGGAGTAATCCGATAATTGTCATAATCAGATGCAACACGTTTACATGCACTTCAGAAATGCAATACTCAAAAACCTTGGTTTACATGTTTCAGTCCATTATTTGATTTCTTTCGGAGTACAGTTATACAGTTTTTTGTTGTTTTTTTCCACATGCACATATGTAAAAAAATGAAAGGAATCAGATTAACCTGTATACATGCGTGAAGACATCAGAGTATTGGGGAGAACTCTAGGTATGTTAATCCAATTTTTCATAATCAGATAACTGCCGTTATTGGATAAAGCCTATCAGATTATCTTGTTTACATGGTCACTAGAGTAATTGGATAACTCTAGAAATCAGATAGTGGTCAGAGTATTGGTGTGTGTGTGTGTGTGTGTGTGTGTGTGTGTGTGTGTGTGTGTGTAAACAGAATCACTTTGATTCATAGATGTACTTCCTCAGTTGTCAAATTCTTGATTGAAAACAATTTTGCATCACCTTAAATATTCCACTAATGTCTCTGCTAGACATCTAAAAGATGCCTTTATGCTCCACATGTATGCATGCTGTGGTTGATACAACCTTCAGCATGTTGTCTAATTGATGTGATAATCATCATGTAGTGTCTGTTTATACGTCTCTACTCTCTAGGGGATGTTATTAACCCACAGTGGCCTTTGGTCATGACCCCTGATCCAGTGTCATCATCTGGTCCAAGCTCACAGCAGGGTGCCTCCACTAATCACCCAATGTCACTTCCTCTAAATACTTTAAGTATATAGATAGAAGCCATTTGATCTCCTTCCTTTACAATCCCTGTGGGATCCATCAGCAGCCTGCCACAAGAGTTTCTTTAATGACACAAAACATGGGATGACAGGAGGTGATGTTGCTATTTCTGATTATTACTAAAAGGAAAAAAGCAATCCTCTGAAATTTTTCAGCAGCATTTTCAGCCAGTAATCTCATCGCTTTAAAAGGTTCAATGTGTGACATAGGGCACAGATACATAAACAGAATGTGCATCAAAATGTAAAGTATCTCTTTAGAACTAGTACATTTTTCTATTCTGGGATTTTAATTAAGGGGACATGAAGCACTTTAACACTGAATGCCACCCACTATAGAATGAAAACAAATGGGAAGAAGACAACGTCTGTTCTACCACATCAGTCCAGGATACACCACAGGTTCAGTTTCAGGTTCTTTGCTGCCACAACCTTTTATCTTCATTTTCAAACATGGGGTAACAGCAATGATGTCCATCTTTACATATAGTCTAAGCTTGAAACAAGTATGCGACTGGTAATAACAAAGAGTACATGAGCACTGGTTCTGAAAGGTGATTAATCAAATGACAAGCAGCGTAAACCAGATAATCTACATTGTTAACAGCCATCAATCATTTTATACAGTAAGTGTCTTGGCCACTCAACTGTACAGTTGACTTTAGGCAGGCGAACACCTTAAAGTATATTTAAAGGAGGGCTGTCAAATTCATTTTAATTCAGGGGCCACATTCAGAGCAACATGATCTGAACTGGCCAAACCAATAAAATAATAACAGTGAAAAAAGTAAAATTACATCAACAAAATGTTTACATCTACAAATTTTCCTTAAAAATGTGAATAACATGAACAACCCGAAAGCTCTTAAGAAAAATAGGTGCAATTTTAACAATATTTTGACTCAGTTTATCATTTACACATGTGCATTACATCTTACAGATTAGAGCAGATCTACAAATACACAAAACATTTAGTAACAGGCAGAATATTGTTAAAATTGCACTTATTTTTCTTCAGACACTTCAGATTGTTTATATTTGTTCAGATTATTCACATTTTTTGTGAAAGGGCAGTTTGTAAATGTCAACATTTTCATGTAATTTTACAGAAAAAATTGGAGTTGTCATTTACAGTTTCTTATTTAAAGATTCTTTGTCAATCCACTAAATGTACAGGACATGCAGAGAACTGAGACACTGTTTCTCTCTCACCTTGATAAATGCCATACATTTTAAAAATGAAAAAAACAAACAAATTAAAAAAAAAACAGGTAAAACAGAATAAGAACAGGAATTAAGAAAGCATACATTTTCAGTCTATTTACAGTCTTATTATTAGTAGTAGTATTATAATAGCATTTTACCGGTCTGACTCACTTTAGATCATATTGGTCTTTTTGTGGAACCTGAACTGAAATTCATCCCACGGGCTGGACTGAACCCTTTGGCGGGCCAGTTTTGCCCGCCACAGGGGCTTTAAAGAAAAAAAAAAGTGTGTTTAATACATTTTAATGAGTAAAGAAACTCATAAACAGGACAAAAACAAGCTGGGATTGACATAAAAATAAAAAACAAAACAAAACAGTTTCAAGTAAATGTTAGAGTTATTTTATTTATGACGTGTGTTACAATGGGAGCTACATAAGAAAAAGAAGACAGCTTTGTTGTTGTTTCTATTAGTATAATCAGCGACTGGTTTCCATGTGCTTTTCAGAGGTATTGGTTTTGTACTGGATGAGGCAGTCCAGGGGTTTATAATCCATTAATGCCTAAAATTGATGGGGCTTTATCCCAAACCCAGCACAGAAGAATATTTTTCCTGGCACAAAATGTCATAACACTATACCATATTTTTCTGATATACATCAGTTACACAATCACTGGGAAGACCCAGAAAGAGAGAAACTGGGTCAAGTTCAAGCTCTATTGTCAGAACTTTTTGTATTTCAGATAAGACATCATTCCAATATTCCTGTATTTTTACACCAGACCAGAAACATTGAGTAAAATCATAATTTAATTATTATTTATATTATATATAAATAATAGAAAGTGCTATTTATGATTGACCCTTGTATAGATATGTTGTTGCTGCAGTAATATCCAGTGTTAAACCTCTGATCTGACTGTAAATCAGCTTCAGTTTGAACACAGAGTTAATTTGCACTATTGCTTTATAAGGAGGAGGCTGGTTTTCTTCATAAAAATGGAGGCAATGTGTTTCCATCCACATATGAAGGGTAAAGAAACCTTCCTCCTGACCTTCCACACCAAAAAAAAGTTAGATTAGAAATATGGACAAATATGGGTGGTGATTTTTAGTTTTCTGATGCAGATCAAGAGGAGAGAGCTGCAAAAGGAGGTGAGTATATGATGTGGAGATCCTACGTTATTGAGCAGTTTCCCCCAACATTTATTCTAGTTTTAAAGGTTCAATGTTTTAATCGTTGGGCGACACGGTGGTGCAGTGGATAGCACTCGTGCCTCACAACAAGAAGGTCCTGGGTTCAATTCCAACACCAGTCAATAGGGGTGAGACCTTTCTGTGTGGAGTTTGCATGTTCTCCCCGTGTCTGCGTGGGTTCTCTCCAGGTACTCCGGCTTCCTCCCACCATCCAAAGACATGCACTGATAGGTTAATTGGTTAATCTAAGTTGCCCATAGGTGTGAATGTGAGAGTGATTGTTTGTCTCTATATGTCAGCCCTGCAATGAACTGGCAAAATGTCCAGGGTGAACCCCTGGGTGTACGCCCGTATGTAGCTGGGATAGGCTCCAAGCGACCCCCGTGACCCTAGTGAGGATAAAGCGGGTTCAGAAATGAATATGGACAAATAAGAAGTAGTAAAGGTTCACATCAACCCATCTTTACTGGCAATAAAAACAGTTAAAGTCAACCAAGATGTTAAAGCACCTCAAATCATTTCTTTTCACCAAGTCCTTTGACCCCTAACCCCCCCACACTTTTTCTTTTTCTTTGTCAAGTGACCTTGGGTACCATGAAAGGTGCTATATAAGTCCAAGTTATTAATAAAATATCGAGATAAAACCCATAATTTTATGAGAATAAAGTTGAATACAAAAACAGTCATAATTTTATGAGAATAAAGTCTTAATATATTGAGAATAAAGCCATAACATTATGAGAATAAAGTCGTATAAAAAACTGAAAGTTTAACAAAAACATTGTCGTACTTTAATGAGATTAAGTCAGAATATTTTGAGAATAAAACCATAATATTATGAGAATAAAGTCGTAGTTTTAAAAATACCCCTCATAATTTAACCAAAATATTCTCATACTTTTATGAGATTAAAGTCATAATATTTTCTAAATAAATTCGCAACAGTGCAATAAAAAGTCACAATTTAGAAATTGTAAGCCTTAAGCCTTGTTGATGACAGAATTTCTTTCTGGTTACAGCAAACACTACAAGCAAAGCAGCAAATGACAGTATAACCTCACAAAATGTTCCAAGTTCTCCATTATGTGACAAGTGGGTACAACTTTATTCTTGTAAATTATGATCTTTTTCCCACCCGTTTTTAAATTATGATGTTATTCTTGTAATATTATGGCATTACTGTCGAAACATGACGACTTTAATCTCATAAAAGTACGACATTATTTTTGTTAAATTATGAGGCTTTTTAAAATTACAACTTTATTCTCAAAATATTATGACTTTCTTCTCATAAAATTATGACTGTCTTGTATTCGACTTCATTCTCATAAAATTACGGGTTTTATCTTCATATTTTACCACTTCATTCTCGTAGTGACAAGCATTTTTATTTTCTTTTGTGGCCCTAATCTGCTGTCATAGAAACACATTATCACAGACATATCTCTGCACTTTTATCGACTCATATGGTGCAGTTTAGTATCGACTGCATCCACCCACTCGTACTTGAATCTAAAGTCAGTTGATGTTGAGAGGAGCTGTATGTAGCAGAGACTCAGCAGTAAAAGAAAGCTCCATGTGATGTCTATGTGATTCATCCAGTGTCAAAGCTGCAGCTGAAGAAACGTCTCAGAGGACCTGTCACAGTGGGATGTTGAAGGGAAAGAAGTCAAAATAGCAACTGACCTGCTTAGATCAAAAATCACCAACCCAGTTACATGTTTCACCACAGCACATGCACAAAAACTAGTGGTGGGATTTTGCAATACCGTAATTACCGTGATAAATGCGTAGTGGGTTTCCTGCACAAATATTAGATTCAGTTTGCACATAATGGAGAATTAATCCTTCCTGTTGTATTAGCAGTTTACTTCTCCTGCAGCCTTTCATAAAATTAACACATGTACACTTTAAGACAAAAGGTGGCTGATGGGTAAATGACGTGTTTCAGAGAAGCAGGTGACAGGTGCGCATGTTCTAAAGTGCTGATAGATTAGCATCACAACAGCAAACTTAAGGAAACGAGCATCACTCAATGCAAAAATGAACAAAGCTTCTGAGCCAGATGGAATGACAGGAAGAACAACAGGTGCCAAAAAAAGGAAACCAGACTACTTCCTCCTTTGTTTGGAACTGGTTCAATTACAAGGTATCTGACACAGCACAAAACACTTTACCTTTGCACCGTGTCAGCCAAAGGAGGTAACACCAGCAATTTATTTCACCACCTCAAGACTTCACATATCTGTGAATATGAGGATGCAACACGGGGGAAAGAAACTAGTACTTCTGCCACAACAAATAGCTCCACAGCCAGCAGACTCACTGCCGGAGTGCGTCTGAAGGCAACACAGATGTCACTCCCAGCCATGTTCACTGCCACTGTTCCCTATGGAAAGACCAGCAAGAAGTGGAGGGGTAGAACAAGGGCTACTGCTAAATACATCGCCATGGACATGGTGCCGATTTGGACTGTTGAAAGAGACGGTTTTAGAAACCTAGTACATGTTTTGGATCCGAGACACGAGCTGCCGTTACCAGTAAGGTAAAGTCGCAGCTTGAAAAGGGCAGGTTACTCCTCTGAAGGTATGTAAGTCCAGTTTATTTTCTCATCTTAACCCAATAAATACATTGTTTTCTATTCTCTGCTAAGATATACCCTCTCATATTAAAAACACAGTAAAAAGAGCTCTAATCATGTTTTCAGAAGACCCCTTTCATTATTTAATACCATGAGAAACTATCGTTATTGGAATAAGAGGGAAAAAAAACATTATTTAAATTTTCTGCCATATCGCTCAGCCCAAACAAAAACCCACACTCATATAGTGATCTGAGATATGTATGGTACACTCTACCACAGAAACGGCCTTCTGCTGCTGTTGGTGGATTTCCAGTGCTTTCCAGAAGAAATACATCTACGTGATGCCCTCATTCAAGCAGAACATTTTCTAGGAAAACATTTTACTGTCGATTAGGTTTAAGCTGAAACAAAGGAAACCTCCAGAGCTAATGGAGCAGGTAGTCGAGGGAGCTGAAGAAAATAGGTCTGCTGATAGTATGGGCGGAAATTTCACTACACATATAAGGCCAGCCTTTTGTTCCTGCACATACGCTTAGGCACAAAGTCTAATGAACTGGTGACACGTCCAGGGTGTACCCTGCCTTTGCCCATACATAGCTGGGATAGGCCAGCAGTACCACCGCAACCCTCTGGGTTGTCAAACTCACTTTAGTTCAGGGGCCACATTCAACCCAATGTGATCTAAAGTGGGCCGGACCAGTAAAATAATAGGCATAATAACTTATTAATTATAATTCAAATTTTCTCTTTAAGTGCGAAAGTTAAATTATTTT
The DNA here is from genome assembly GCA_037367295.1 of Apogon hyalosoma. Taxonomy (NCBI): domain Eukaryota; kingdom Metazoa; phylum Chordata; class Actinopteri; order Kurtiformes; family Apogonidae; genus Apogon; species Apogon hyalosoma. The sequence goes on from JAPQRP010000030.1 coordinate 14,086,029, forward strand.
ATGAAAATGTGAATAACTTGAACAATCATGTACAACCTGAAATATAAAAAAATAAGTGCCCTTTCACCAATATTATGTTGCAGCTTATTATCAAAACAATTTACAGATAACAGTGGCTCTACAAATACAGAAAATATTTGTAACAGGCATTATATTGTTAAAACTGCACTTTTCTTAAAATTTTTCAGGTTTCTCATATTTGTTCAGGTTAGTCACATTTTATTGTGACAGGAGTTGCAAATGTAAAGATTCATATAATGTAATTTTACTTTTAAACTGAGAACAAAATGTGGAGGCATCATTATTCATAGGTTATTATGCAAATATTTTACTTGATATCACATGAAGTTGTACGTCACTCCTGAACACCCTTGACTGGTAATATTTTCTGTGTAATTTTTGCACTTCTGAAATTCATCCCATAGGCTGGATTGAACCATTTGCTAGGCCAGTTTTGGCCCGTGGACCTTATGTTTGACACCCCGCTCTGGAGGATAAAGCGGTTCAGAAGATGACTAACTGAAAAAGTTTAATTACTAGGATGTAGCACAGGTTCACCAACATAACCCTCAACAGTAATATAGCTAGGTTTACAACCCTGTTATCATTTTTTAATTATAAAAATTTACCTAATCGAAAAACAACAATTTTGCCAAAATTTTTCGCTGAAAAGTTTTTGTGCTTGCAAGAGGTGGTTTTTCAGGCAAAACTGCAATGGAAAGACCTATTCGCACAACTACAGTCACATGAACGAAAAAACTCAGATGTTGATGGATGTAACAACAAGCGAAGATGAAGAGTTTTACAACAAACATGGCGTGGAATGTGTGGACATATGAGGAAACTGAATCATTTTTTAATTTAGTACCAGAGTAAGGGGTAACGAGCATTCTAAACAACAGAGAAATGGAAGCATTTTCCAGGACCTAGAGGGTGCTATGAGAGAAATAAGACTGCATTTGTAAATCAGTGTGATATTTATGTTCGTCACCATGTATATGGAATGATTTCTCGTGACATATCGCGATATTAAATAAACAAATCATTGCATTTGTGATTTAATGGAAAAACTGACTACGCACTCCTATTTTTTCGACATTTAGAAGGCTAAATATCGGTACACTTTTGCGCATATGTCCAATGGAAATGCGACTACTGTCACTCAGTATAGGGTTAGGGTTAGTGGTTGACTTCCACAGATTGTAACAATTTATATACTGACTAAGAAAATTAACAGAAGCTATGCATTTCAGCAAAGTAGAAAATGCTTTGTACAAGTGTCACCTTTGAAAATGGTTCTTATTCATGTTAAAATGAATTGGACTGAACTAATAACACCTTTCAAACCAACTTTGGAAGTCAGTTAATATCAGCATTGATCAAAAAGCCACTTCCGAGTTCCTACCTTTCACAGAATACAGTGGTCAGCAGGACTGTTATTATGAACTGACAGAACTATAATCACCAAACAAACCTAGCTGGTCATTCAAAAGACCATTAAAATAAATCCACCCCATATCACACTTACTCAAAGTAGACAGCTATAATGCATTGGCCTCCTCCAGTTCTCTTTTATAAAGAGTTCATTTGCATCTAAATAAAATAAATACAACATTGTTTTGTTCCTGCATTAGTACCAGTCATGCTGTTCAATGACAGCCATTTTTATTAGTGATGTTGCTGTAGGTTCACAGGCCTTTTCTCCTGTGAATAAACATCTCAGATCCAGAAATAATCAAGGGAAGAATATAACAGAGACAGCAGCCCATTATTCTGTTAGTATTAAATGGGTCGTATTTTGCTAAACC